>UFQX01000022.1:2277051-2611592 GCA_900497675.1 Arapaima gigas | reverse complement strand
TGTGCTTACATATTGTGCTTATTCCAATCTGTATTTTTATTTTGAACTCTAATACTAAATTGTTAGAGCCAAAATAAATTTGATTGCAGATATTTTAAAGAAACTGGTAAATATGAACCAGCCTGCACAGAACATAGATATTCTAGATGTTAATTAATTTTTTACTAATTACAAGAAAATGTTTAACCCTCACACTTATGTAAAATCTTTTGGAACCACATACAATATTTGTTTTCCAACAACTGGCTGGATATCTGTTTTAAATGCTTCTGACTCATAGACCATTGTAGCTGCGGGAGCTTTTTGACTGGCCCAGAGGGGTGGAGTGGAGGTTGGTGTGACTTTTTAGTCTGATTTGGGAAAAGAAATTGCTGTGATTCAGTTTCTTTCAGAATAGCATTTATCTGAGTGACCTTTTTTATAAATTTGAATACGTAATGTATTTTTAATTTTCAAATAATTTAACAAAGTATACAAAGCTGACATGGCTTATATGATTTATGCATCCCTGCAAAAAAGTGGTATGTAACTGCATTAAAGGCATGTGACTATTAGTAGTTCCATCATTTATCTAATGCAGGATCAGAGAGGTCTGGAGACATACAGTGGAGTGTGACACATGTGGAAGAAAGAAATGATCAACCGAACCACAAGTAACCAAGGCAGCAGAGAGCCTTTATTTTTCATGTGCATGGGTGAGTCACCCCGAACATAGGATTCAGTACAATTTTATAGGTTTATAGGTATATCACCAATTTCCATATATGGTTAGTTCTCGCATTCTGCTACATAGCTCGGGTAGTGACTTATGTGTGTGACCCCTAATTTTCTCTGTACCTGTTAACTTTTACGCTTCCTCAATTCATGTCTGCACACGCACATTTTACTGCAAGTCTCTGTTGCTACACTCCAACATTGTTTACTACTTAACTGCCCAGTTTACATTCATCCTTACATTCTTTCCCTATAATCCACCCCCCTTAAGGAAACAGGGTTTTCAGCTCTCGCACAAACACTTTCATGTCAGGGCTTCTGTTTGTCAGGAAATTCTCATTCTTTTGGTGCAGGCCCTGCTGACCAGCTGGGGCTCAGGAGCCATTCACCTCCACCTCCCCCTTTTTCACCAAAGTGCCACAGCACAACCCACAATGACCACAACTCCAACGATTACAGTGTCCGACACCTGAAATCCCAACCCCCCAAAATGCTCATGTCAATCAACTACAAAATTCCCTTTCACACACACTGTACACCCAAGAGGGGTCAGTATGCCATTGCAGGGCAAATTTTAATTCAATCACACTACAACAGTATTGTAGAAAACTGACACAGACATCCAGACTCCATACAGAATGATCTGGATTTGAACCTATGCCAGAGTATATAGCAGAGGAGCTGTGAAGAAGTAGCACGCTCTGCTGTGCCGCCAATGCAAACTGCAAACTGATACAGTACTGAGAACCCTTCAGCCCTGAATGACTTCCAAACTCCGTGTAGTTAATTTTTTTCATTATATCCTCTTANACAGTACTGAGAACCCTTCAGCCCTGAATGACTTCCAAACTCCGTGTAGTTAATTTTTTTCATTATATCCTCTTAAATATGATATTCAAGATTGTGACATTCCCTTCTCTCTGATACAGCTCTGCTTATTACAGATACCACAGCAGTTTTTGCTGATAATAGTGTTACAAGTACACAATCCTTGAAATGATACAGCATTTGTTTGCAGATATTTTAAAGAAACTGAAATGTCATAACTGGTAAATATGAACCAGCTTGCATAGTATATGATAATCCTGGAGGAATTGTTATCAGTTGGGAAGAGACCGGATTTATCTTCAGATTCTACATCAACATTCTATTTGCTTTGAAATGTTAATATACACCACAGGAGCTCTTCTGCCATGAACTATAAAGAGAAAGCTTGATAACGTTGAATTGAATGATTTGGCTGCTGAACAAATTTGAACAGTTGCATTCAAACAGAAAACAGATATATTAAAAAAATTTTAATCAGAATCATTTTAATATAGCATTTATGCAACATGTTCTAGCTGGAATACAATAAACATCTGAGAAAAAGGTTTTAATTTGATTTTTTTTCATAATTTTCCAAGATTGCTTTATAATAAATTAATGATAGCTCTGTTATATTTGTTTATGAAACCTCCCAGAGGATTCTTTCTGTAGGGTGCATTAGTAAAGCATGCATATTTATAAACCAAAACAGCATTTGCTGTCATTTACTGGCTCTAAATTATGAAAGCTTGACCATGTTCATCAAAGTAACAATCTAATATGTCCCTTGGCAATAAAGTATAATAAAAAAGGGCTTACAAGTGTCATACTCTTGGTCAGTTGAATGGCACAGAAAAAAAACAGAATACTTTGCAAAAGGAACTTTGATAATTATTTTCTATTATTGGAAAGCAGCACTGAATAAACAAGAACATGTTACATTTAATTATCCTATTTTCCTCAAAGATGTACAATATTACTAAAGATAGTTGCATGATGAAGCCATTTAGTTTTTCATAAAGTCATATCTCACTTGGAGGTTCCACACAGAAAATGAAGCAGAAAATAAATTATAAGGTTCAATAGTTCAGTAAGTCCACTGGAAAACAGTAATATTAAAATTAAGTCAAAATGAAGCAAACTCTTTACACTGTTACACTAAATGGGTTTTCGGATCAAAGGGGGAGAAACACTGAACCCTATTCTCCATAATTAGCAATGCTTGGGAGCATGAAAATCACTTGTCGAACTGTTACCTTGGTGTTTTGAACAGTTGTTTCAAACACACCCAACGTCAGGGTGACTTTTAGCGTCGACCATAATCAGTATGTACTGAGTTTCACAAGTTCAAAAATCTTTGAGTTAATTTACAAAATAGACAGCATTAGATAGCCTATTAATATAAATCAGATGACATTAAGCAAAGGACTTTGATTTTACAGGATTTGATCTCTTGTTATACTTTTTTACTTCCACTTGTGGACCAAAATGGAATCTAAAATTCAGTCAAAATAGAGAATCCACTGTTTAAACAACTACCCTCAGTGCCCCCCTTACAAATGAATTAGGCAATTCAATTCCTAGGGTAGAGAATTAGCCTGTGGGAATATTCCTGTTTATGATTTCATGCATATGCATTATGAAAAAGTTTTCCATTTAAATAGCAGAACGAAGGACTTGGAACAGGATGCTTGACATGACTGTGTAAGGTGTATTACTACTGCTAAACACAAAAGGGTGGCTTCTTATTTAAAGCACAGAAGATCTATATGCACACCTAATTCTGGGTAATCGGTCACGTATTGGCACAATGAGAGCTGTTGTTCAGCCCATTATGTGCTGGATCAGTTTTCCAATGATGTCACTCACATTCTTTCACTTTGATAAAATTGCAGCATAATTGCAGCTCATTCTGGCCCCCTTGGCCCATTTAAAATTTCTTTCTTAGGCAGAATTGTCATTTGTCCCAGTTTAGTTCAAACACAGATGGATTTTGCAATTTCTCAGTACTGTATAGTGAATTTAATTTCAAATGGATAGAGAACAGCAATACCAATATGACATATGACATAAAATAGTTCTGCTGGAATGTATTTTTTTTTGGACAAAAAAGATGAAATACATTTCTGTCTTGTCATTTTCCTGCATATGTGATGGAAGATTCTTTGGTGCTGTGTTGCTATAATAGTGATTTGTTGGTTCCCCTAAGGTTGTGCTGTGATTTTACATGAATATATATGAAATTACACAACATTATGCTCTGACATTTGGAATTCATTCAGACTTCCCATTAACAGAGAAGCCTTTTCAGCAGAACTCTTTCAGCATTATATTTCTACTACCTCACCAGTGCCTGCATACAGCAACGGTCCCAGTATCAGCATTGCAACTCCCCTCATATTTTTCATTTTTTTCTTTTTTTTGGACCTGGCTTTTGGAAGGCTTATTATGGCAAACTTTTGATCTTACAAGTTTGCATTTCATGGATCAGAAGATTTAGCTGAAGATCTTCACAGCTCAGGAGTAAAGACGGGGGTTCACTGTGTGCAGTTGTAATGAACACTTGTGCTGAATCCCTTTGACCACCCTCTAACATGGAGTATGGCAAAAAAAGACAATTAAATTCACTGAAGGCAGAAGAAGGAGAAGCCCATCTATATTATAGCTTTATTAACAGGATTTTGTAAAAACTTGAAATGTCAGAACAAGATAATACAGTGTAGATGCCTTTCTGCTTGTTAAATTAAAATATTACTAAGCACATGCCACCATTTGCACGTAAATCCAGCACATACTAAAAGAGAGACATTGAATATTTAAATAATTACCCTCCTTGATGGCTCAAACTGCATTTAAACGCATTCATTAAGCTTTACTTTAGGTCCTTCAGGCAATTAGGTGTATAAATGCATTCAATTCATGCAACAACCCTGCAGATCTTGGTCTGACATATGCAAAAGGTGCCAGTTCACTCTTCTGGCATCTATGGGACAGGTATGACTGCACTGTCTGCTGGAGTGCGGGGGCAGATGGCTCACCACTGAGACACCTACCTCCCCACAACTTTTCAACTCTGACGCCCCTCCCACATAAAAGTCTAATGTTGTTGCCGCGGCATTGCTCAGCTGTGCTCATGGGGTGCAGGTGTCTGCACCTGTGTTTTGCATGTTCTTGGTGTTGTTAATCAAAATCATGCCTGAACTGGCATGCACTAATACAAACCATGTTTATTGTTTTCATAACTGGCCCTTACATATTCCAGTTATAAATAGAGGCCAATATAGATAAGACCAAGATCTTTGGAGTTTTTCTCCAAAATTTCAAGAACTATGGATAGTGTAAACCTAATTCTTCCCAATGCCTAAAGAATCACAGTCCTTAAGTGATTTATAGTGATGACAGCATCATGATGTGGAGCAGCTTTTCATCAGCAGGAACTCTATATCTTGTTAAAATTGAAAGACGAATGTATGACAGAATACAAAAAAATACTTGGGAGAAATATCACCTTTCAATAGGACAATAATTATAAGGACAAGCTTAAAGCAACATTTTAAAGGAGTAAGAACAAAACAAGAATGTATCACAGTGGCCCAGTCAAAGTCCTAATTTCAGCCCCAGTGAGGATCTGTGGTACTACTGAAAATTGTGGGCAACGAATCTCATCCAACCAACCTGTATAACCTGAAGCAAATTTGCCATGAAGAAAGGACCAAAATCATGCCTGAATAATGTGCAAAGGTGGTATGTATTAAAGATGACCTAAAGCTATTACTAAGGCAAATCTGATATTTGTAGAAAATGTACCTACAAAATATTAATATGTGACGTTTGAATATCCCAAGGGTGACTTGCAAAATTTCATTTTTTGAATTACTTTTAAAAAATTCCAACATAAAAACACTCACCTTAAACAATGAATTCTGTAATTCACCATTTTGAAACAAATTTTCAGTGTGGTTAGTATCAGATTGTGGGATTTTGTCATAAAACTACAGCGCAGCAGTATGTACCACACACCGAGTGAAGAAACTGAACATCAGCAAACCAAAGCTCACTGATGGAGTCAACTAATCATGCTAATGCTTCATAGACAGGGCAGCATTCAGGTGGGACACCTTAGTGTTCTTTCTTTGAACATGCAACAACATGAGCTTTAAGTTAGAACTGAATCACATACTTATCGACTCTGTGCTGTTGTTTGTGGAGTATGACAGTAATTATTATTGGCAAACTAACTCACTGAGGTCCCGGTGCTTCAGTTCAGCATCAATAACTTTAATAATTTTTTTGAATTTGTATTAGGCTGTGCAGTGTATTTCCGTTATTACTAACATTATATATCACCTATTATATATCAACATTTTATAAATTGTTTCACTTTTGTCCAAAGAAGCTTATAGGTTGATAAATTATGCTACTATGAATTAATTAACAATTTATAGAGCCATTCATCTATCCATGTAACAATGGGTGGATTTGCTTTGTGTGCACAGTTAATGTGTGCAATTGTAGTAGGAAGTCTAGGGCTGACAATGACCCTGAGGTTGTGTTCCATGTGCTGTAGTTCTGAGGGTGGGTGTGTTGTGGTGTTTGTTTAGCACTGCACTGCTGTCAGTCATGCTATGTAAGAATAAAGTTCACATTCTCACAGTTTTGTCTCTGGACCCTTGTCTCAGTAACACTGCTAAAGTGGGTTGTGTGACATCATGCACAAGTTGCACAGTCATGGTCAAAGCACAGTCCAGGAAATCACAAGATCCAGGAAATAAAAGGCACACAAGAACAATATGCAACTGTTCAGACATTGAACCACGTCCACGATTCGGATGTTTCCCAACCATCGCCTCAATGAACCTTTGCGTTGGTACCGTGAGTTACAAAAGCTTTCTTTGCTCTCTTGTGTTATTACCTTTGTGACTTCCAATGCTGCTTTCTGGTGGAAAATGCTAGCTTTGTCAGCTGCGTTTTTAGATCAAACTGTGTGCGTTAGCCTTCCTGGTTGCTTTCTCTCTGCGACTGGGTTACAATGCTATTACACATTATACACAGTATACAGTTACTATACCCCTGACACAATGTCAAAACCAACAATTAACCCAGTGGAGTTCACTGCCATGCAGGATGAGGTGGCTCACCTAAATTACACAGTGAAAGGTTGGCAAACTGCAATGGGAAAACTTTCACAGACTGTATATCAGCTATCAACAGCTGTCCTCCACTTGCAGGGAGTACTCACATCCCAGTCCTCCACTCTCTCTGCAGGTGAGCTGCGCATGGGTTTGCCCAAGAATTTTGACAGGGGATCCATGCCAGGGCTTCCTCACCCAGCTGAGTCTCATTTTCAAGCACCAGCCTGAGCACTAGCACACTAGCTGGATGCGGGTGGCCCTCCTGATTTCCCTGCTGCCTGGGCAGTCCCTAGAATGGGCCTCCACACTCTGGGAGTTCAATGCTGCCTGCTCTGGTGATTACGCACAATTCTTGGTGGTACTCTGGAGCAAATTTGACCATCCAGCCAATAAGGTGAAAACAGAGTCTAAGCTGCACCACCTCAGGCAGGGGAACCAGTCCATAAGCTGCTACATGGCAGAATTCAAGACCCTGCCAGCCAAGATGACGTGGGGACCTGCCGTACTCTGGACTGCATGCTACAAGGTGCTGTCCAGCTGCCTCAAGGACAAGCTCGCCAGTCGAGAGATGCCCAAGGACCTGGAGGGGCTCGTTTGAGTGCATGGTCCCATTATAAAACACACTTTTTATAAGTTCTTCACACCTCCCCCATCCGAGCTGGTTGTGACAGCCTTGCCTAATCCTATATTTCCTCCTGTAGCCCAATCTACTAAGGAACCCATGCAGATGACCCCTTTGCCCCTTGTCAGAGGACAGTGGCAGAGCGAGAGCACTATTGGAGGAACAGCCTCTGTGCATAATGCGGTGCTGCCGGGCACGTACAGGCAAAGTACCCCCAGCAGCTGGAAAACGAGAGCACCATGTAGGTGTTAGGGGAGTCCTGCCTATTCCTGACATTTCCCCCATGTGTTGCTTGGCTGATCCTGCCTGTGCAGCTCCAGCAGAGGAACCGGTGAGAAACAGCAATAGCTTTTGAGGACTTTGGGGTAGGAGCTTTGATCAGGAGCTGTGTTCCTCTTTGGGGCTCGCATTGGAAGCGATGCCTCAGCCCCTCACCATAACCTTTGTGGACAGCAAGTGCACTAGCGCCATTCACATATCCTTGGGAGAACACCATGAGGAGATGCGTTTTCTTCTTACCACCACCATTGCTACCCCTGGCTCGCTAGACATGACCCCCACGTCTCCTGGTCAACCTGCGGTGTGTTGCAGTGGGAGCCCGTGTGTGCCAGAGAGTATGCCCCAATCCCCAGCCCATTGACCTTGAGGCAATTCCACTTAAGTATCCAGACCTGAGGGAGGTTTTCAACCAGAAGAAACCTGCCACTGACCTATGATCTAGCCATTGACTTCCTACCAGGTGCCATGCCCCCTTGAAGTCTTCTGTTCTCCCTGTCCCCCAAGGAGAACAGGGCTATGGAGGAGTACATAACTGTTTTTCTCCATAACAGCTTCATCCAGTTTTCTACTTCTTCTGCTGCTGCCAGGTTCTTCTTTGCATCCAAGAAGGATGGAGGGCTTGGCTCTGCATAGACTGCTGGGGGCTCAACAAGGTCATCATCAAAAACTGTCACCCTCTTCCATCAATGAAAACTGCCTTGGACATCCTCTTTGGTGCCTCCTTCTTCACCAAACTTGATCTGTGGAACACCTACAACCTTGTCCGTGTGAAAGAGGGGGATGAGTGGAAGGTGGCGTTCATCACCCCCACTGGCCACTATGAGTACCTTGTGATGCCATTTGAGTTAGTCAAACACCCTGCTGTGTTCCAGCATTTAATGATCAATGTCCTCCAGGACATGCTGGGCTGGTGGGTCTTCATGTACCTATACGACATCCTTGTATACTCAAAGACAGAAGAGAACTACATTCACTGTGTTTGGGCTGTGCTAAAGTGGTTTTTTGTCCATCAGTTGTACTATAATTTGGAGAAACGCATCTTCCAGCTGTCAGCTGTGGCAGAGTGGCCCCTCCTCATGACACTGAGGCAGCTCCAGCGCTTCCTGGGGTTTGCTAATTTTTACTGGTGATTCATTTGGGACCAGAGTTCAGTATCAGCTCCATTCACAGCTCTCACCAAACTTCCACTTCGGCAGTTCCACATTCCCCCAGTCTGAGGCTGCCTTCCAGAAACTACTGGCTTGGTTCAACCCCAGCACCCATGCTTATCCATCCAAGTCCAGCGAAGCCATTTGTGGTGGAAGTGGATGCTTCTGATGTGGTTGCAGGAGCTGTTCTTTCCCAGCATGATCCAGACCACAAACTCCACCCTTGTTGCTACTTCACCCGGAAATTCTCCCTCCCTCAGCAGCGTTATGAGGTTGAGGCATGTGAACTGCTGTCTATCAAGTGGGCCCTGGAGGAGTGGCAGAATTGGCTCCAGGGTAGCTCGGAGCCATTCCTGGTTTGGACTGACCACCAGAACCTGCTAGCTATCCAGCATGCAAAACAACTTAATCCTCAGTAGGTCAGAAGGGCTCTGTTCTTTGAGCAGTGTAACTTCCAGTTATCTTACTGTGCCGGCTCAAAGAACACTAAAGCAGACGGCTTAACCCATCAACACACCCATCTTGAGGGTAGTACCTGGGTAGGTTCCAGCCTGCCCAGCAGGCCTGTCCTCTGGCTACCAGCCAGGTAGAATGGGCCAACCAGCATCTTGATAGATTCCTGACGTTTTTTGCTTCGACCCGCAGTCAGCAGTAGAGTCAGTACTTACTGTGTGCTGAGCTCTCCCAGAACCTACACACCTTGGCTGCCAGGGACCTCTCCTCAATTGAGGTGTGTTATGGGTACCAGCCTCCACTCTTCACTCACCAGGAACAGGAGGTTGAGGTGCCCGCAGTCCAGCAGTTGGTCCATCAGTACCAGTGCACCTTGGAGAGGGCTCAGCACTCCATCCAGCAGGCCAATGCCTAGTACCAACAGCAACATTGGCACCATTCAAGATACTTCTTCTATCTAGGTGACAATGTTTGGCTGTCCACACAACTCCTCAACCTAAAGGTTCACCCAGACTTTCACATTTCCCTCCTCAAACTATTCATCACTATCCCTTTGATGATCATCCCCCAGCTTCGCCTCCTCCTCAGATCATCGATGACAGCCCTGCCTACAATTTTTGGTAGATCCTGGATTCCCGTTGGCAGGGCTGGGCTGCTCAGTACCTGGTTGACTGGGAGGGTTATGGCCCTGAGAAGCAGTCACGGATTCCATCCCATTTCATCTCGGACCCCGATTAGGTGAGGGGGTCTCCATTGGTGCCAGGCAGACCACCCTGGGCCATCTGGAGTTGGCCCTGGGAGGGGGATACCGTGAGATTGCGCATCAAAGGGCAAAGGATCTGATCCAGGAAATAAAAAGGTCATGAGAACGACACACAGGTGTTTGAATATCGAATCATGTCCATGATTCGGATGATTTCCAACCATTGCCTCAACCAACCTGTGCATCAGTACCACGAATTACGGAAGTTTTCTTTGGTCTCTTGTGTTGTTATTATCTTTGTGATTTGCATGATTTCCAATGCCAGTTTCTGGTGGAAACTGCTAGCTTTGTTAGCTGTGTTTGTAGATCAAACTGCATGGATTAGCCTCCCTGGTTGCTTTCTCTCCATGACTGGGTTACAACACCAGGTTACATGCCTGACAGGTTGTTACAGTATCATTAACCAATTAAAGTCACAGAAGTGGGGTGTCTATTCAGGAAGCATTTGGTGCCATGCTATGAAACTACACCTTGGATATGACACCAGTCCACCACAGGGCGGCCACACATGCAAACATTCACACATACTTGCACAAGCTATGTGCAATCTAGTGTGAACAATTAACCAGAAACAAATGTCTTTGGATGGGAATAAACCTATTCAGGCCCTGATAAGACATGCAAACTCTATACAGAGTGAGCTAGATATAAAACCATGCCTAAAGAGTACAGGTCATGAAGCAGATGCACTACTCACAGTGCCACCATACCATTTCTACAACTACATGATTTTAACTGGAACAATTTAGGGTAAATACCTTGATCAAGGATATTACACTGGAAGGTGAGATTCAAATCCAGGTCTTTCAACTGGAAGTCAATGATTCTAACCACTATGCTACCTTCTGCCCCTATTAAAGACAATTGATGGAGTACCAAAGTAACTACAGCTACTGATATAAACCCTATCTGTTATATGAACAGTGATGTGGCCAGTTAAATTCACACTGTTTGAAAACCTCAGTATGATCAGCTTGTATTTGCCAGGCAGTTTACTATTTTAAATAAACTTTCTGTAAACTAGTTTTGTTCATGAGATATTTGAATAAGAAGTCTGAGAAGAAAATGAGCCAACATGTCTTCTCAACTCACTTGTAGCAATTGTCAGTGATAGAGGACACTTGACTGTACTTTCAATGGGCATTGTAGTAATAGTGAGGTTTGATTTCACTCTTCTGTTTGATTCATCCAACAGAGATATAGACCAGGCTGTCTACGTGTGTTAGCTTAAAACTGTGTTGAATTAAATTGACTGTATTACAGACAAGCCAAAGATAAATGTGAACATTAATGAGAGCTTTGTGGGTCCTGAGAAAACATGTAAGGCCAAATCCTTTGCTAACAACGGAGAGGGTTTTCTTGTCCCTGGTATCAGAGAGGAGGTAGTTTTTTAAATTTAATTTAGTCTACTATTGTATAGAATAGTGACAAAGTGTGTCTTAGCACAGAGAGTATCAAGACTTAATTGTTAAAAACCTTGACATATATAGAGCTTGCTCATGAAACAAGCAAAACAAAGAAACAGTAAAGAGAGAAACAGCACATATTCATCCTACAAAGACTGGGGTATTTTTTTAGTTTCCTTTTTACAGTTTAAAAGTCTATGAATGCAGCATCAAAAAGGGGCTAGTGATAAACACAGACAAGCATATGTGTAGGTAGTACACCTGAAACAAGACTGTTCCTCTACATACAGAAAAGAGTACACGTTTATTTGAGCACCACACTGGAGCGGAAGACCCAAGAGGGGTAAAGTTACTCGCCCATGACCTTATGACATCCTTCTGTCTGCCCCTATCCATTTAAAGCCCTCACCTTCACCAAAGAGAAAGAAACTAGATTTCCAGCTCCCTGCAAATTGACAGGAATAGGCGAACACTCCATCAGAACTCAATTCTGTTCAGTAATAAGACTGTGCTCTGGCATTTCCCCATGTAGACTTTCCAATCTACAGTTGTGTGCACATAGAGGAGTGTTTTCATAGAACAAAATTTCTATGAAAACTGATTGTTGAAAATATTGCCCTCTGATTAGGTCAGCATACATCTGGCATTGACCTAAGTAAGCACTTGAATTCCCTTGAGTGACCCTGGGTGCCAGGAAAATCATGGGGCAGATGCTTGCCAGCACCTTTGAGCACAATATAGCCACAAAAAATTTAATTGGTAAGTGATGGTGAATGTTTATGAGTCGAAACCATCATTGAGTTTTGGGGATGAAAAGAGCTCTCTTTTCTGCTTATGAAGGGTTGCACATATTTCAAGCAGGAGCACAAATGACCTGCTGAGAATTATTTCACAACATTTGAAACACCGTGAAGGTTAGGATAGTGGTGTATAAAACTGACTGGATTTCATACTGAATAGGTTACCCCTTTGTGCTCTGTCAAATGCCTGTTGTATTAACCTTTTGTAAATAGAATTTTGTAATCAATGTACTTCAGCAGAATGGATTTTCACAGTCACCTTCATTTCAGTACAGATTACTACTTTTTTTTATCTATTCACCTATTTCACTTTACTGGAAATTAGAAAGAAATGAAATTACCAAAAATGTATAAAAATATGGTCTTTTTGTTTCATGGCTAAACATTAAATATACATTTATATTTGCAAACATAAACCAGAGTAGTTACTTACATAGTCGTCATATGATTCGTGGATGGCTGGCAGAAGTGGGGGCCTGTATCCTGGAGTCCCTGGAGTTACTCGACCTCGAGGGGCAGGGACACCTCTGGCAGCAGGGGTCCCTGGTAGCGACCCTCGCCCGGTGACAGTGCCTCTTGGTGCTGTGGCTCCCCGTCCAGGGGGTGGGGGTGGGGCGGTTCCACTGCGTCCCCTATCGCACAATAGAAAGGTAGGTTCAGGGGAAAGAGGTGAACAGAGGAAGGGGGGGTTGGATCAGAGGCTTGAGTGGTACAGATCTGCTGAGCCACTGAGGGCAGCAACAACTTCATCTCACATTTCATTTATGTATACTTAGGACCAGCACTGGATCTATTCCACTTTCTATTCTCTGTTCATTAAAACAAATTCAAAATTCAGAGTGTTCAAAGCATTTTCTCAGTTTGACAGCTCAGGAATGCCTTGACAAATGCATGCACAACTGTAAAAATGGGACCTTAAAGTGACTGCTGAGAACAAGGCCCTTGTTCTTGTTCTCACAATGCCAGTGTAAATAGACACATTTGAAAAATGTCACAGACACCACAGTCACTCAGGCGATAAGAGCTCAGCACAGTGATCAGCAGAATAAAAAAAGTAAGCATACATTTTTCAATTTGTTAAATTTGAAACAGCTGTTCACCGATCTGTGTCATTTGCGTCCAGAAATTTTGAATGCACACACAAGTTACTTAAAAAAAGTTGAAAATAAAAAGAATTCTTGAGCATATCAGTAATGTAATATATAACAAAAGTGCTGGTACTGGGCCAACACTTAGCAGCCAACCTAAAACATTCTTCTTTAGAAGAAAAAGGCATAACAAACGCAGACAGCAATAATGAAGGCATTAATCTAGAGAGGAGTAATATCCGTATTTAAACAGCTGCTCTTGCTTATTTGGAGAGCCCTGCTGTGAATGTAAGTGCTCATTACACAATAAGATGAGCTTGTAACTGCTGCTCTGGTATTCAGTAGGAGCCAAGATGGAGGATTGTCTGATAGTTGGCCAAAAAATCATTAGATCATGTTTCATTTGCACATTGGGGATGCAAACTGAACCATATCGGAGGGATTTTTGAGTATGATATTGTATTTGGAAGTAAAGTGACTTCCTTTTGTTGCAAGCAGTAACATGAGGTACACAGTGCAAGGTAATTCATGGAGACAAGTTTTTATTTAAAAAATAAAAAAGCAGCAATGGTGCCAAATGTGTTTCTAGATGTGATACTTTAACTGAAATCTTAACCATAGAACTTTCAAAAGAGAATCACATTGAAAAAAAAACTGTATGGATGAAAAGAGAGACATCCCTAACTTCAAAACAATACATGGATGCATTAGTATATGATACAATACCACTGCATCCATGTTTAAATCATATACAGCAAGTATATACAGGTTGCAATGTATTTGTGTTAAACCAAAAAAAAGTCCATTAACTTCCAACTGTAACTGTGTTTAAGAGTTCCAAAGAGCCATAAAAAAGACAGCAGGAACACAAACTTTATTTGTACATAGTTGACACAACAGCACCCACAGATCAGGCTCTGATATTCTCATGTTCATATATAAAATACAAACAAACAACCAAACATATATATTATAATTTGTTGAAACTAAAGAGGATTGTATGTATGTGTGTGTGTGTGTGTGTGTGTGTGTGTGTGTGTGTGAATGAAGTCACTCTTTATTTCATGCCAAAATATAACCATTACACAGTGATAGAACATTACAGGCTCCAAATGGGATGGTGGATCTGTCCCATCAACCTTGCTGCATACTGTGTATTGTTTTAGTTATGTTTAATATGCGCTTGGTGCTAAGTTTCTGTAATGTTAGTTACGGTTTAGTAACAGGGGTGGGTTTTTGTATTTGTGTACTTTTAACATTTGGTTACTCACTCCCAGTATGGCTATTGTTGCGTCAGTGTTCTCTTTGCATTTGTGTGCAGTGAGAACTGCCCTGAAATTTATGGCACATGAATAAAAAGATTGCATAAATACACACTGGAGAAAATGGCCATGTGGTTCCTGCTTGAAAGAAAACATTTGTAACTTAAAATGGCAGAACTAACAAAACTGTTCATCATAGTAGGTTTCATGTATCGAACATTTGTAAATTGAGGAATGACTAGGTATTGTGAGATGGTGAGTGGTTCTAGCCTGGTAGGAATAGGGCCTGAACTGACAAATAGCTTCTTGATAGCATTCTCTTCTTGCATAGCCCCAACGTGTCTCTCAGCCAGAAGGGGTGCCGGCCTGTGTCCCTATGCCAGAGGGGGACACAAAGTGGGACCAGGAGATGGTTTCCGAATAAGACATGGTCAGCCTGAATATGTAGAGTTGTCTGGGATAATTTGGTCCAATTTTTACAAAGCCTCCCAACTCTTTAAGTTGTGTTTTCATACAAACTGCTGCCTCCATTCTAACCTCAGGGTTAACTGCTCAATATCAATGCTGCTTTCGCAGGAGTTTTCTTTAAGTGAAAAGGGCCTGAAACTGTTGCAATGATTTGAAAGGAGAGTGCAATATGAATTCTTTCATAACCTAACTATGTGCTCTGACCTGTTTTTTCCACATGACTCAAAGAAAGGTGGTCTTGACATCACAATCTACATCTATCTGGCTGCTTTCAAAGACAGTTTGGTACTATATGCTGAGAATGTTAAGATTTTTTGAATGAATCCTTGTGCTTATGTTTGTGTGTAGTGGGGATAGAATTTTTGGTCACAGATTTCTGTGTCTGCAGGTTCTCCTGGCTTCTTAACAGCGTTACAGCTGCCAAAAGCTGCCTTAGGATGAAATCCAAAATATTCTAAAATGTAAAGACATGTTTGGAAATATGAATAATAATGTGACATATGACCAACTTAGCTGAATACAGTTGCAGTGGTTTCGACATAGGGAGCAAATCAAAGCAAAAATATGATGTGGGAATTTTAACTGGCAGCATAAAACTGTACATGCTTTTCTGGTTACAGCAGCACCTGAGATACTGCAAGCTGTTATCTAGCATAAATAACTCTTATGGGACTGTTATATAATATATAAAAGATATTATGTTTTGGGTGTGTTAAAATAAAATTTAAACTACAAAAGTCTGAGCAATGGAGTATCTGTCAGAACCAGATTCACATGATAAAATTCACTTAACACTTAGCTAACCACTAAACCAAAGTCACTTTTAGTGATGCAGGTGTAGGAAATTCCCATTTGTAGAAAAAACAAAGTTTGGAGTGTAAGACATGGCATTCATAATCAATGTGTTTACAAACCTAAAAAGGAACATTACGTGGCTCACTTAGCAGCCACCTTGAAGTGGTTTTTGACACTGTTGTTGAGCTTTAACAACAAGTAAGTTAAGATAGATGCCTCTTTGATGCAGACAGTTAAACACAGCACTGTCCAAATCTAGCCATTCATTACTGTACAGCAAAATCCTTTTGCATGTGCTCCCTGGGTCCATGTCACGTTCTACCACAGTCCAAAAATATGTGTTTCAGGTGAAATATAATATATAACATAATAATAATATAAACTGAACACAATATCTATGTACAGGCATGCCTGAATGAATGTGTGTGATTTGCAGGCCATAGACGTGTCCTGTCCGGGTTGTACCCTGCTTCATACTTCATGTTCTTTCTAGACAGACTCCAGACCACTGCGACATCAAGTTATTAATACCGGATGGAAAGATGAAGTTTCCAAAGACACAGAAGTAAGAAAACAACATGTGGTCTGGATGAAGGTACCTTGTAGATGCTGTGGAGGTCAACCGCAGAACTCGCCCTCGGACACTCCTCCCCCGGCTTGAGTCGTCTGACCCATTCAAGTAGGAGAGTTCTCTCAGCTGTTCCTGTCGAATCTCATCGTTGTAGTCCTTTGCAAAGACAGAATAAGATGCTATAAGGATTAAAGGTTCTGCTTATTTTCCAATCACAGCACATCTTACCTTTTTGCACAGACTCACAAAAGCAGCTCATTTGATCAGAAGCATCAGAACGTAAATGATTTAGTTGAAAAGTAAAATTTATATGACCTTCTGATTAAAGTTTTTTGAAAGAGTGGTTCTAAGTACAATGAAAGACTTAACTGGAAAAATACTTTGTATGTGTTGTACAGGTGTAACTTCACTTTCAATTAGTTAAGAAAACCTGAAATTTTGAAAATCTGTATTTAGTCAACTTGTACCAAAGAATTCCAGCTAGTAATTCCTGTACACGTGGCACATGCATTCAGGAGGAAAAACAACTCAAGAACAAAAATTACAAATAAACATTAGAATAATAAGAATCATTGGAAGCTATATAGTTTGATAAATTATCTATCACCAGCACAGTGCAAAGTATCAGTCAAAAGTTTGAGTACACCTTTTTTTTTCATGGTTGACAATTCCATTCAGGTCATTGGTTGTTTTCAGTTTCTTTCTTAGTTAGATGGTTCTTGCACAACTTTGTGGAATGTTTCAACTTGGTATCTTGCTGAAAAATGACTAACTGTCCAACTAGCCATACACCTGATAAAATACCATACCTCTAAAAGATGATAGGATAGCCATACTGGTTGACATCATAATGGACTTGGTAAAGCTCACCAACTCTGTGTCCAGAGAAACTACCTCAGACCATGAAATTGGCCCTCTGTGCTGGACCACCAGAACCACACAGGCAAAATGCATGGATCTCTGCATCCTTCCAATTGTTTGTCTGAACACATTTCAAACTGCCTCACTTGTTTGTATTATCTATTTCAATCTCTCAAATATTACACTTCTATGCTATTCTAAAAATGGTGTCAAACAATTGTGCTTAAACTTTTGACTGCTACTCTACATTTGTGTTTCTCTTGGTCAGTGCTGCTGCAAGATAAACTTTTCTCATTTTCATTTTACACAAATTATTGTTTTCCTCATATTTCGGTGTGAATCATTAATTTTTTCTGGTAAATTTATCAGGCAGTGTGAAGTCTCTAATTATACATAAATGACACATAGAACATTTTTTCTTTAGAATTTACATTTCCAACAATACTCTTCAAGTACATGAGTGGGGGGGTAAAAAAGCTACAAGATGAGACCTCCACAACTTTGGCAAAGTGTAATTTCAGGCTCCTGTCTGACAGATGCTACACTCACAGGTGTCATGAGAATTATTAAAACACCTGAAGGTAACACAGCTCTTAAGTGCAGCATAAGAAACAGTGGGTCCTTCCCCTTTAAGGAGGAGTCTGGAGCTCAGAAGAGTGCAGCTACCATGTTGGATTATGGTGGGAACAAAGAATATCAGCCTGAGTGGAGTTAGGAGTTAACAACACTTACAGTCAATCAAATCATCACTCCACTTTAAAACCAACTCTCAAACCAACTGGGGGAAGTGTGTTTTGGATTTAAAGTGTCTGTTATTTACAGCAGCAACTAAACAGCTTCTGGCCTCTGTTTAAGAAACCAGGAACTTTTTCGATCTACCAGCACCCTTGCAAATACATTAAAAGAAGGCATGTAGAAGAAGAATGTATGTATAGAATGTATAGGCAACATACATGATAAGGAGTTGAGGGGTGACAAAACTTCATTCATTTCAGCAGGTTAGGCTGTTCATATCTGCATCCATAATGAGAGTTTTTGAGTAGTGATTTTTAGAAACTTTTCATTTTCTTTGTGAATATGAATTTTAATATAGCAAACATCTAGTTTATTATGCAAAATTCTATTAAGAACATATAGAAGAGAAAAGAAGCATACATCTGAAGTGTATTATACATACGGCTTAGGTTTATATTTTGTTTAATTTTTAATATAGTTGGCTTTATACTCTAAACTTGTTGGAAGAAAAGATTAAGAAAGTTTTGAAGCAGAACAAATAAAAGTATAAAATACTAACCATGAAATTGCAAAAACAGATTTAAAAAAGAATGTGTGTAGGGTGATATGAAAATTGGTAGGAAAGCTAAAAATATAAAAAATAATGAGGGCTAGAATCCAATGTAGTTTTTCTTTTGAATGATTTTTTTCAGCCTTTTAGCAACCACAGGTCTCATTTGAATGTTGGGTTTTACTATGAAAAACTGGGGTTATACCAAATAAGTAAACCGCTGAAATTATGAAGTTTGTAAGGTAGAAGAGTGTTTTTTTTCTTGCCGTCTTGATAGATCTTGCTATAGTGCCCTTGATAAAGGTACTTACCCTAAACTGATAGCTTATAATTGGCTACGATAGTGTAAAGTTTAGTATTGTTGCCACAACTACCTGTGTGTTCATCTCGCCACAAAGAAAACAAGGAATATGTTTAAACGTTAATACTTGTGCAAATTGAAATTGAAGAGTAATATAACTATTAATATAATGGTAATCCGCAGACTATAACACCATTTAACATAGTAATTAGATGTTTTATACTCTATATTAACCCTACTTAAACTTATTAGCTATCTCTAAGCCTCCTTTTAGAGCAAATCTGATGTAATGTTTGACCATACCTAAGCATTAGGAGAAAATTACCTGCATTACTAGTTTAATAAAATTGCTCTGTAAAAAAGATATTATCTCTGAGTTTATGTAAATAGGGATAAGCAAAGGAACTGGATTTTACAGAACATTAAGCCTGAAGGAGTGTCTATTAATTACTTTAAGCAGAAACAATGGTCAATAAATCAGTGATTCCAACAAGCCAGACTCTGTTTTCTTGGTCTCCAGAGTGAGGATGGATTCCAGTTACAGAGACCAGCTGACAGTCCGAGCAGGGTATTTTATGGTGAGAATGGACCAGCCAAGACTTGGACAAGTACTTAGGATTATGGTGCTAAGGACATTGATAATATGGATAACATACTGCAGACAGTGTGTATGTGCGTGCATCTGTCTGTTACTTGTGAAACAATGATCACAAAAACAGTGTGAGTGGAAAAATAGCTTCAAGTTTGACATTTTAAGAATTATTTCGTATTCCATAGTTTATGGACATTGAAACAAAGCTCAGAATCGTATCAAATCAGATTTATGAATTTTACACCTCCATATAATATTACTACCTCATATAGACATGGATAATTCAGAACTGGCCATTCAGGAAGTAATATAAGGATGAGATCAACAATTGTAAAACTAGCATGCTATCTTCATAATTAGCCAAATATACACATATTTTTCCCTCATACATGCAGTATCCCTCATGCCTTGAGGAAGGTAATAGAAAGCAATTTAAATTTTTTTCCAATACACTGTCAAAATTTTTTCCAAGCTGTCACTGAGTCTGCAGTAAGTACCATTACTGTGGAAAATATTCCAGTCCCTTGTACCTGTGAGCTGAACACACCAGTAGCTCTCACATCCCATGTCATGAAGACTTTTGAGAGACTGATCAGATTCCTCATAAGAGACCACCTGGACCCACTGCAGTTTGACTATCAGGCCCAAATAGAAGTGGATGATACAATTATCTACATGCTCCACAAAGCTTATTCCCATCTGGAGAAAGCTGGCACCGCAGTGAGGGCCATGTTTTTTACTTCTCCAGTGCCCTCAACAAAATACAGCCACTCCAACTGAGGGACAAGCTTACCAAAATGAAAGTGGACCAATGGTGTCCTGAATCCAGGGCTATCACTTATCCACACCACAGTTTTTCAGACGTCAGAACTTTTAGATCTTTCAGAACTGTTACACACAGTGACACAGGTGCACCCCAAAGAACGGTACTGTTTCCATTCCTGTTCACCCTGTACACCTCTGACTTCAAATACAAATTTGGCTGGGATCACCTGCACAAACTGTCTGATGACTTTGCCATAGTGTGGACTGTGGAGACAGGTGATGAAGTGGCATATAGGCATATGATTGATGACTTTTGTTTTGTTGATATCTGGCTGGAGGTGATTTAACTTACACTATGAAACAAAGAAGCTGGTGGTTGATCTTTGGCATGTTAAAGAAACCATGTGTCTAATTAATATAATGTGTGCAGATGTGGAGATGGTCCAGTCCTCCGAATACTTGGGTGTTCACGTCAACAAACTGGACTGGACTGTATCACACAGATGCACTGTAAGAAAAGACAGCTCAGGTTGTTATTTAAGTCCATAAGGCTTGAAAATTTTACCTCTGTAACCTGTTAGTTTTACTTTTGTTTTTCTCTTTCATTCTCTTTTTTTCTTTCAGTATTGTTATAGAAATCAAAAATAATGGGTGATGCATGGCAGCTATTCATCAAAATGAGTAAAAGCTATAAATGTAATGTAGTTACTTGTGCAAACAGAACCTAGCAAAATGTTAAACATATGTTGCATAACACTAAACATTTTTTGCTTATTTATGAAATGTATACACAGGGTTAATTCATTCTTTGGCACAAAAAGTTCAGTGTTTAAACTGCCACAGCAAGACCCTGCCACTGCTTGGAAATCTAGGGCTGCCAACAATTATGAAATTCTCAAGCCTGCCAACTCATCAAAATTTACCTTTTAATGGACGATATTATAATTTCAAAATAATTTTGTCGCCTTGTGGAACTGATGCACATCTTAAGCTGGGGGAAGACTGCCAAGAATTTTAGTGGATGAGCAGATGGCAATGATATAATCAAAACAGAATCAGTGGGAGGTGGGAGGCCAGGGGGTCATTAAGCAACTGCTGTAGCACTTTCATGTTGCAGTCATGCAAACTTTTTTGAAGCTGCAGAGGCACTGACCTAGTAATAGAAGTTGCCTGATTTCATTGTATCGACTTTGCTACAAGTCAAGATTGATGATCCCAAATTGTTTGTAAGCGTAAATGGATTGCAGTTCTAGGGGACTCTAGGGCTATTGATGAAACCATTGAATTGTTAAATGCAGACAGTGCTGTGTGTTGTCCAGTCATTTCAGAACGGAATCATTGGAAAGTGGAAACTGACGCTCTTAATGAAAATTGATGGTATGGGAAGTAATGGAAATGCAGACAGCTTTAATTATTGCAATAAGTAATTTCTTCCCTGTTTCCAAAGACCTTACTCCGTATGTGGCACTGGTTAGAAGCACTCGTATCATATCCTTTATAAGTGGGTTTGAAGTTGCCCTAGTTGTGTGTTGGAATGTATGTGTGCTGGTTTCCTCAATTCCTCATGGCAACCAGGTGTTCTGTCTTAGGGAAAGAGCGTTTTGGTTGCTTCTATCCCTGTGCTGCACTACATGCTACTGAGGTCGAGTCCAGACTGTCACAACCCAGCCTAATACAGCACTGAGCACTGTTAGTGCCTCAAAATGATTTATTGGTTTGGGTTTCCTTTTTAAACAAGGCCCTACAAAAGACCCTACACAAGCCATTCCTTTGATGATGTCTACCATGTTCTGTAAAACAACATTGTAAATGAGGAAAGTCTCCAGAACAAGAATGATGGGTTTTCATAACAGGTTTGGATTTAGGTCTTTGACTGCTTTGCATAGATAATTTCTGTTCTTGTGGCCTTAGTTTTCACAATGGATTTTGATTGCTTTTTTAAAGAATGAGTCCCATACCTCTTTAGGAAACAAAGCTCAAGTCATATTATTAAGAGTGTGATAATGTGTTTTATAAAAAGTAGCAGCTAGAAGGTAATGTAGCAGGTCAGCAGTACAAATTCCCCTCCAACTGTAGCATCCATAAGCAGGGTGTTTTCCCAGATTTGATACGGTGACAATAGGCTGCAGTAAAAATGGGTAAATCACAGTTGCATTAAGTTAATTAATCCAGCATTGCGGGTCACTTTGGGCAAAGGTCTCAGCTACATGTAAGTTAGCAATAATTCTCTTCACATTCTCTTTACATTTACACTTCTGTGAGGGTGAATTCTGACAAAAGGATCAATTAAATATCCCACCATTACATAAAACTTGATTGTTTTATTTTTAGAGCCTCTATTTGTGGGTTTTACTTCTGTTTTTCCTTTCATTTTCTCGTGATTTTTACTTTTTTCCAGTACAACTATTATCATTATTATTATTATAGTTATACAGAGGCAGATAGATAGATAGATAGATAGATAGATAGATAGATAGATAGATAGATAGACAGATAGAGAGATAGATAGATAGATAGAATGAAAAGTCAAATGAAACTGCAATGTTTAAAGGAAAATGAATGAATGAATGAATGAATAGCATGCATTTTAACAGGCAAGGCTGAACTGCTATAGATCATTTTAACATAAAGTCAGTTTATGAGTGTAGAGTCCAGCAGCTATATTGCCGTATTGTGGGCTCAGGCAGAATTTGTTTGTGCCACCCTCTGCTGTCAAGGCTCCTTCACTTTCAGCTGAACAAGGTGGCAGTGCCCTCACTTATCTGTCAGCTCAGCTGCCATCACTGGGAACAGTTTTCAGCAGAAGAAAAGCTGTATGCCAGTCACACGAATCTATAAAGGCAGTGAGAATATGGTTTGATCGCCTCTGAAGTGCACTGGGGTGCATTTGCCTCAAACCGAAACTGCACTTTCACACATGAAGGGAAACACCAAGTTTCTAGAAGTGACTGTATCCGTATCTTCACACACAAAAATGTATGTGGTGAAAATCATGTTATTTAGTTATTGGCTGACTGGATCCATGAACATACTGTAGTGGCACATTTTCACAGGTTATTCTGTATTCACCCTCACATTTCTGGGACAAATAGTTTATCTTTGTGAGTCGGAGTGGCACTCTTCCATATAGACCACTAGATATAATGGTGCTTTTCTTTGCAATAGGGAACCGCTGAAATCTTCAGAACAATTAGAATAAACTTGCTTGTTTCATTTTTCTGGTTTCATGTGGACCTTGAGAGAATTTGTACTGTATATGTGCTTTTGCACAAGGAAATTTTGCTTGCCAGTATTTTGCCAGGTCAGCAACTGTCCATAAATTCCATGGCATAATATACTACTGCAGTAATTGCCTTTGCTGGTAATTATTTTGTGTTTATCAAGCCATTAACCCCATGTTGAAATTGTTTTTCGCAGTAGCCATCGAGATTAATGTTCACAGCTAGAATATTAGCATTTAAATAGCGTATTTTGTTTACTCTTAAACAAACAAACAAATGTTTAATTTTCGACTATGCTTTTTGATCGATTTCCTACGATTAATGACAAAATAAGTTTGTGTCCAAGGTGAGGCGGTGTGCATGCAAGGCAAATGGTTTCAGGGGCCTGGCCAAAGACATGATTGGGTGAAAATAAACCCCTCTACACCTCATTGAAGAACTGGCACCAGAAATCATTAACAAGTGTGTGGAATTATATCAGGAACACAACCTTCTAAGCACAAGATGTGCAATGTTCAACCTCTTTACTGAATCCAAAGGTAGGAACCAAAATCAACAGAAAACCCCAGAGCAATAGTGTTCATTTCCTTGCATGAAAATCTGCATTCTGGCATCCTGTAAATTTGAGGCCAATCTTGCCACATCTTCCATCTGTCTCAGCAGCATGGGGAATTGTAGACACTCCCACACCAATGACTCCACTGCAGACACTGCTCTTGAAGAGCAAAAGAGGGTAGCATCTGTTGGTAATGTTCCATGTCGTCTAGATGACTGCTCTCCTTGTGCCCGCTGGCAAGGTGTGATGCAGCATCTCAAATGACTAAGTGGACACTGGTTGGGTAGAGCTAGTCCTTGTTGGAATCCTGGCTGAACTGGACTGGAGACTGGGGGATGAGGTTCACCCCTTCAGGGTGACTTATTATATACCCTTTATTATTTCACTCCTTAGTAAGACGAATAGCAGAATGTATGTTGTGGAATACTATGCATCCAAAGCAATTTTTGGTTAAGTACCTCACTCTTTGAAACAGCAGGTGAATCCCTACCTGTTGTCTGAGCCAACAGACTTGTGGTCACACCAATGCTTGAAATGGAAAACAACATGTGCTGGTACTCCATTGGCATGCTGAGGTGTGTATCGGTTGGTATAAGCAAACTGTTAACCATAAAATTTTGAATTTCTGCAGTGAATATAAGATACTGGGATATGTTGCTGATATTCAGAATATGTGTTTCTTAATAAAGGGGAAGTATTTGGAATGAAGGTTAGGAAAGCACTGAGGGAGCTGACTTGCAGTGTAACTTGCATTCTTTGCATCCTGGGTTATTTAATACATCTATGTATCTATGAGGGCTGTTATGAATAATGGTCATATACTGCAGCAGTCTTTTGCTGGCAGAGCAACTCAGCCAGGGAATCTGGTCAGCCAGGAGCTTATGAGAAAAAGGCTGTTACTCTTGAGAGCAAAGCACTGAAGTGTCAGTACTGAGTCCTGCTAAACACTGACATATTTCAAGCACTGGGTCACACATTAAAACCCATAACCACTATGCTACCAGTTACCCAAAGTTTCTCTCATGTTATGTGAATGTTTCATTGTATCCTTATTAATGATATCAACATTTTGTCACAAAATAATGGCGAGCACATTAGAAAGGGAAGCAGTGATGCATTAAATTCACAGCCCCCAGTCGGGGGAAAATACTTTCCATTAAAAGAACATTCAGATGTAACAATTTATGTTTTTCTTGTTTATACTTTGGACTACAGTATCAAGGCTACTTACAGTTTTAAATTTCTGTTTAAAAATCTATGTATAAAATAGCTTGAAACATGAGTGTTACTAGATTAAAGACATCCGCTATTAAAAATGAGAAAAAAAATCACTGGATGAATCTGTGTGTTCAAAACAAGAGCAATTTCCTTGATGACAGTTTGTGACTAACTGAGACTAACGATTACAATGATGCAAATGGCGCAAAGGCAATAATTTAGATATAGGCTTCATTTACAAAGCAAGCTAAGTTCATTCTTACATAAATGCATCCTGTAATAATCCTCCTTCTGTCATATGAGTAGGGACAGAAATGACCAGTTGCCAGATGTACTTGATTACAAGATGCTGCAAAGAGCAAGACATTAATTCAATAAAGAGGAAGTCACTCCAATTACACTAGTCTGGTAAAATCTAATGCTGTCATATCCGATAATCCTGAGCTACATGAATAGGCAGTGGAGAGGGAAAAAAAATCATTTTTCAATATGCCTAAATCTGATATAGCTTACTAAAAAGTGGGGGTCTGTGATGTTAAAATAATTTATAACAAATAAGTTACATAATTATAAAAATTTTTAATTAATATCTATGTTTTTTTTTAATTAAATCAAATTGCTAGCCTAAGCTTTTAAAGGGCTTGTGTGGAAGTGGGCAGAAAAATGCAGTTCTGTAACATCTAGCAGGTGGCACAGCAATTAAGGACATTAACTAGTGTTATAAAGGTTGCTGCTACCAGTCTCACTAAGTGTGAACTCACAGTGTTTCAATAGGTTACTTATCTTGAGGGCTGATATTCCTGAGTTTGCATTTTGGATCCCAACCTCAGTGATCATGCTGTGCACAACAGTACTTCTTTCCACAAAAACCCATTCAGTAGGACCTTGATGATTTACAGGGGGCAGCTGATGGTGTAGTAGAATTGTTACCACACAGCTGAGAGACCCAGGTCTGAATCCAACCTCCTGCTGTAGTACCCTTGAGCTCTTATTGAAAATTAATTCAGTATAGTCACCCCACTGCATAAAGAATAAATAGTCATAAGCAGCTTGCTGCACAAACTTAACAATGTAAGCTGCTTTGGTGAAAAGCTTCAGCTAAATGAATAAATAATAAAAAGCAAAACAATAAAACAAAGGGCTTGTGTTCTACTGACTGCACCTCTCACATCAATTCAGACATATACTAACATATCTTGCATTCATGCCACAGTAAAGATAAGCCCGTTTTAAAGAAGCTTGGATCTGTCTGAAGTCAATGCTGTGAACTGCCGTTGAAATGCCAGTGGCATTGTCTCAGTGACAAGTATTTATCATCTTCAAAGGTGCAGTTGCATTTTTAACAGGTTCTCCCCTTGCAGCAGTTCACAGTTGCCACGTGTTCACATTCAATACATGCAGAAGGCATGATGAGTCTGGGGAAAGAAGGGGCTGATGAACCTTTGCCAAACCCATGTCAGTATATAATAGATACAGGTCTAGTGTAAGGACCAGCAAAGTTGAAGTTTGAATGCTGTAGGGGCAAACAAGGGCCTGATCTGAGATCCTGCTTACAGCAGCTACAGGGGGGCTGGCCTGGGGTCCAGTCAATACTACTGATGGTGTGTGTCTGCGTCCAAGCCATCGGAGCGACACGGTGTTGGCGTCAGCAAGCTGAAACCCAGGAGAGCTGCCTTGTTGGGAGGCTCCATTACTGTTTACAGTCTCGACTCAGTGAGGCGTCCCGCACATTAATTACCGGCAAGTGCTCCAAGCCTTGGGACTCCCCATGCTGGAAGTCTTTCCCTATTCAACTGAGGAGGAGGCTGTGAAGTACAGCAGTGGAGAACAAAGGAATGTGGTGTTTGTTTTTTGTTTCTTAACATTTAGGCACAACCTGGAATATGAGGAAATGTAGTTTTATTCATTCATATACTGAACCATAACAGCCACACAGGTCAACTGTTTAATACAATTTCTACTAATTAGCCATAAAAACATACATCACACAATAAATACAAATGATGAAATCACAACACATAAAAAATGCATCTTTAGTTGTAGAAAAAATGTCATATATCTGGAGGATGTGTAACAAACTGTATATTTAAATAATCCATAACGTTATATGTTTTTAAAAAATTCAGTGTGTCTAAACGGGATCAATTATTTAATGTTCTAAGGAGTTTACAGTTAATGAACACATACAAAAAAGCTGCATGAGTGACACAGCTTTGTTCCAGTGCAGGAAGGCCATTGAACCTGTCTACCACTCACATACTGCCAAACTTAGAGATACAGTGAAAGATGTGGTGTGGTTACACTTACTGGAACAAGGAACTTCTTAATCTCCTCCAAGGCATGGCTCATACGGGAATAGGCCTCCCCAGGTGGAGCAAAGACTTCAATTAAAACATGGAGATCATTGCTCAAGTGGGCATATTTAGACTCCCCACTCTTCCTCAACTCTTCCTCCTGTGAATAAAAATACATTTGGGAAAACATGTTATATCAGGCCAGACGAGGATGAGGTGCATATCAATTCACAAAGGCATCAATATGGAGATAAGAAATGAGGAGAATAATCGGTAAAATTATTGCTCAGAAGCTGATGGTGAACCAATTTGCATATTTGGACTCATTCTTTTGTATAGATTGGGGAGACAGACATACTTCAGTTCTGGTCAGTTTGACTTATTTGCCGTATCTAGCCTGTTCAGTTATATATGCTATCCTGAGACATATTCTGGTCTACATTTCATTTTTGTGGAACATACACTACCAGTTAGAAGTTCCAGTCCATTAGACGGAAAACTGTATTTTTTCATATGACAACTGGCTAATAAGTTTGAGCAGGAAATCACATGACACAACTCTGACCCTAAGCCAACTCTTCTGCAACAGTTCATGGACATGTTTAGCACTGTCATGGAGACATACTCTTCTCTCCAGTTAATTCTAGTCAAGTATTTTATCAGTTTCCTATGCATACTCAAACTTTTGACTGGTAGTGTACATAAAAATAGAACTGTAATACACACGGGTCACTTATGGGAATTCTAACTACATTGGTTGTGCAGGGAATAACCAAACTACACAAAGAGACAGAGGAATATAAGAAGTCATTTAAGATGCTTATTATGTATTGAAATCCTCCAAATAATTTAAAGCACCCCTTCAGGAATAACCTTTAGCTGCTTCTCATCTACTTCTAAGGCATGATTCTGCCCATTTTGGAGCAATGGTTGCCCTTCCGGTGTGTTCTGATTGCACAAGGTCGTCGCTAATTGTTCTGTGGATAACCGGTAATTACTCTCGCCCTCATCGGCCCCCTGCACTGATTGCCTTCACCGCTCCCACACGTTTGAGAGCCTGAGGGCTCTGACGCAATGAAACTCTTGTGGTGGCTTCATCAACACTGCCCTGGTTCCACCACCTTGCCTCACATTAACAGTCGCCTCTACATTCACTTTCCCACCCCACCACTGCAGCGCAAGCCTGTGACCTACAACAGCTTTTCTGAAGTGCCTAATTTTTTCAAGGTCAGGAGGCCCTCATGTAATCACAACACTCATGGAAGGCAGCCCCAAAGGTCTTCGGAGAGGACGACAAAGAGCCCAATCACGTCTCCAGCGGTAATTGTCTTCACACTCATGGAATTGTATTTTGAGCACAGATAATGGATCTCTGCCGACAGTCGTTGTTCCAATCAAACAGATGAAATCTCGTTTTCCTTCATATTGATTAGCGAGCAGAGTGCTTTGGCATCTCAAGGTAGTCGGTGTTAAAAGCTGTCTAAGGTGCTCTTTGACTTGGATGTTAGGAATGTCAAGCCTATTGGTCATACACAGACAAAAATTCTAAGTCTTCACCCTCAACTGAACTCTTTCTCAAGGCAGTGGATCATCTCCTGCCAGGAATGTGTTACATGCTCCATGCCTGAGGGTTGAGGAAAACGTGGATGATAACAGAACACTTGGGAGCCCGAATGCAGGCAATGAAGAGTACTACACTGAAAGACAATGGTTACAAACAAGTGTACACTTTTTCTTAAGAAAATCATTCACTGGTTTGCGCCATGAAAGGGATGCAAACATATTTATGTCAAGTAGTGCTTTTCATGTGTAGCAGCCCACTGATTTCGCTTTTGCACACAAAACACAACTTATCGCTCATGTTAAGCATTACTTCTTACAGGCAGCTTTATACACAAAAAATTGAGACGCTCCTTGTTCTTACGGTTTTTTAAAAAGCAGTTGCAACTCTTTTGAAAATCCGTCATCATTCTCCTTCCTTGACGTGTATAAAACTGTAAAATTGTGGTGACGGTTTCACTTGAAGCCGGGTAAAATTCCTTGACGAAGTTGAATTCAGTGACGGCAGCAAAGCTCAGATGTTAAAGGACCATTTAAAGTCCGGGTGGTGAATCATCCCCGCCATGGAAGGCTGCTTAGCTGTAGGAAGACATTTGTTCCGTATCATGTGTGAGTGGTTTAAATTTCCTTTCATGTCAATCCGTAAGCAAAATGCTCCATTGTTTTAGAGTCGCAGTCCGTCTCTCAGGGTGAATTTCAAAAGGCAACATAGTAGTTCAGACTAAGTGCAGGAAAATTCTTTCAGAAAAATGACAAAATGACAACCGGTTGAGGATAGCTTTTTTCCCCTTCAGCAAATGACACTCAGGAAACTAAAGAATAGGTTGTGGCTCAAAAGGAATTATTTTGCACTACACATGGAAACAAAGGGTGAGAAATGACAATTCATTAACAGATTATCAGTTAATTTAACAGATTAAGTTTTTAATGGTGTCAAGGAAGACAAAATTAACAATGGCAAACAGACTAAATGGAATTATGAGTGTCAATCCAAAATACACCCCCTGGTGTGAAAAAAATTTTATGCTAAAAGCAAATGTTTTTTTAATCTTATCTAGTATTAATGAGCCGGGCTCTTTTCAGAGAATATTTTTAAAACTGTGATTCATCACAAGACCTACATAAAATATGTACATTTTTGTATATTTTTATTTATCATAGACCTGAAATCTACAACCTAACAGCAGGCAATAAGACAAAAGGAGGACAGGTATCCCATAAAAACAGGGGAAAAAACAAACAAAAACCTTGCTAGACTCCCAAGACTCTTTTCATAAATTTAGCTTCTTATTTTGTTCAAGAGAACCCACAATGACCCAGTTTTCCTTATTGCAGGCAATTAAAGTGCAACGTGTTGCAGGTATCTGTCTTTGAGAAGCGTGGGATGCCAGTGGGTTCTTGGAGTGCTTTCTGCACACGACAGCAGAGAACTCTCTCTCGCTCTCTCTTGAAACCTTTAATTCAGAGTAACTGAAATATCTGTTTTGATATGTAGTCACACTGGCTGCAGTTATCATTTTCAAGAACAACACAAATTACATTTTTAATGATCTAAATGCTTTTTATAAATAGCACCTCTATATCTGTACTGCTCAATCACTGTCTGTCTGTTTGTTCAGTATGCATGCCTTTGGTTTTCAAGCCACAGATGTAAAATTGGGCATAGATACTTCTCATCTTCAATTAAATTTTTGCATAATCAAGTTCATTAAATTCCAAAAGAGCTACTTAAAAAATTTAATTTAAAGGCTACTTTTAAAATTTTAAATTCACTTACACTTTGGAGAAGCAGGGGCAGTAATCTCACATGCTCTCACACAAATGTACTACATTTAACAAACTGAAAGGTAATAAAGTTTGGTAATATATAGTTTCTTATTACTGTGTGCATATAATTACTGCCAGTGCACATGTTGTTCTTAGTGCCATTAATGTGTTTGATCAAAGGAACACATAGCTGTTATAGATAAGCAGATGAAAATGTAAAAATGAAAAAAAAATGATACGTGAGACACTCATGGTACTGCACACATTAGTGCATTAAACCTAATAAAGTTTTGTAATATATATATACTTTTTCTTTCTTTTCACTTGACATCCAGCAGGCACATCACTCTCTGTGGTGTTCACCTCTTGAACAGCACTATTAGTACTATTTAATATTTGTACTAAATACAACCACTTTAATGGTACAGCAGTTTGGTGATATATATAATTTGTTATTACTTTTTACCTTTCCACCACTACAGCTTTTTTGATGCGGGCAGTGCTGGGAAGCTCGGCTAGAGTCACATATTAAAAGGTAAAGAGACAGATAAAAATATAAACTGGTAACATACAAAAACTGTTAAAACAGCACGATGAGTCTGATGACAGTGTAACAAGGAATGAGTAACACTGCAGTTAAATAAAAAAACAAGTTTAAAATGACAAGTGGAACCATTTGCCAGCATGATCTGTGCAGTGCATGATGTGTATATTATATATTCTGCTAAATTAGGCTAACGTGCTCGAATGTCATTTCACATTTGTTTGGTGTGCTGTATTAGCATCTCTGCATTGTGCATAAAGGATTAAAAATGCTTAATATAGGCCCTATGTCATGATTACACAAGCATCACTAGATTATTTATGTAATTCCTATGGGGATACAATGTACCTACCCAACAAGAGTGGCTGTGAAATAATGGAGCAAACAAAAATAATAACTAAATCACACTATCATTAACATACAGGTCAACTGGAAGTGTTCACAAAGGGCAACGCAAGGTGCAAATATGATTATTTGCAGTGAAAAGCAATCATAGAGTATCACAATATCTGTGGTGAGCACTTCCAATGAGCAGTAAATTAGTCAAACACTCAGTCTTGTTATATCTGAAAAATGTGGCTGTGAGAATCTTTGCATTAATTATGCAGCTTATCAGTACTGAGAAAGAAAAATGTTCTTGATGCATAAAGTTATTCACAACCGAACCAGCATCAGCACTGTGTGGCTTCAAGCTGTCAGCACACACATAGCAGGTCCTTTTACAGAGCTGCCATTTTTATAATTTTTTTAACATATTGAGTAGGTAGCAGTGAAGAACAAGGGACCATATAAGTAATCATTAGTAAATAATCCTAAATAACAAAAAAAGCATTAAACCAACTACTGAAATAACGTGCATTTTGGACAGTGAGACTATTTTCCACAGAAAATGGGAATTCTGGTTACTTAGGTAACCAGAAAGCAAGCGTAGGTATGTCCCACATTACATCAGATTATCTATAGTGAAATTTATAGTCTTGTTCCAAAAAATTCTTAATAGCAGTTATGTTGTTATGTTATGCATTATTTATAAATATATGCTGACATATGAAAACAATGCTTGCATTTATTAAACATTCCTCAGACACAGTATTGCTATCATGGTAGATATATTGAATTCATTATAAGACTTTAACAAGAACTATTTTTGTAGCCTCAGATCCCAACACTTGTTATTAATGCAAATATATGCAGTCCTGCATAGACACATTGAGGTGATGCACCCATGTTTTGTTTCTCATCACTCAGTTCTCATCACTCAATTATCTTATAAAGTGATTGCAAAAGTTATGGATTATCTTAATTTCCCATTTCTGGAAAAATAGCTATTCATAAATGAAAACAGTCCATAAACTAAAGCAGTTATGTTGAAATTTGATTAAAATAAAGTTCTGGAGTTGTGCTGGGCTACTTTTTATGGTTAGTATTGATAGACACACTGACAGACTTACATACTCAGAGATGGATTCATGTGAAAGGATTATAACACTTGAAAACCTCCATAATAATGTTTCACCGATGAGATTTATAATCAAATCTGGTATTAAGCTGTTTATATTATTAAGGTGAGCTAAAATATATCTATGACTAAGCAAAGAACCTAGAGGCAGAAAATACAGAGCAATCTTCATTTTATATGCTAGCAAATAATATGGGTCACATTTTAATATTTGTGGGCTTCTTGACAAAAAAAAGAATTCTGAATGGTGACAGAAATCAGCTATTCGGTCACAAGTCAACAAATATCCTCAGTATGTCTGTGCTATTGTTAGGCCTAAAGAGTGAGAAATAATGATCCTGCAGGGGCGTTTGCGCTGTAAAGCTGTCAGATGTGAGCTTTCTGTGGCTTATTTACTTTTTCCCCTAGAATTTCTGTTACCTCCCATTCAGAGAAAATAGTGAGTATTTCTCCTTGAGAGACTGTCATTGCACTTTCTTTCATGCCAAAGGCACATTTGACTGAGTGCTGGAATGCAGTGCTGCATCCACCCAGCGGTGTCTGTACTGACAAAGACGTAGCAGCTTCATTATCTAAGTGCTGGGTTTGCTTGAGCTAACGTGTCAAAAACACCAATTAGAGAGTTTTGCAGTTTTTCAGTCTGGTCTGCATATGTGTGATCACAGGGATGTCGAGTGGTTGTTCATAGAACAGGCTTCCCAGGAATAGCCCTTCTGAGTGAGTAGTGTACTTGCATTAGTGGTGCAGCAAATAAGAATAGTAAAACAACAATATTGAAGCACTTTAAGCTAATAGGAAGGAAAATAAATATAGATGTGCTGATAAACATTTTTGAGCTAATGCTTTTCTCTAAAATGACTTACGGTGTTAAGCTACTTATAATATCTCACTCATTTACACCACTGGTAATATTTACTGGAGTAATCCAGGATAAGAACCTTGCCTAAGGGTACTACAGCCAGATGTGCAATTCAAATCCATGTTCTTTGAGTACAAGTTGGCAGCTCTGCCCCTCAGAGTTTCAGTGGAGTGTTTTGACATTTGTAAAATGTAGTATAGTAATACATCAAATAGATGTGTTCTTGAGAAATGGAGTGTTTAATGAAACAGTGCAATACGAGGTCATTACTACAGTATACTGTACACATGGAGCTTAAAAACTGTGCATGGGCGACATAAATACAAAATAGATCGGTTATACAGTTAAGAGGAAATAAACACAGAAAGCAGTCTATTTTGCATCTATTTTTTGTCTGTTTCTGAAAATAAGTATATCTATTATGTGTACATAACTGTATGTGCTAAGTTGCATGTTTATGCCTTTTAAGGTAAGGTAAGCTTAAATCCTTTGGCCTTTTAAGAGGCTTTTCTGAATCTTCCTTTGAAGACAATAGATGATGTTATACCAGAATGTTCCAGGATAGCCCTTGATCCTTTATGCTGGATCGTATAAAGATGGTTCCAGTGGGCATGGAGTCAGGATGACAAATAGCCTAGCTGGCAAACAAGATGTGTACCATATCATATCCCATTGATGTCAAAGTGAGCACTAGGACAGTGAGAAAACTGTCAAGTGATATGGGAATGCTGAATTTTCAAACACTCATTTGCAGGTATGCCATGTGAGCACAGTGGCATGACTTTTTCAGCTTTTATTTATGTAGTTAAACCTTACTGGTTCACATCAGCAGGCCTCTACAACAGGGACTTAATTTCTAAAGTATTACCAACAGCTGCAAAATTAATTTATCCTATATTGTAGCAATACAGCACTGTATAATTTCTGTTGTTTTACAGAACCTGTCAATTAAATATAACATATTGTTAAAAGGGAAGTTTCATTCATAGTTTTAGTTCATTAAAAGAACTATAAAATGCCAAACACATCAAATGATCAAGAGATGGCACAGCTGTACCTTTCCTTTGTCCCTCATCGAGCCATTCCCAAGGATGGACATTTTAGCGCCGGTTTCCTCTTGTAATCTTTTCATAGAATTGCCCCTGGGTCCCAGTAGTTTTCCAACAAAATTAAACTGTAATGAAAAAGCAAAAAAATAACACGGTGAATTTCTGGAGAAGCCATTCTCTTCAGTACAGAATCAAACATGCTACCAATTGCCTTAACACAGAAACAGTGCCCATCTTCCAAGCTCTTTTTTATATACTTTGAGGCAGAAGCAAATAGTTATACTGTATATAACCAAGGAAACACATTTATCAATTTAAACTCTGCTCTTTAGAGTAAAGGAATTTTAATTAATGCATGAACCTTATTAAGAGATATGTTACCAGGCAGTATGCAGCCAAACAAACCTTTGTATTTATATTAAACTATTAATCGATTGTAAAAATAATCCTAGAATACAAACAGTTCTCAACCTTTTTTCTCATTAGCTTACTAAATCTACTATAAAATATATGAATGAAAAACAGAGGCATTTCATATTATTATAAAGATTCCATAACCAATTCATTCGGCTGATCTTTGTGAGTAATTATATTTGCTGTATCTATATACAACTAAATACTATTATTTGCATATTCTGACTGGTTACCAACAATCACCCCATCCTTATTAAATTATACCCTGATCAGGGGTGTGTAGTATCACAGCCTGGGGTCTGGAAGTCATCATTGTGAGCTAGTGAGGACATAAAGCAAGTACTACGTCTAATAATGTTCTTGGGAATGATCCAGAGGTCAGATTCCAGATAATAACAAAAATAATGAGTTCCTTCCCAATGGGAAATCAAACAATACTATCCAGAAGAAGAGCTATCAAATACCTGCCTTGGGGCCTCTGGTATCATTTCAGAGTAACTGTGGACACAGGGTAGTTCAGTTCTTGCTGGATGTCAAGAAAGCTGCCTGCACTATCCAGAAAAATGCTCATGCAACCAGAAAGTCAGCTTTCCAAATAAATTATTTGGAAATACAACTTAATGCAATATTACTGGAATAATGTACAGTAACACTGGGTGGAGTTGTGGCTCCCATCATCCCTTGCTGTATGTAAATAGTTAATGTGTTCAAACGTTGTGGGAACTCTAGAGCTGACAATGACTATGCGGCTGTGTGGGTGTGCTGTAGTGTTTGGAAAGTGCTGCTGTTATTCATCCCAGACAAGAATAAAGTTTGTGCTTTTTTTTCTTCTAAGTCTCCCCTCAATAACACTGCTGATGCGGATTGTTAAATTTGTGTTAGAGTGGGATAGGCAGTGAAGCAGACTGTACGAACTGCTGGATGAACCGCAAAGTCCATTTTTTGTGGGTGTAAGTGGTGGAAGTGTGCAATGGTATTGAGTGACTATGAGAAGAGTCGCTGGGGAACGAAGAACACCCGGAGGAGGAGACTGTGACGGTAACCTTATGCGGAGCACTTCTGCAGGATTGGCGGAGCAGCAGGGCAGATTTGCTGGCTTCTGGTGGCAGCAAAGTGCAGTGGCAAATGGGCACAGAGGAGCACCAGCTGTGCCATCAGGTCTGCTTGCTGCAATACTCAGTTGCAGAACCCTGGGAGCTATTAGAAGTGCACCTCTAGTTAGCGACATGGCACAACAGCTGGAGTGCCTCCACCACGGCAGCACAGCTGAGATTGGTGCTAGAGGGACAAGTCCTGACCGTCTTGTTAATCATTGACCTTGAGTAGCACAATGAGCTGTCCGCACTGACAGTCACCCTAAAGTGCTGTTTCGGGCAGCAAGAAACGATATTCTGTTACCGCACCTGCCTGCTGAAGAGACTACGAAAAAAGAATGAGGAGCACTGGTGGCAGATATCCAATTTTTGGCTTGCCACGCTTACCTGTGGTACCTGTTGAAGTGCAATGTGTAGTGTGAATTCCACAGAAGCCCCATGGATGGGACCTGCCCCTGGGTGAGTGTTTACTCCACTTGGGTAAGGAAACTGTTTGTATGACTGCCTTCTTTTCTACTGTCCTCTGGGCACATGGCTGCAGGGCATGGCATAAGGTTGAAAAGTTCAGCTGAACCACACGAGGAGGCACAGGTGCAGATGTTGTGTTTGCCGAGCCAGTGAAGTGAGATGTGAGCAGTCTCGCTGGGAACCTGCATGACCGTCACTATTCAGGAGCGTAAAGCTGGGGTTCCCAACCTCGACACCAGGCAACACTGTGAAGAAGGGGGACCAAGTCCATGCATAGTGAATTTCTGTGGAGTTGGCAGTGGACTGAAGAAAGGTCATTCCTGCATCACTCAGTGCTACAATGGGAGCAGAAGTCTTGCCCCTGGTCACAGACACTGTGTGGTCTGAATGTGGGTTGTAGGGATGGTTGACCCTCGGGGAGGCTGTGAAACAACAGGTGAAATGTGGCTCCCATCGTGCCTTGGTGTGTATGAGTAGTTGATGTGTTCAACCATTGTAGAAAGCCTAGGGCCGACAATGACCCTTGGGTGGATAAATTTGTTCCTGCAACTTTGTCTCCTGAGTCCTCCATCAACAACAACATAAATGAAGATCATTACAATACTTTCATAGGATGCTACAAGAATTCAATTTTCATCTTAATAATCCCTCTAAAACTGCTGCTCAAAATGTCTTGGCAGATGCATTTTGTTGTCTTTTTTCCTCTCAGCCTGTCTTAATTCTTCTTCTTAATATTTAGACTTGAAAAACAAAAATGGGCACAATAACCCTGAGCATAGTGACCCACTTAAACCCCGAAGGCTTTAATTTATAGAAGCAACGAGTTCGTTCCTAAGAGGGATCTGTTCTGCTCTAAACCTAGCAGTATGTTTTGGACTTATCAAAAATTATGGGGGTTTCTCAAACAAACCAGAGCTGCTATATCCGGGGGGAGGGTCTCCTGCTATATTAGTGTTTTGTTGCCTAAGTAGTGTGTTTATGTAAAATATCTTACAGTATTTTTGTGTTTAGTTGGTCCCATTAATTATAAAGGCAGTCATTCTGTTGCTAATGCTTTATTTTGGGCCCTTGATATGTTGTAACCCAAAGCATCTAAATACTTCACTATTCATTAACAGAAATATTAATTCCATCACCAGACTCAAAGTTCAATTTTGTTTTCATTTCACAAGTTCATTCCAATGCTCATTTGACTAACTCAAAAATGAGCCATTATCTTACAGTATTAAACCCATTTATATAGCAGGAAGTAGATGCAATGAGTTAGTTAAAAAAATCTAAGTCCTTGTTCATGCCCTTTTTAATCTTCTGTAGAAGGAAAAGGTTACAGACAACAGAATTCCACTGTCCCCTTTACCTTCCCTTTAATGATGTGAAGGAATGTTCACTGAAGCAATCTTTCAAAACAACAGTCATATCTTGACTATAATATCACTGGTTATGTGTAGAGGTTCAGCTACAGGATGATGATAAACCAAGTCCAAGAAAGGACACTGTCATTGCATGCTTGACCCAGGGGTTTTTGTGGATACATAAAATTGATTCCAGATAATAAATAATGTAAAATCTACAATTTTTCCAATGAGCACTGATAGTTCCTAATAGTACTTTTTAAAATTGCAATACTGGGCCTTGTAAAAACATTATTTTTTACAATTTTTCCAGGATGTAAACTTTCTGAAGCCAAAACTTTCACGTTGCCAAAGCACATTTTTGCATTATCAATTAATAGTAACTTGTTTTAAAACCTATAATTTGTCCAGATGCTTAGCAGTTTCACTTGACTGATGTCCCGTTTTACCGTCCCTCATTCAGGAATAAAAATTGGTGACTGTCTCCAAATTATATGTTGCAAATTAATTAATCCATCCATCTCTCCATCAGTCCATCCATTCACCCATAAAAGATCAATAAAATTTTGTTCAGTGCAGGGTCATGATATTGGCTGTATTAATAAGAGAAATAGAGAAGTCAGACGCCAGTAGACTTTCTGGAGCATTCCACACTAGGGTTGCATAACCCTGCCATAATATGGACTCACTGGTGCCGATGAGCAGATAAGACCAGAGACCAGCTGTGTGCAGCAACTGCTCTGGATGCAAGGGAATTTTATGTGTTTATCCCCATCCTTATTTGCCTCCAGCTACATCTCTGAGGGCTCCTTCAAAGCCTTTGTGGTGGAGCAGCTCTCCAAAGGGCTGCGCAGGGATTGTGGTAGTGCAACTGTACATAAGAAACACCTTCCACAGCCTTTGGAAGTGTGGCCCAATTGGTAGCGGGAGCCTCGGATCAGGTAATTTTGTTTATTTATTTATTTTTGTCATGCCTTTCATTTGACAGGGATATCCTACATCTGGCTGCAAGCCCGTGAGCAGATGGCTGCACAGATACAGTAAAACAGAGCTCTCTGGGATGCTGCAAAAGGGAGGGGGGATGGAATTTTCATTAAGCTAATGAACATCTGAAGAAGTCGGCATGTCTGCAAGAGGCAATCTGCGTTTTAGTGGTGGAGGGCATGGTTCAGTGTTAAATAAGGTTTCAAACATTTTAACCACACCACCCCCTGCCCCCTGCAGCCCATCCACTAATTTGAGTGTGAAGGTTACAAGAGAAATGCTGCAAATACCATTGTCATGAATGGAAAACTTCTATATAGAAAATCTCATAAATTTTTTAATGCCAATGTTTTATCTTCAGAATGTATAGATTTCAAATGGAAGCAGAATATAATTTAAGAAGTCTCAATGCGTAGTTTATTTTTTTGCAGCTTTGCAACTGGAGTTTCGTAAAAACTAAATTTTGTGAGAAGCATTAGACCAAAGCCCCAGCACATCCCAGGTGTCATTCATGTACAAGTTGTATAAATATCCACCAACATTCACACCCCCACATGCACAAACCCACCCTCATTGCCCACACACCTATCCAAAGATGTTCCAATGGATGCTCTTAACATGCTGTCTGGACAGCAGGCACAAGACCTCCCACAAACTCTACCCCAAGATGGAAAGTGTGCTAAGCATTTGACAAACTGCACCATTGTGTAATATGTAATCACTTGAAATATATAATGAAGAATAATGTTTGATTTGCTGTCACCCAACTAACTGTATTGATAACAGGAACTTGGAATGGCCAAAAATTCTGGAGCCCTCACTCTCATAGTAAAAAACTATTTTGTTGCATATTGTTCATGGCATCATGCTTCTTATAAGATGCTTCAAAGTGTTAATGTAACCTGCCTTGAGCATCTGGAAGCAGAAGCATAGATTCATTTAAGTACAACTACTTCAAAGTTAAGGTGTTCGAAAGAAAAGCTTTGAGCAGTAATTTAAAAATGACAGATAGATCCTTTTTAAGTTTCCTGTGGCAAAAGAAATTGATAGTTTTTCAGCATATCTTTTTTCATATTCATCCTTTATTTAACCAATTGAACTGAAAAAAGTTCAAATTTTGAATGCATTACGGAACATACCACTCAGTACGCTGACTGAAGAAAGACTGTTAGAAAGAAAGGAAAGCAGTTCAAAACCATTTTATGTTGTTTTTAAAAAATTCACACCCTTGTGACTTTATTAAAAACTTAATTCCTCTATTCGACATCCTGTTTAAGTACAGCAAATACCATAGTGGTCAGGAGACATTGCCATGTTCCCTTTGCACTTCTCTAGAGCAAGATACTCACCTCAAAATGCTCCAGTAAAGATTATATGTATAAACAGGTAAATTATTGTAAACAGCTAAGCTTACCTTTGGATAAAAGTATCCTAAACAAATAACAATAATCATAGGTTGATATATCACATTATCTCTGTAACTATCAATCTAAACCTCCGTTTGTTCTTTGTGTACAGCTTTGTTTTTCAAGTTACAAACTTGAAATTTAGTGCACAGGCGCTTCTCACCCTAAATGAGGTTCTTGCACATTTAATTTCACTAAACGCCAAAAAAGGTCACTTGGTGTGTTGAAAATTTCTACTTGAGTATTTCAAATAGATTTGAAATGGGCATAGTTACTTCACATGCAGAACGCAGTTACCTTACATGCAGAGCACTGGTAAATGAAATTTGAAGCGTTACATAGTTTCATTACTTTCAAACACGACATATACATTAGACTGAGAGAGGGAGATGATGAAAATATAAAATGATATGCGCTGCAAAAACTGGTATTTTATAAATCTGTAACTCTTTGGAAAGTGGGTAATGACCTGTAACTGTAAAAAGTCTACTAAAAAAAACTATGTCTATTTCTATAAGCAAAATGAATATACATGCAGGCTTTACTGGGTTTACCTTCTGTATTATAGCATGAACTAACATATCATCAAGCAAGTATTTATTATATATTTTTTGATTATCTTAAAGGCAATAATTACTATAATGTTACACGCAGTATTTCCATATGGGAGAGCAAATAGTAGGTCCACGTCTCTAAAAGATGTGCCAGTTTTATTGTTATATCGATAAAGGTCAATATCTGTCCTTTGGTCCATCTGTGTGTTTGTTTGCTCTTTATTCACAGCTTTTGTTTTCCAAGGCACAGACTTGAAATTTGGCAGGTACTTCTCATCCTAAATAAGGATTTTGCATAGTCAAACACACCTCCAGGCAGTTCCAAGATGAAGACAAATGGGCCACTTCACACACAAACACCCACACACATGCGCGTACATTTACACACCAGGGACGGATGATGGGGGGATGTGCTACAGGAAGGACCCACACTGGCACAGGGAATTGTATGTCACACACGCATACAATGGATGATTTACATTTTCTTAGTACTTTTCCCCTTTCTACCTTTCCACTGGACTTTGATTTTGTCCATCACTCTCTGCAGTGTCTACCTGTTCAACAGCATTAGATACACTTATGCACTGAACACACCACTTTAAAGGTAATCCAGTTCAATAATATATAATATATTATTATTATTATTATTATTATTATTATTATTATTATTATTAACCTTTCCACTTTTTGACTCAGCAGCACCAGGTAACTCAGCTGGTTGGTATGATAAGTAAAAATAACATTGCAACCCATATCGCATCCAGTGAAGTTTTTAAAATGTTGTTAGCACCGGTTCATAATGTTCTAGTAACAAAACCATTCCAGACTCATTTGGCATTTTGAATAGTTCTAACATTGTGAGATTTCGTTTTTTTTTTCTCCATTATGAACAGTCTACTATTTGGTTTCTGTTACACACAGATGAGAGCACAAAATGAGTAAATAAATATTTATAGCAAAATGACTTGAACCCTGTCCAGAACCGTATACTTTGTCAAGCCCTGTTACGCTTAGGTCAGGAACCAGATCTCTACTTGTGGATGCTAACGGTAGAGGGGTGGGTTGGACGGAAATGCCCAAAGTGAAAATCTTCAAATAAATAAGAAATTATGCATGACACACACGGTACTAAACACAGAAGTGACAAAAGGGTAATTAAGACTGGTCATATTTATTTTATTACTTTTTACCTTTCCACTTTCTGACCCAGGCTGTGCTGTGTAACTCAGCTAGTACCTTATAAACCATCTGTTATGCAAAAGAGACAGGTAATAACCTGGTAACTTCAAAGTTGGCAGTGTGAGCCTCATAGAAATCCAGGTGTTACACTTAACCAGCATTGCTCTAAAGAAACATCCAAATGAATATGTAGATAACACCGTACATCTCTTTTTGATGAATTGGTTATTGAACCAAACACAAAAATAAGCACAACAGTGGAACTACTGGGTAGGAGATTACTATTAACAACAACAACAACAGCAGTAATAATATGACAGGCTTCCTATTCTTGTTCAGATGCAATCATGCATGAACATAAATCTTTTTAATGAATGTCTGTTTTCTGAAGTGTGCATTCAAAAAAATCTCAAGAAGATGTTAAAAATTGAAAGTCACACTGATCATGGTCTTACAACAGAACTTCTGATTACTTTATATGTTTTGCATGCAAATCTGTTGCTGAATACTTTGGATTTAGGGGATCACAACAGACCTTTTGAATAACAATAACAAGGTTTTGAATATTGATTTCAAACTGGCAATTTTTATATTTGGTTGAGTAACTGTTCTGCAAGGCCAACATGCACCAGGTTTTTGTGACAAGTATCTAATGGTACAGGGCAAAACTGTTCAGAAACTGTTGTACAGATGTGGTCCTGGGATATAAAGATACTGAAAACAAAACTTGGCAGAATTCCTGCAGGGAATATGAACAGGATGCAAATGCTTTCTTCAGGTCGGCCAGATTCAACTTACAGAATTACAACAAAAAAAGGGTCTCTGCAGCCAGGAAGCAAATGACAGCAATATTGTATAATCTGTGCAACGGTGTTTACCAGGGGCATCTGATCCACCTGTTGACTATATTAAAATTGGTGTTTGGATCTAACTAGGTAATGGCTCAAAAAATACAAAGATAGGTCAGTTGAGGAAAAATAGGCTTTATTTACACATAATAATTATGGCTGAACAGAGCTTATATGATTTGCTATTCAGGAAGACTAATTACAGGTGATTCTTGGCTTATGACTGCATTCCATTCACTATATTTTACTAATTTCACACATTATTTATGTTAATAGTATTATATAACAGTAAGAGTGCACTGCAATATTATATATTCATCTGGAAAATTCACTTTCTTGTTGTGAGCTTTCAGCAGTGTATTTGCAGTGACGTTGATGACCACCTTCAAAGAAATTTGGAATAAGTGAATTTTTCTGCGTACTGAAGTTTGCTCAAATATATTAACGGAAATACAATATTCTATAGTTCATATATAGAGAGGACAGATGCTCTGCCTAATTCCAAATCCAAGTTCCCTGCTAATAAGAGAGTGGGGCAGATCTTACAGAGAAATTTCAAAATCCTCAAGGAAGGTTCTCCAAAATCAGCTCTCCCTTTTTTAAGCTCCTCCACTGACATTCTGGAGACATGACAAACATTCTAATGACTTTTTGGTAAGAAGTAAAATCTGTCAGAGAAAAAAAAATTGCTTCAGCAGAACATCTCCATGTATCCAGTCAAAATGTAGAATGTGTACATTTATTAACACAGACATTATCTGTGTTAAACAAATTACCTGTTAAGCTCAACCACAATTCATCACAAATGTTTGGGGGTTGTTTGTTGCTCTTTATGTCAGAAACATAACTAGCCTTACATGATAGGAGATGCTTTGCCAATCATTTTAAGTGCCACTGGGATCAAGGGCTTTTCATTCCCAGTTGCTAGACAAGAAAACACAGACAAATACACAATAGAGGACATTTCCATAAACGTTGTACATTTTTGGTACGGAAACTATATTTAATGTAAGCAAAAAGTTAATGAATTTATCTACAGAAATGTGGTGTTACCCCATTATCTCACCAATCTTGCATCTCACCAAATGCTGTGGAGGAATAAATTTCTCACTATTCTATTTCTCCAGAGAAGCCACCAATGTCGCCTTTCGGCCTTGCCATACATGGAATGTATCAACATCAGTTAAGTTGCTTATACCATATTCCCCCACCATTAATGATTATCTACTCATCAGGCAGCCCATCAGTGTCTGTTTTACCTGCCCTGTGCATTTGAAAAGATGTGGAGTGTTGACGGGCGGATAGCCGCTCTCCACCCTCAGCACCTGGTCTCTGATCCCACGCTAATGATGTGATGGCTAATGTCTTCCGGCACTCCCATCTCCACCCAATGCAGCTGCTGAAGATGTTTTGTTTCAGTGCTGAACAGAAGAGACTGATCTGTGTGTATAGATTTGTATATACCAAAAACCTTCAAGAACACAGCAAGAAACTGCACGACTTTTGTGATTGTTTTATTCACACTGACATTAAATAGGTGATTTTCTTACTGACAAGTGAAAGTCAATGGAGTCTGGTACAACACATCATACAATATGATACAACATATTATATATTATCTTAGTTGTGCTCTACTGACAGACCCCTGTTAATTCACCAACTTCAGCTCTTGGCAAATATTTATGCTGGATGGATGTTGAGGTAACACAAAATAAGGTAAGATTGTAATGAAAAGAATCAAGCACCCTATAGATTTTTTTAGAAGAAGCTTTTTTAAAAAATAAATTTTTACTTATTTTTAAAATCAGTTTTGTTTATTGTAGGGTATGCACAAAAATATATAAAATTATAATCACATCTGTGCTAGTGAAGCACACAGCCTGAAACTAGAAAGTAGATTCATTGGGCTTACAAGCAGATTCGCAGGCTCACTGGCCTGTGGTTCATATGCTCTAGAGTTCTGCTAATATCTGGCTGACTGAGCAAATGACTTTTTCATACAAGCCGAGTCACCCTGATAGCGATCCACTCCTAAGCGGGATGACCATCGTAACAGACTTTATTGATTTTCCTGCCATTCTCTCTGAGGACAGGCTGTCAGCCACTTTGACCACTCCGTGGTGACCGCAGTCCATTTAAGCCCAAATCACAGCTGTTCCTTCAGAAATCCTTTAGAAGCCATTAACACTTTATTCATACTAAATTTGCCTAATCAATTCAGGAGGTTTTCTTCCATGGTTGAGCAGCTCGTGAAGCTCTCCATGTCCCAAAATACACAACAGAGAGAAGCATCCACACATACCCGAAACTGAAGATACTCCATTATATACTGTAGTTCTTCCCAACAAACCTTTTAAATCCGCTGGTATTTGTCAAATGTACCTTTACACTAAACATTGCCATTAAATCATGATAACAGATATTTACAAGTAAATTATAGTGAAATGTGTACTTTATTTTCAAATTAGAAATACACTCATTCCCCAGTTAAGAAAAAATTAGTTTTATGAAAAAAATGGTTGCAACAAACTGACAAACCGATACCCATTTCTTTACTTAGTATTGAGGCCACTGCCACAGTCGACAAAATTAGCAATAGTTTCCTTGTGTAGCGTGACATCCCCTCCTTGGCAGACAGTTTTCTGTTTAACATAAAAACAGAAAGAGTCCCACAGATTAATACATCTGTGTTAAGTCCTCAAAATAGTATTTCTTATTCTTTCACCTTTTTAAACAACTAAGTGACTTATTTATTTATTAAATTTATTATTTATTTATTATTTAAAAATTTTAAAAATGTAATTTATTCCATTTGACAATCATCAATAACCCCATGCTGGGTTGTGGTCGTCTGGGGTGTGTCTGGGATGAATTTGGTGCGAACAGCTTGCACTTGTGTGGTGAAGGTTTAATCTGTCACAGGGCAATTGCACACACATTCACTCACACATACAAAAACAAAAGGCAAATTAAAGTTGCCAATTTACTTGAAATATGTGTCTGAACTGTGGGAACACATGAACATAGGAGAAAATAAAAACTGAGGTTGATCTAAACCCATGGCTCAAAGCCATAGCCCAGGTGTAGTACTATGCCACACCCAATTTTACTCAGAGTTTTGTTATTTAATGTAGTTTCTTCATGATCATCGTTTAACTTATATGTTACATCCTTATCACTCAGATGACTGAATGTGTCAGTATTCATGAGACTGATTTGTTATTTGTGGGTAACATTTCGTGTTTAGTTTATTGTTTCCTGCTTCTCGAGGCACTATTTAAAGCAAGATATTTTATTCTATTGGCTATTTCTACTGACTTCCTGAAAAAATTTTCAACCTTTTTTTATATTGCTTTTAACTTTGCAACCTTAAACACAGTATGTTTACATTTCTTTGAACACTTCTAAGCAGCTACTTTTATTAAACAAATCCTTTTCTGACTTTAGTCCAATAAACCAGTTACAAAAAGTCTGTACATTTAATTTTTGCTACGAATTTTTGTGTTATTTTGGTTTTTGTTTTATAGGGTTTTTCTATTAGTAATAAAAATGGTATTGAATAGCAAGAATCCCATAAAACCTTTTATGTTCATTATAAAATTATATATGTGGCCTTTTATTATATGTGTAACATATAACTGGTGTAAGTAAAAAAAAAGGGAAGAACTCCAAGGATTCACTGTTACACTGAATCTTACATAACATCCAGGACATTAATATTACAATTTTAGTCCACAAAAAGCCAAAAAAATCCTATACTACAGGGGGCATCCACTCTCACGACTCAATGTCACTTCAGAACAAAACCCTCTTTTAAATAATTCCTGGTGTCACATTGCACACTGAGAGAATTCTCACAAGAGCAGTTTATTACCATTTTTTTTAATGGACTGTTGGCCTTTTAACACCATTGTTCTATAAGAAACCAATTTGAAATGCATTTTGTGCCATTTGCATTCCAACCGAGTGCTTCATTTGGGAATATTTATTGCTCTCCAAACTGCTGTGCTGTTTTTCCCTCTTTCCACTTCATCTGCTTTCACCAACATTAATGCAAATTACACTCTTACCTGTGTTTACTTCTTCAAACAATGTAACCAAACAATGTGATGTAACATAAAAAAAGAACAAATAAATGACCTTCTTTGTCAAAGTCCATCATTTTGGGATAATTTATAAAATTATTAATCTCTGATTATCTGCCACTTTTCACAGTACAGGCCAGGAGAGAAAAGACACTCCACTGAAATTATGGCAAGACCTCAGATTTATTTCTGGAACCTCATTCCTGAGGCAGCACAGAAACACAGCTGTGTTTACATGGGCTTACTTAAAAAATGGACGTGCCATGCAGTAAAATGTACAAATTGCTTAGGAAGTAATTTTTTTCACAAACAGTTTAAATGACGGAATATGATCTTTGTTAACTGGAGGAGTGATCAAAAGAGGAAGCAGTGAATTTAATCATCCACTCCCATCACAAAGTCCTGAAACGGAATTATTTTGGTTCTGATCTATCGATCCAGCCTCAGAATCTGGGCTATATAATGTAACCATGATGGACTTTGTGTCCACTAATCTACTAACCCTTTTAGAACTTGTGACAACACACATTGTTAAGCTTGTTTCTTTGAGGTGATATTCACATTCATCAGGTCAGTGAATAAAAGAATAAAATATTGTCATACAATCTAACATTTATTTATTATTATTAGCTCACAACTGTCTCCAAGGAGAGATACAATTCTGAATTTGTACACTAAGTTCTTTACAGTTTACTCATTTATACAGATGGAAATATTTTGAAAGGTAACAATGCAGGGTAAGTACCTTCCCCAGAGGTACTATAGTAGAAGCAGGTATTTGAACCCAAGATTTTGAAAGACAAGGTGACGGCACTAACCAGTACACTGTCTGTTTACCCTAAATTTTCTGCCAGTGTGGGGCTTTTTAGGTAAAATTAATTGCTATAAAAATGTTGTCAAAACTGGTATTTTTTGTATGGCATACTTAAGAGGAAAAACATGTCAATTTGCTGGATTAAATATTGCATTTGTGGCATTTGTTGACAAATCTGAAAACACGTTTTCTGCCAGTAAAGCTGTGAATAAACAGTTATTTTCACCATTGTCAAAACTGTGTATAATAGATGTATGATCCTTTCGTTTCTTGGAGGATTTTTCCATTACACTCCCTAGTTAGTTTTCTTTTACTACCTTAATAAATTTTTTACAAGTCCTAACAAAGAACAAAAACATGATGTTTAAAGCTAATCTTGATGGATTTAGATATAGTGAGCCCATAGTGAGTAGTGCTTTTTTTACTATAGTGCAACGCAGATGACTTCTTGGCTGCAAAGTGTGGTAATGAGTAATACATTTCTGGCTTCTCAACTTTTTATAATGGCAGTTGTAGCAGTAAACAAAAACAGGGAAAAAATGAAATGTCTGTATTGAGATATAATTAATCGGCAGGGGGAAAAGCAAACACTTCAAACTAATAAACTTGCCATGCTGAAATTTACTGTCTGTACCAAGAGTTCCTTTGGGAGAAGAACAAGATATTATTATAATGTAGGAAATCATAACCATTGCACTGAAATTAACACTTACACACAATACATAATTTCATAAGGCAACGGCCCTGAATTCTGGCACTGTCACAAAAACTGTGCTAGATTTGAAGGGTAAACATGGGGTAGTTGTTTGCAGACAAGTGTTTCATGCAGTTAACATTCATGGGAGAAAAAAACCGCAAAATTGAGACTTGACATATACAAATATCTTTTAGCAGTGAACAGACTGAACATAAGTTGGGATTGTCAACTACAAAACTATTATACATTTTAATACATTTTTTTACAATGTTAATATTTATTACAAGCTGAAAAGTTCATTTTTAGCTAAAACAGTAACATTTTGATTAATATCACACAGTATATTTTTATTAAAAATATGAACATGTATGCTATTTTTGTTTATGCAGTACATTTTCTTTGTTGTGATATGTGACCTGAAAATTTTATTTTAATAAAGCTAGATCCCTACGGATGGAATGTCTCCTGGGAGTATTAGTTTTACTGCTTGAATGTGTTCATCCGTAGCAGCTTACAATACCGGGCACCTTTATAGCTGCTGGCTATTTTCTTGGAACTCAGAATAAGTACTTTGCTCAGGGGTACTACAGCATTTAATGCTTGAACCAACAACCTTATGGTTACCAGTTCATGTCCTTAACAGCTATTGCTGCCTCTACATGTAAAAGATTAAAGGAAATTGACATGAATCGAGTGACAAATTAAACCTTCACCACACAAGTGCAAGCTATTCTTTTCATGTAAAGCAGCTGCTTTACATGCATCCTAGGTTCTGGATAAAATGCAAGAGATTTACTGCATTGGAGCACAAGGGGGAATCAAAACTGAACTGTCCTTCAAAGCCAGTGTGGAGCAAAACTACAACTGATGTCCACTGTGCAGCTGCATCATAGTACCCAGGGTGGAGGCTTCTGGTCCTGCTGCTAGCAAAGGAAGAGGTGGTTGGGTCACATGGTGGTGGCTAGGACCCCCCACAGGAGCAGTGCAGCTAACAGAGCCAGCTGTGCCACCAGGATGGAACCCTTGCCTGGGGCTGATAGGGGGATTATCACAAATGGGAGAACCAGCACTCGCCAGCCATGAAGAATGGGTTGGATGCAGACTCCGGGGGCCTGGTACTGCGGCAGCACTACTGCATAATGCACCCAGGGCGGGGACAATGGCCCGGGTAGGGGGCTAATAAGGCAGTTGAGAAGAAACCCCTGATAACACATAACAAAAATCTTGCCTCTACCTCTGAATTCTGAGAACTGCATCTCTGTTCAGTTACCCCTCTAGTCGATATGAAAGTTTTTATTAATTTGTCGCGCTGGGGTCCCGATTCTTTGGCACACCAGCTGATCATCTCCCTCTAATTAAACAAATACAATATGCAGCGCAAAATAAGGATAAACGAAATGAAATAAGGTAAATTCAAAAAAGGATAACAGGGGGTAAGTGCCTCACTTGCTGAGCCAAAGTCTGCAACAGTAAATTAGTTCAGCAGCAGGGTCAAGGTGAGCAGTGATTTGTTACAGTTCAAGGTGAGTGGAGACAAGCTCATGGACCCCTAACAGGGCAACCCTTGTCTCTGTTTATTCTTTCCGACTAATTGAAACACTTCCTCAGTATTATTATTATTATTATTATTATTATTATTATAAGAAGAACAAAAACAAATTCTATCAACAACAACAATAATAATTATTGTTATTCTGCAAGAATCTTTGAAGAAGAAGAAGAAGAAGAAGAAGAAGTCACTTCTGCTAGTTCAGCCTTGAGTCTGAGTGTGGTACTTGGTTAAGTAGGTACAGTGTTTTCCAGACCCCAACTGGTGCAGTGATCAATGAATAAAATTAACTAAAACAGGTATAACTACAACATCTGTGGATCATCATAACCAGGGATGTGTGCCTTAAGTTGAGATCTGAGTTAGAATGTAAGAGTTATACAATTTTCAGAATAAATAAATAAAAACTGTCCACTAGCTTGCAAATGTTGACATGATTTTGTTGAATTATTATTAATTTTGTTTAGTTAGCTGGTCATATTCTCCAAAGTAAATTACAATGTTAGGTTTGCACACGGAGTCACAATGATTTATCTATTTACACAGCACCTTAATTTTTACTTTATTAGATGAGGGTAAGTACAGCAATACTTCAATTAGTGGCACAGCTGGAACAGGATTCAACTATGGTCTGTTTTGACCCTCAAAGCACAATGCATTGGACTACTAAAATAATAACTATGTCCAGCAATAAACCTAAAGTGTTTGTTTCTCGGCCCTCTTCCCATGAATTCACAGTAAAATCCAGGGGTGATCATCAACCCCATGACAGTAATCAAAAAAAATCTCCGTCACTAAACTTAATTCATGAAGTCGTATCTGATAATCTGTTACTAATATAAATTAGCATTCCACTTGATTAAGATAAGATGTTCAATTACTTGGTTATTCTAGGCTCTAAAACACTTAATCCACTGAATAAATTAATCTTGTGCCACAAATATGTATAGGGGCATAGAACAAGAAATGGCTGGCAGAACTGCAGACACATCCAACGTCCTAATACTTTTGCAAAGGCCTTACTAGAGATAACTATCAAGATGAATCCATATCAGTATTCAATTAACAGCTAATCTGCATCCAGTTCGTTAAAAGTGCAGCTACCATATGCTGCAGGTCCCCTGGCTTATTCTGATTGATGCTGTAAATACCCTTAAAAAAAACTCTTCTTTCTAATAGCTGGCATGTGGATGCCTTGAGATGGGTATTAGCTGTTTAAAGATGAGCAGATTGGGGTAAGATACAGAGTGGATAATTAATTGTCAACTATAAGTGAATGCATTGCAGAGGCAAAACATTGAACCAAACCCCTTCAGCCCAATGCTGCGTCAATAACTGCCTGAAGATGAAGACTCTGGACAGTAAAAATGCTTGATCTCATCACTGAAGGAAAAAAATCATGTCTGGAATTTCAAAGAGAAGCTGCTGCCTTTTAATACTCCAAAATTTTACAGCAGCTGAAGCAGACGGATGTCTGACCTTTGATCTTGCGCCTGCATACTGAAATTCAATTTCAGTTCAATTCAATTTATTTTTATGGAAGGCTTCTTCTCACACAGTGACTCAGAGCACTCAACAGCAGATTAGGATAACGGAACAGAAAACAAGTATATAGTGACACTACAGATAAAGGTTAAATGTTAATGAGAACAACTATACAGGGTATAAGTGCAAAACAGTAAGCCTGCCAGCAACAGGAGGCAAGGGAAAAAAATAAACCTCTGGGGGTCTGAGTGGGAGCATCTACCCACCCCTCCTGGGCTTCTACACATAGAAAAGAGTGCAAGCAGTAACGGCTAACAAATGTTATTCTACTAAGGAGAACACTGCATAGGACAGTGTCCCCAAGACTCAATCTAATAACCCCTGGCTTATTCTGATTGATCCTGTAAATTCCTTAAAAAAAAAAAAAAAAAAAACTCTTTCGTTACACATGTTTGTTTTTCATTGGTTTAGAAAGAAACCCCTGCACAGTAACAATTTAAATATAAAGCATCCATGCATATCATAAGGCTTTATTAACTTAAACAGAAAAGCAACCCACAGTAAGTTACTTTCAGCATTACAGTATGTGTAACAACGGTGTATTATTTGTATTACAAGTGTTTATTATTATTTTTCTCTGGAAATGATAATTGAGCCTAAAGTCTTTCTGAAAAGTTCACAAAAACAGCATTTTCTCAAAAGACAAACTGTAGTGATGCTGTGAAATGAAACAGAAGTCAATAAAATCCAATGGATTGTGAAAATATGAACAAATTTAAATAATTTATGCTGTTAAAACTGTACATTTTTCAAAGTATTACCTCCCCCTAAAAGCTAAGTATACACCTTTTGACAAAAATCCTCCAGCTTCTTTGGCTTTCTTTAAATTTAAATACACAATACTCATAAACTGGAACATTTTTGTCTAGAAAACAATTTATTGATATTATACATTTTATCCAGAAAGTCCTATGTGTAAGGATCTTGATGTGTACTCAACATTTTACAAAACCAGACAAATATATGTATTATAATTCAGCTCAATAACGTGAACATCTAAATCTATGACCACTGTATTCTCGTTTTAAAAAAGAAAATGCGACTGAACGTAAGAAAACAGGACAGAAAAATCAGCTGCAGCATTTTTGTAAAGCCTTATCTTGTTGGTGTTTTTAAACACTTATTTGATTTTTAAAAATCTTTGCGGTCACATTACCAGGCTTAACAATGTAAAACACTGTTTGGCCAAGTTGCTCAACTTCTGACACAACATGTCAACCAAAACAAAAGGATTACTTTGACAATGGTCGCCCAAGACACAATATAAAGTATAAAATATAAAATATTTATAAATATAAATATTTATAAATATAAAATATAAATATAATTATAAACTCATAATTTCATAATCTTGAACCTTGGATACCCATACAGCAAAATGTCTTCTTTCTTAAAGAACTTTGGGAGAACAAGCAAATTTGACTACAAGGCTACAACACAAAACAAAAAAGGTCAAAACACTGACTCTTGCTGATACCCTATAATAGAATATATAATTTCAAACATTAATTACCACCAGTTTTTTGTCTCACTGGTATAATTTTTTTACATCCTTTATAGCTCTGCATGGAAGGACTTGTTTTTAAAAAATCATAACAGAGGATTGAAAAATACTACCGCATTTGCAGTACACTTAAATGGATGAAATTCCTTCATATAGAAGCAACTCTGCAGTTATCACTACAGTGTTACCACATACTCAGTTTATTTTTGACCCGTTCTTTGCTGTGGGGAGTTTTTTTATTCTCCTGTCCACAGTGATCAGCTGTCTTATCTGTAACTTGGATTTCACACCCTGTACCACTGGATCATTCCCAGTAACACTGTTCAGTGCTCTGTGTTGTTCAGATGAGAAAAATACATTGAATTGAAAAACACTGCTTGCTTATTGCTAGTAACTGATGTCTGTACTTGACAGTTTTATTATTGAAAATGTTACATTACAAAAAGAAACTAATGACAAAGGGCAAACAGATGATCAGCCACAATTTTTTAGATGTTTAGATGTTTGTTTATTGACATTTAATGTTGCAACTCACCTTAATGAAATGAAACAAAACATGACAGAATGGTGTTGCCCTTTGTTTTTATTAAGAAAAAATGTACAGCAACTATCTAAAACTGTCCAAAACCAACAGCAACTACCTAGAACTATCTGAAGTTATATCAAACTGTTGTTATGAAATGGTAAAAATGAAAAAATTAAATTATATGCTATTGTTTCTTTACTTTCTGTGAGGAAAAAAGAAAAACAAACTGTCCTCTTGGGAACAAGTTCATACTTGTTCTCTGAGATTTTTTACAGAAATTGGTAATGGAGGAAAGATGGAGGAAATTTGTAGAAATTATTCAAGCCTTGAGGACACTCCTTTTGAATCAACTCAATCTTATTTATAAGGCAGACAGCTGACAGTTTCTAAGAAAATGTGAACATAAATGGTCTTTATCACATGAAAGATTTTAAATACAATAATTCCTGAGATCCCTGTGATTAGGATTTCAAACCAGGCCAGCCTGCACATTGTTTGCTGTCCTGTCTCCTGGATCAGTTCAACACAGAACGTGTTTCCCAGGTATAAACAATGTGATAAATTCCAAAGGCATGCATCAGCAGATAGAACTGCCTTGGGACTGACAATGTACTGAGGATAGTGAAAAGACTGAGGCACTTTGGCTTTAATAAAAAAAATGTCCAGTGCTGATGTACTGGGCAGCCCTTGACTTACTGTTGCCCATAAATGGAGGCTTTTTATTTCTATTTTTGATACTCTCATTTCTTTGGCATATCACTCTTTATGACTTAGCCTATTCCTGACACTGAAACAAACATGGTGGCATTCTCCTTCATATGCAGCATATTGATCCTAATTGTATGGATTATATATACTGATTCATTAAGGCCCATTCCAAATCCTTCAGATGCTTATTGTACATTAATAAATGTATAATTCATATATCCACTGATCCATTATCCATAACCGTTTGTCTTGGCAATCTGGAGGTGATACCAGAATACTGGGGCACAAAGCTAAGATCAACACACCTGCACCTCTACATCACTTTACTGAGCTTTTACCGTCCTACAAAATGCTGTCCTTAGCAGTATAATCTTTCTTAGCTGCTACTATTGACACTGTTTTTCCATGTGTAGAAGCCCAGGAGGGGGGGCAGCTGATGGCACTTGGACCCGCAAAGATTTATTTTTCTCCCTCGCCTCCTGGTTAGGAGTTTTCCTCTTTTCCTCGTCTCAGTTGCTGACAGGCTTACCATATTGCACTTATACCCTGTACAGTTGCTCTTATTAAATTAGGACTATATATTTTTTTCTTAGAATAATCCTCTTGTATAAATTAATAAACCATTAATAGGAGCCTGCAAAGCTGTAGGATGAAACGATAAAAATTGTAGAGTGCAGCATATTCCTTTGTTTCACTGCTGACTTTGCATGTCTTCCCCAGTAATTGTTGTTGTTGACACCTGTTAGCAGTCTGAATGATAAGCCACTCTGGGATTCCTTGAGAACATGGCAGATTCAGATTGCTCTTATTATCTCTAGTTTGAAAGTCTACCAGACCGTTGGACCGACCCTAAGCCAGACCAAATGAATTAGAAAGTTTGTTTTCCAGATTGTCCTCTAACATAAACACTGCATTGCGTTGCGAGAGAGCGCTGTCTGTCCCGCGTGAAACGTCTCGATTGGGTATGTAACGCAAAAAAATAGTTTAACCTTTTTATCATGGCACCATTGCTCTCATTTGTCCTTACTGTACCTAATGATGTCACACTTGAGATTTTATGCTTCCTTTGTTATATTGTTCTTCATGTTACACATGCATATGGCTTACTTGGTTTCTTTTTTGATGAAATTGCTGGGTCATCCCATCCCGGGAAACCATCCACCTCATCTGAACTTTCAATCTTTCACCGTCTCTTTGGTAACAGACAAGATGACTGAAATGTGGTATGTTGAGAATGAATCCATTCAAATTTTGTTTATTATAAGGGACCTGCAATGGCAACTTTTCACCTCATAGTAACACATTTCTCTTGGTGTTGAGGTAAAAAATATATAGCCATATGTCAAAATGAAAGAAGCACTGGGAAATATGATGTGTGGCAGATTTTAGGTAAGTGCTAATCAATATTCTGTTTATGCTGGTGATTGGCACTGTTGTGAGTAGACTTCAATTCATTTCAATCTTCTGAAATCACCCACATCTTTCTGGCTCAAAAATATCTGTTATCTGAGTGTTATCATTAATAGTAGACAGATCATTCTGGAAGGATGCTTTGGCAGCTTGTCATTACTGCAATACAGAAGCAGTGTAAATAACACAACCCATAAAAAAATCTTATAGTACAGTTGTACTTGCAGTACTTTGAAAAGTTCCCAAAGTACACAAACAAGTATATTAATGGTCTCATTGTAAGAGTTCGTACTGTATCGTGATCTGATAACATAAAATGTGTAAAAAGCATTACACACATATTAGTTCTATATTAGTCCGTGATTACAGAGATTTGAAACAGTGGTCAATCAGTACAGTATATTTTCAGATCCACATTTTGAGCTGATATTTGAGTTTTTGTAATTACTGGCAGTGGTGGTGATCGTATGGATGTGGCTCATGAAAACTATACCCACAAAGATCACCCTCTTGTTTTTCGTACGTGGCTTTGTTCTTTAAGCCACAGACTTGATATTTGTCAGACAGGTGCTTGTCACCCTAAATTTGGTGTCTGCCAAGGCTTGGAGAAGCTGCAGTAGTGATGTCACATGCAGAGTGTGGGTACATGAAGGATTTTCTCACTCTACACACACAAGTAAAAATGTACTTTCTCACACACATAGGTGCATGGCCATCTCACATGCCGTACACACAAAAGCTGGTGTACTTTTTCACTCAAAAACACACAAATTAAAAGCAAAAAAAATTTGGGCATACATAATGTGATTATTGTCTGTTCACACTGTACATGCTCTATACACACAGTATTGCCACTGGAGTCTATTTGAGAATCAATGGGTGCCAAGATGGGAAACAATCCCTGGATAAAACACCAGTCCATCACAAGTCAGCAACACACACACACACACACACACACACACACACTGTGGGCAATTTAGAGTGACCAATTAACCTGACACATGTCTTTGGACTGTGAGAGGAAACCTATACAGACACAGGGAGAACATACAAACACCTGGATTTAAAACTCATTTCCAAAAAGCTCATGTGCTGTGACGCAGTAGTGCAACTCAGTGAGTCACCGTGCTGCCCAAAAATGTTCTAGATTCAACAGATTGAAAGGTGATGAAAGGCAAGGTGATGAAAGGAAAGTAATTTGTTATTACTGTGTATACATCACTATATCCGTGTGTTGGACCACAGGAGCCAGTAGCTGTTATATGTGAACAAATGAAAATGTAAAAATACATAAGAAATTATATGTGACAAAACATACATGGTGCTGCACACATTAGTGATGTAAGGGTAAAGTTTGGTGATTTTTTTGTTCGTTTTTTCCATGTAATGATCGGCACAGACATCACCTCTGGCGTTTGCCTGTCTGACAGCGCTAACAATACATACGTACGAAATGGAACCACTTTAATGACAAAAAAGTTTGGCAGTTAGAGCACGTGTTATTACTTTTTACCTTTCCAATCATAACTCAGCCAGTATAATAATAATTATAAAATCCATCACATGACAGTAATTTTATTTATAATATTAGCCACCAATCATAATTGTTTTGGAACTAACTGATAACATTAACATCTTGTGAATAAAACTTTGTTTTTGGTAAAGTGGTTAACTGAAGTATGGCAGTTTAAGTAGTCAAAGTATCAAACAGTGAGCTTTAACTCAGCAGGGCTTAGTGCTGAGCCTCTCTAACCCCATGGCTTTTTTATTAAAACTGACCTTATTAACTAGAGAAGTCTTGCCTGAATTTCTCATGGAAGTGATAGCAGGATTCAAACAATTTCTTTTAGCCACACAACACAGTAATCTGTCTATCCACTAACTTTAACCACTTTTCCTAATCAGGGTTGTGGTAATCCAGAGCCTATTCCAGAATCACTGGCTTCAAAGTTAGGAGACTACACCCTAGATGGAACACCAAACCATCACAGGGTAAACACCACCAGCAATGGTAAATACAATTATATATTTTTAATATTGCTTTTTTCTAAGATGTAATTAATAAAATAACTATAGCATAGTAAGTATTATTTCTATAAATCTGTTTTTTCAATACACTACATCATTATTAGACTCTGGCCAGGTCTACAGTTTTGATATAGTGAGGATATTCTTATTTCTGAATGGCTGAGAACCTGTTAATTCCATATAAGGTCACTACAAAAACAAGTCAAACAACATTTCTCCAATCAAATAGTCTTCATTAGCAGAAATGCATATGCAAGGTGTGAAATAACAAATAGTGCAAACTATACTGATTGTTTCTCAATCCCACTTCCCTTAATTAACATTACGGAAAACCATAACTTGTCCTCAACTCAAAAATGAGTTCAACAAATTAGCTCAGTTTGACTTTAAAAATGGGTAAATTAACATTAATGTTAAACCAACACACTGTCAGTGGTACCTATACCCTGGTGTCTTACTGCAATTGGTTCCTAGAAATCATTCAAATACCAAGAACTCGGGTGTCATGTAGCAGTTTCCATTATTTCTTATAAGGAAAAGTTTGACTTGTTCCAGGTTCATCTGGGAAACCCAAATTAATTTCCCCAAAAAATTCCTAACACTCTAAAATACCTATTTTGGTATAATAAAGAACACTCTAAACACCAATTAGCTAATTGCCATACACCTAATGAGACAGTTAACATGAATTTGTGTGTTTATAAGCAGTTACTTTGTTTTACCATCATACATTGCGTTTTGTTTCTTGTTATAAGTAGCAATTCCAGGACCTCGGAAACAGGGAGCCTGAGTGTCACGGTATAAGTGTACTTATTTTGTAGTCGTCAGTAAAATGAAGCTCTGCCAACCAGCTGGAACAGAGGCACAGAATAAGCACAAAGTAACTGAGCAGAGGGGATGTGGGATTTTGTTCACCTTTTCCATGGATGCTCATTTTTGCTCAGTTTCTGGTATTTCTAAAGTTTTCTGACAGCAAAAATCAACATAAGACAACTGATAAAGTTTTTTGCCTGGTTCTTTTTTGTTAGCAGGTGTAGAAAAGGATGGCATGAATCCAAAATACCAGCCTTAATAGAAAAAAAAATTATAGGGTGTATTTCAAAGCTTTGGGTTGCTAGAGTAGTATATTTCTATGAATGTTTAAAAACAAAGACAAATGTGATTATAAGGTAAGAGGAGCCAGGGGTGAGGTACAATTAAATGCTGTTGTTTATTGTGTCTTCAGCTTTAAGCCATTTACTGCTTGCCTATTTGTAGTGTCACAGCTGTTCAGAGCTTGTCCTGGAAGCATAGGATGTGAGGCAGAGCACATCCTGGATAGGATTCCAGTCCAGTACAGAGGAACCTGTATTAGCTGCTACTGCTGGCACTTATTTGCTATGTGTAGAAGCCCAGGAGGGATTGACAGCCGCTGGCACTCTGAGCCCCAGAGGTGTATTTGTCTCCTTTGCCTCCTGGTTGAGTTTTTTTGTTTTCGTCTTCTCAGTTGCTGGCAGGTTTACTGTATTGCGCTTCTACCCTGTATAGTTGCTCTCATTAACATTTAATCTCTATCTAGCTCTATCTCTAGCTTCACTACATACCACTCGTTTGTTCTGTTATCCTGATCCGCTGTTCAGCCCCCTGAGTCAATAAATTGAATTGAATTAAATTGAATCACACACATACAATCATTACCTCATCCATACATACACTACGGGGAATTTAGAGTCACCAATTCACCTGGCATACATATTTTTGGACTGTCAGAGAAATAAAAGCACATTTGAATGTGGAGGGAACATGCAAACTCCACATAGAATAAATCACATTCAAAGCAACATCTGAAATAAATGTATTATTCTTCAAAGATTTTACATACTATTGGATTTTGTGCAACTCATTACGTTATGGTATTTAACAGGGTGTAATATTTACACCATAAAAAATACAAATATTTCTGTAGTGAAACGTCATGATTACAAGGTGATTGATGATTATATATGTTAGGGTTTGGGATATGTATAGAGAACCAGAGCAGGAAGTGACAATTAGGTGCTCCAAAGGCCAATGAACTTGAGAATGAGTCAAAGAGTCAGTGACATGATGACAGGAGCAGCTGGAGTGCAGGGAGGCATGGAGGATTAGAGACTTGGTGGGCTGAGGAACTGGGAAACCAAGAGGTGCATAGGACACACAAGGAACAAGGGACTGATGAAAAGAACAGATGCAGAGTGAACAAGAGGCAGTGCAATCTCAGATCAGGCAGGCAGAGAGGAATGTTGTCTGTTAAACTGTGTCTAAAGAAAGCCTGTCCCGATTGTGTAATTGTGGACAGGGGTACAAGTGTTAGGACACCTGCTGGTTGACTGGGGAATGGGGAATTGTTGTCAGAGGTTATGACACAACCCCCCCCCCCCAGACTCTACTATTTAAATATTGGCACCTTCAATCCTCAAAAAAAAAAAATCTACACTGATTAGCCATCAGTCTGAACTAAAGCAATTTTATGTCAAGGCAAAAATCTTCAATGATTACCTACTGCAAAGATTACCTACTGTCCTCGAAAACTCATCAGAAATGCTGATCCTTTACAAGTACAGGTTTCCTGCTGACTTAGAACAAGTCAAATATGCCACTGGAAGTATGTCATAAGATCTTTTAAAAAACAGCAAAACCTGACAACTTGGTGATTAACTGCATTTTTCTTCTATGAAATCTTAAAACATAATAAGGATGTTGTCATGGAAACACCATCTCCAACAGTGCTAGGTTGTAACTCTGCTGCTACAATTCATTGAGCGCCCACTCTCCTGCCTTCTGCTTGCAGAAAAGCTCCACAAGCTCTGCGAGACTTTTATCTGCATTGAGAAACATCTGCTACTGCTGTCAGCAGGGACAATGGTGTACCATTGCGATCTGTGTGTAATCACAACTCGACCTTGTAGAATACCAGAGCTGCAATAATAAGACAGGCCTGGGGACAGGTCGGGATGGAAATCTGTCCTTCCTGCATTAAAAAATCTGATGAAAACATTAAAAAGAGGAGGTAAAACCCAAAAATGCATTGTTTCCTTTGTATCTTGCTGTATCCTGTGCCAATAGTGATGTTTGAAAGCTGCTGTGTACAGCTGTGAAATACCCTCAAATAACCTATCAAAATTTTTCTTCAGATCTTCTGTTGAGATGTTTTTGGCAAGGTGGTACAGAAGGTTAATTCACTGGACTTCTGATTCTCCTTAGAGCAGTGGTGCAAAATGACAAAGGCCAATGGGAGATTTTTTGTTTTCACATGACATAATTACAAGATAAACAGTAATTTCTGAAAGCGCTCTCAAAAATGACACCAAAACATATTCAGTTTATAGCCAAAATACCAAATTTCCTGAAAATTCACCTCAGACTACCCAACTGAACGGTTTCAAAACAAAAGTGGAACCTGCAACAGACTTTTGGATATCCAACCTGTAAACATTTCAGTTTTTTATTTAATTTGGTCGATCACTTGCATTCCCCCAGAAAATGTAGAAAGTTTATTTGAAGTTAGAAGTACCATACTATAAAAGCCTCTAGTAAATCTGCAAAAAAACATTTTTCTTGAGATTTAACTGGTTTGTGCAGAAAGCAAGAGGTAATCCCATAAATCACAGAAGCAATTATCAGGACTATAGTAACAAGTTGTGGTATAAAAGCATACTTTAGCTTGTCTAAAAACTATAACGTGTATTTATTTTGCACTGATAAACATAATAAATACAATGTAAGCCCCTTCCTATAGTGTGACTGTTAATCACGGCACCAGAGAAAAGTACTTCATCCATTTTGGAACATTCTAGAAAAAAATGAGCACCTAATGCTTTTGTGTGGGCAGCACATTATGCTGATCATAACAAGTATTCATCAAACAATCCCAGAGTTCCCATTTAATAAGTAATACTGCAGACAACTAGCATACTGCCAACATAGGGAGGCAAAAACACCCCCTACCGCCTACAAAAGAAAAAAAAAAAAATCAACCTCCTAATGAATACATCAAAATAACACTGTTTCTGGAATTCAATCATTGTTGATATGTCCTAACAGAAATGGGGCTTGTTAGATTAGAGATTTGTTTAATATACAAAAGTCACTCCATAAGATTTAATTAGCTTTTATTTTAATAATTCCAGGGGTAACAAAAAATGTAATGTAAAACTGGATCCCCCCCCTTTCCTATGCATATAGATTCAACTGCAAAATTATTTTTGTCAAATCTGTCTTGTGTTGTTGTATGTATATTAGATTCCTCCATTATTGCTGTGGCACATATTTTTATTTGCCATGGTTCACTGAAGGGTGATGCAAACGTTCAACTGCAAGACTCCCAACTTCATCTTTTACGTCTGTTCTCCACAGACAACCCATTTAAATGCTTGGCATCATCTCCATACATCTGCAGCATCCTTCATCAGCCATCCTCAGACTCTTGCTGTTAAATCTCAGACTTTGCCCAACAGCAAAACTAAAAATTCTAAAAAAAAAAAAAAACAACAATACAAATAAGATGAAAAAGACATGTAAACCTAAACTGAAACACAAATTCAGACCTTTAAGTTAAAACACTTTCTTAATATCATCTTTCGCGCTCTCTCTTACACACATACAGTGTATACATACTAAATAATAAAGCATTATTATTGTTAGTAGTAGTAGTAGTAGTAGTGGTGGTAATTTTATTTATTTGAATTATTATTTTTATCATCATCATTATTATTATAATTATAATACACAAACTTAAAAGAGCCTGAGCCTTTTGTTTCCTGATACCAGTAAGACCTTATCAGATATCACTCAGTCTAAAGTACTATGAGACCTATTGTTTACATCAGACCTGCTGGTATCTATTCCTCAAGGACTATCAGAGAAGTGAGAGATACAGGGCTGCCACAGGAAATTAGCCACGGACCCTGACAGAAAACACAGGCAGGAAAAATGGATGGTCCATCTGCACCTGCCACGCTCTCCCAGCTGCAATTAACTGGAAAAGACTGGGATCTGGCCTCCCACTGAGGTGCACCCACCAAAAGAACTCTATTTTGCCACAGAACATTCGCCGTTTTCTGCTATCCTCCCAAGAAACACATAATGGAGGGCAAACAAATTATTATGCCAACAATAATTAAGGAAAAAATATTGCAGGATATTTGAAGATTTACAAGCATTTCTCATTCCCATTATTTTGTTGCATCTGGATACACCGTTTAATTGAAATGTGCCGTGCCAAAACACGTGTCTGTAAGATCAGTGAATGAGAAGGTCCATGTAAACCAAGATCTCAAGGCATCCCAAGTTTAAAAAAATGTCTTGCTCTGGTAAACATCTGGTTTAAAAGGCATCTATAAAGCTAATTGTCTAGTGTAATGGTGACAGTATATTACTGGCTCCTATTTTAGTGATACACCTACTAACAAAATTATTGCAGAGGTCCAGAATTAAATGGAAAATAGAAAATGGTAAATATTATTATCATGGCTGTTGGATTTGATTGTTCTGCATTTTTAAATACTGCAGCAAACTCTGGATGAAACAACCAGAGTGTTTCACTATGAAGAGTTTTATCTCAGGCACCATAATTTATTAAACACGCCCTTCTGTAAGCTGACACTGACACACTACCAACACTATAAAAGTTAACTGATAGATTTTGTCTCTTTCATCAAATCTGAACATTTATATGAGCAACTAAATAAAAATATTAGTAAACAAGAAGTGGATCAGAGTTCACCCTTCATTCCACATTTCACGCAAGGCAGACAGTCAGGCAGCATGCTGATTTGCTGTGGATGATTTAAGAAAAGGGGGTGCTTAGGCCACTGTGGCACTTATTTTTTAGAAATGCAGCAGAAATTCAATTATCTGCAATCCTGAAGGATTTGTTGATAGTCAATTAAAGGATAGTAAATAGAATCAGTTCTGCTGTAAATTACTATTTGTTTGACATGCAAGTAAAAAGTGTTTCGCTGTATAAAGAAATGCACAAAGTGGATTACCTCCACAAAAACACGGAGCATGAAATAAGGCCAAACAGCTTCAGTGTGCCACAGCCAGCAGCCTTACTATGATTATGCTAAATCGGTTTGGCAGCTCGCAAATTTTGGGGAACTCTGATGGAAAAGAGGACTTTTGAATATTTTGGGTTCGAATGAATCTCATAGATACTATAGACCGGATCAGCTCCTTAAAATTCAACACACAGTACTTTAAAAAGTTAAATTGTCCTCTCTGCATATGCTTATATTCTGAGGCTGAGCTCCTTAAATGTGCTCTCAAGTTTTACACTGTAAATCTGGGATATTTCACACTGGGATAGGAAGGTGCTGTCTAGTTTTCTCTCATGGCTCAGCGTATAAATCTTGTCACAGGTAAAGCTACTGTTGGAGTATAACATATAAAAATGTCAAAAAGTATACCATGCCTTGGTTTTACTTTCCCTGTGAATTTCTTCCAATAAAAAGTAAATTAGTTCTATACTTAGGTTTACTCCTGAACTCTGGAAGATTACTTTGTCAGCACCACAGTCTGAGCTCTCCTTTGCCAATCACAAGATTTTTTTGGTCAAATTCTATGAAATAGAAAAAAAAATATAAAGCATTTTCCCTTACTTCAGGGTCTCCCAGGATACATTTATACACTTGAACACATACATATGCTTGAGAGCCTGACAATATTTTAGTCAGACACAACATTTTTTCTTAGCAGTATTATCCTTTTTTAATTTGTTCCAACGTAGGCAATTCAAGGAGAAAGTTTCTGCATCACAAATGTCAAGCCAGTCACAATTCAAACAACACTCATACTGACAATAACAACCTTCTGTTTCATGTCTGCATACAACCGTGAAACCAACTGAACAGAAATACAAAAAGTCCTATATTCTGCAACTTATTAATCTAGGTTTTAACCCAAAGCAAACAACTAATATAACTCAGTGAGTGGTAATTTAATTAAATGTGTTTTTAAAAAATTGAGAAAATGCATATATACTAAATACACCACGACATCTTCAAATGGATATATAGCAAAATAACCAGTACACTGTATGTGCAGTTTAAATAACTAGCACAATATAAAAGCAGAGAAATTTACATTTATTGATTTACGTCTAAGTGTTTGTACATCAAAAAGCCACAATTTTAATAAACCATGGAACCATGATGGATACATGATATATAGCAAGTTTACTATAAAGTATCCTGACAAATGTTCTGATAATTAATGAATACCATGTGGCAAGATAAGGTGAGTTTTCACATTAAAGTTTTCACATTACCTTTGGGTACTGCTGCACTGGGATGAGCACACGCTCTGACAGCTTGATGTTTTTGTTGCTAATGATATCCAGGTACTTCTTCACCTCACCATCTTTCCTCAGGTCCTCCCCTTCGTACTTTTCGATTTCTGAAACAAAATGTATAACTTGACAAGAGACACTCAGAACAAATCTGGAAGTAGTGTAGAGGTTACAACTGCAGCCTTGTACATGTGCAGGTTTGAGCAAGATACTTACCCTGGATTGTTCTAGTAAAACAAAATTATCCTGCTATATGAATTGGTAAATCACTGCAGGTAGCTTAATGTTGTAACTTTGGAGAAAAGTGTTACCAAAATAAGTACTTGTAAAGGAAATATTTCATTTGAATGCCATTTGGTCCACTGATCCATAAGTCACCATCCTGCAAATCATGCAATAAACAAAGATTGTGGTCTCCATCACAGATGACTCAGGGATAAAGGTTTGTTAACCACAATTCACCAAGCACAATTAAGTCAAATCTACTTTGACCTACAAAAAGAATGCAATACTACAGCTGAACATGACTACTTTGTTTGGCAGCCACAAGGAATATGTTCCACCCCAGTGGGAACTCAGATGCAAATCTGTGACCTAGAGACACACAGTGCCATCGTTTCTGTTTGAATCACCACCCACTGTTTCATGAAATGCAATTTATCTTCACTAATGATATTTTGTAACATTGATGATAGATACTTTACTTGTGTGGCAATATGAATACACACACATGCTGTGATTGTCCTTTACATTTATTCATTTACCTGACACTTTTCTCTAAATTGATTTATAATGTTGGCTTATATACTAAGCTACAAGAAAAACTGTTCTCATTTATACAGCTGAATAATTTTTTACTGGAGCAATTCAAGATAGGAACCTCAATCAAGGGTACCACAGCAGGAGGTGGGAGATGAACCCAGGTCCTCTGAGTTAAAAGGCAGCACCTCTAACCACTGTGGTACCTGCTGTTCTTTTGTTATATGTCTACTTAAAGGTTTTCAAAATTGCTCAAAACTCTCTGAATAGAATTGGAATTTTTGGCTGAAGAACTGATCTGTAGACTGTTTACACACCATGTTTAACACTTCTAAATGTGTTCTGGAGAAATGGAGCACTTGATGAAACAATGCTATATGAGGTTATTAGTACACTGCAAGTTACATGTATGTAATACACCACCCACACTGCGTAAATGTAACTTGAAAATTGCATATGTGCAACATAATACAAAACTGATTAGCTAAATCTTTAATAATAGCAAATACACACAGAAATGAAGTTATTTTATGGATATAATTTTACAATTCCAAAAAATGTCTTGAAATATATATTTTTTAATGTGGCAAATTATTGTCATGAATTACTCACATTGTTAAAATAAAAGAGCACTATTGCAAAACAGTACTATAGGAGACATAACAGGCATTATTGTACTCTGTTTTCACTGGTACTTTATTCTTTTCATTCATTTAAATTTGACTATATTATCCACTTACAGAAAATACTTAAGGATTGCTTTAACAAAATGTTAACACAGATTTACTTACCTGTCATTACAACTGCTGCTTGCCATTTTGCACAGTATTAAGAAATACTTAAGTATAAATGACAATAGTATTTCAGTCTGTAATGCTGAATTAAATTCCAGTTCCCTGATAATATTCTTTTATGCATTTTATTGACAAACTGAATATGTATTAAAATTGCTTATAGTACAATACTATGCAGTCTAAAAATTAAGTAACCCCTATCTCTGGGGTTGATGGGAAGATATTCAAAAGTAGAAAATATTCCTCAATTCCTTCCTTGTTTACACTAAAGTGATTGTAGCTAGCTAGTCCACAAAGAAATGAAATATTATACTTCTTTCTAATAAATATATCTACAATGCACTCATTTTTATGTATGTACTTGTCCTGTTGCTATTTAATGTTCAGTAAACCCCCAGTTGTTCAGACAAGCCATGAAATAATGCCATGGGAATTTCCTGCCTTCTAAAAGTGACTTTTTTTAGGTTTTAGAATAACAGCTGGTTAAGCAAAATTTGACTTACATTACCATTCCGAAATCAGGTTGCACAAGGCTCTTTATATTAGAAACATGGTTATATACAAGGCTTCATCTTTTTTCTTGAATGTTGTTTTCAGTTTAAAATGTGGAAAACAGGACACGAGGGGTGATAAATATTATTGGGTGTTTACAGAAAGTAAATACAGCTTCCCAACTTCACTCAACTCCAGTCCATATGGACAAACAAAAACTAATTCTATCTTTGCAATGTGTTCTGTCCAAGATGCCTGGACTTTTTGTAATTTTTAAATGATATATTGATTAATCCATTTTAGGCCAAACATTTTTAATGAAAACTGCAAATGGGTTATAGTGAACAGTTTTGCTCTAAAGGCTGCAGACAAGCATTGCATTCAGTAGCCCACATCTCACACTAATTGTCTTTCCATTATCATAGCATGAACATTTCTGCAAATGGATTTTACAAACAATTAAACTCCTTTTTCTCCCTATCGTCATTAATTTAATTTGTGTAATTTCTTGATTCAATATATATGTCACCAGCAAATGTTGCAAACGTCATGAAAGTGCATGTCAGACAGCCTGGTCAATGTCACTGTAAGAAGGTGGCATGTGATTTGAGAAAAAGGATTTTTAAAAATCAGCACTAAACAAAAGCAAATGCAATGAATTTAGCTCATAATTTAGTGCGAAACATAAAATAATACATAAAGTTGGCTTAATTATTCAACACCAAGTTTCTGTGAGTCCGCTATTGAAAAAGATATTATTACAGTGGTATTTTTATCCAGCGAGGGGCGACTCGAGGTGTGTTTGTTTGGCTGGCATTGGGCGTTTGTAGGAGGAATGTAAGGTTTTTTAAAAATTATTTCAGAAACTAGTATTGTATAGAAGATGGCCGCAAGTCATGGTGACTCACTAAACTGAATGAGGGAGATATGAAAGCACACCCCACGTGTGTCCATCAGAGGGCCCTGATCCCAACCCACATTTTACAGCTTATATTAGTGATTAACTTTTTCTAAGCTACAGTTTCCTTCAAGAATCTGCTGAACTCTTCCAGAAATATCCAAAAATAGTACAATAAGTTGTGTGCAATAAATAACTGATTTCTTAAAGTACAATCATGTTATAGATTTTAATGTCAAAATAATATTTTTAATTTATTTTTACATTTTACGTTTATTTTTAACTTTTACACAAGTATTATTGTCAAAGCAAGCTTGCACTATGCTGACATGTGAAGAGTCCATGACCCCCAAAGAATGTTTAGAAAGTGTGGTTTTATTTTATTAAAACATCACATATTTTCAACAAAGGAGAACATGTGTAAGCAACCATGCTGATTATTATAAAGTGTTCATTTAATTAAACTAATCCTATTCTATGGCAGAATGGTGCTGCCCTACAACATAATTATAAACAATATAATCAATGAATGAATGTTGTTTGGGCCTAAGTTTGAATCCAAGTCTGTGGAGTTTGCATGTTCTACTAGTGTTTGCAGACATGTTTTTCAGATTAATTGTTCACTGTAACTTCCCCATAGCTTGGGCCTACGTGAGTGAATGAATGAGTGGATAGCAACCCTGTGATGGTCTAACAAGGCCTCATGTACAGTAATTCTCAGTGGCTGCTGAAATTCAGTGAGTGAGTGGGTGAGTGAAAATGATCATATTTTATAATTGATCAACGGCCATGAAACTCAAATGACAAAACAAGTACTCTAAGTATAACAAAAGTAGTCCAAGCAAGCAAACAAATCTTGTATAAATCAAAAATGCTACCCAGAAGCCACTGTGTTTCCAAGACACCAGTATTACTTGCTTGGTGAATTTTATAACACACATGAGAGTTGAGCAAAAACAGTGCAGTCACTAAACATTAAGGATCCTAAGGAATTAAGCTGTCATCCATCTCAGGGAGCCACAGCTTTGTCATCGAACATTTAATGCCCAGAAGGATGAAGAGTTATGAACTGAACCTGTGCAACTTTAGACAAACAGCACACCGGGGATCTGAGTCTGCCAGCACGGAATGGAACAAATTAACACTGTGCACTGCTTTTTAAACACACAAGAAAAGAGGACGGTGAGATAAACTGTGTCCTACTATGGTCAGGAACCCAGCCAGCTAAAGAAATGTTATCCTGGCATTGTGCTCATTTTATTCATGTGGGAAGGTGGACACCCCTACAGGTTTGCCTGAAACAGTAACATTGTCTTTCAGTTGAATCTCATCGGTGGGAAGCGTCCTCCCTGTGGAGTTTTCAACCACTGTAATCATCTCTGTTTACCAAATACAAGACATTTCCCTTGCAAAGGTTATCAGAATGATGTTCATCGTAATAAGTGTCATTACTTAAATAAGCTTTATAAAAACAGTGCTCCTAAAAAAGCCATTTACAGGTGCACTGCATCTGAACTGAAAAGGATGGGAAACACAGACTTAAGTGTGACTCACTAAGTCATGAGAGAAGAAAAAAAAAAAAAAAAAAAAAAAAGAGGCCTGGATTCCAGTTTTTGGTTTTTTAGGTATTCAGAATCCCTTGTTATGCAATACTGTTTGTTTTTTGGTAAATGTAGTTATGTTACTTCAATGGGTTGCTGTTTTGATTTGAAAAAAAGAAGTCTTAGTGAACCTTGGGTGGTACTTCAACTCATAGCATTCCTCATTATTTTATTTCAAAACTGAACCTGAAGGTATTATTAACTACTAATCAAACTCATACCTTCCTTCAAAGTAGCTTAAAATGCTTTATTTCTACAGTAAGCAACATACAATACAATACAAAGTTTACTCTTTTATACAGCTGACTAACTACTACTGGAGAAATTCAGGGCGAATACTTTGATAAAAAGTACTACAGCAGGAGCACAAATTTGAACCCAGGTCTTTGGATTCCAAGGTGATGATTCTAATTGCTGCACTCCCTGCTGCTGACCTGTTCAGGTGTACATTGTCTGAAAGATGGTAAAATGCATACACATGCCACATAATAAGCCAAAAACCATAAAATGCAATTACTGCAATCAAGTCAGGAGGAAAAAAGAATTTTTGCTCTTTGTTCCTTTTTCTTTTAGCATTTGCACACATAGCCATCATACGAGCCTAACTAAATCTGCAATATAGCACCAATTTATTTTAAAGTAATTAAAAGTAAGTTGAGCCTAAACTATCATCAGAAAAATAAACTACAGCTGATTTATGAAATGTGTATTGCTGTTGCAAGCCCTATAGAAAATATTAACCATAGATTATAGTTCATTCTTGGTATGAATAGAAGGGATGGAGGAAAGGAGACATTCCTCTATACCCCCTGCTTGTTTCCTGTCCTTGAAACAGCAGAGAGGATTTGTGTGTGTATGTGTGTGTGTGGGGGGGGTGTTGATGATAGCCTGCAGTGTAGCCACAATGACAGTCAAGCTAAACCAAAACAAAATCTGTCTTTCATGATTCTTTTTCCCTGCAAACAGAAGGATTTTAAAGTGCTTGTTGGAAAACAGTGAACTGATTATATTCCGATCAATCCCCTCCCACGTAATCATTACACCAAACAAGATTTATACATTATGCTTGGCTTCCTAAAAGGCCATGTCACATCATCTGGCCTTGAATACGTTGTTTGGCATCTATCGGTGACCCAGGGGAGCTGCTTTGTTTGGTACCATTTCTTTTAATTAACACAATCTGAATGATGAACTGTAATACATGAACGAGATACAATATGAAACCATTTCTGCTGAGATTCCTGTAATTTATTTGCACTGATTAGTTCCTTCCTTTAAACAGAATGAATGCATCCTACATAAACATTACTTACTGAAGCCATTCGGGTCAGTGTCCTGGTTACGATCCTGCTCCTTACCAAAAACACTGAACTGCTTAAGGATAAAACAGTGAGTTTTTTATAGCATTTGTGTATTTGGTTCTAATTGAATACCTAAAAAACAAAAACATACATACAAAGATCCAGTTATGATGATAGGCAACTGGACTAAGTAGTATATATGCATTTTTTAACGAGACTTTATCTGCATGTGAAAATATGGTATGTATAATTAGAGAAGGATAATAATAAAATATTGCTGAATAGAATGTGACCTGTTAGGACCTTTTTGCAAGTGCTGTATTTAATGAGGCTATATTCAGAAAAACAGTTGTCTTCAGACATTTTTTGTGGCTTTTTTCTGCAGTGTGTGTCAGTTTTTGAGTTTCTGTACAGTTTTGTGTTATTCCAGTCTCACTGAGGTGGACGCAAGAGCAAACAGCAAGCTCAGAATGATGTTCTCATGAGTCTCCTGCCAAACTCCATGAAAAACACCCAGAAAGTCCAAGGTGCTGACTGTGATTTACTAAGTCCAGTGTCAGACTGTTATATAATTCAACATTTTAAAAATATTTCCTAATCAGTACACTGCACTTTTTACCTACTACTACACTTTTTACCCTTTTAACTTATCTATATTGTATTATCTTTTCATCATCATTCTTTAAATTTGTTTAAATTCTCCTGATTTCTCCCTCCTCTTCTGTGCACCATAAACCTGAGGAATTTCATGCTTCCTTGTATTCCTGTTGTATAAGGGCCCTCAACAATAATTGATTCTTCATTCTTGATCCTTGATTCTTTACCTTTCTATTGTACTATTATGAAACAGCAATATAGGTGGTAGTGCTAAATGAGGTATTACCCTAATAACAAAACAAAAAAGAATATTTTGAATTCTCAAAGGGCAAACACTTTCATGATAGTGAACAGTTAACATTGTATTTTTTAGTCTATTCCCAGTGTAGACTGGGTACCTCATTGTCTGACAAAGCAATTTCCCAACACATCAGATAATTTAGTTGTTCATTTTGGACCTATAAATTGGTCTGCCTGCTTTCCCTGCTTCTCGACTCTTTGTGAACACCTGGATGAACATGCAGCAAGCATACATATGTATGGGAATGCATTAACACACAGTCCTACTAAATTTATGAAATAATTGAGTATAGCTTTGATTAGCACAGGCAAGGAAGTAAATAAAACATTTAATAAAACTTCATATTGAAAAATGAAATTTAAGTGCTTGGAGAAGTAATTATACCCTTTTTAAATTAGAAAAAAGCTACATCAGATGTAATTTATTTCGATTTACATTTGGCCGTTGTTCAGATGTTCAGATACACAGAACAACGTTGGTTGGAAGTGCAATCATCTGTCAAGCTTTAAAAGGTGAGCTGCAGGTGCAGAGATGACCTGGTCTGAATATGTTCCGTCACATTCAAGCGAGTCAGCTTAGGTATGGTACTCGGCACCAATTTAGACCAACCGCTATTAGAATTAAAGCCAATTGCTCAAAAGAGTAGAAGACAGCAAAAGATAGCTACAGCAATGAAATGTTTGATGAAACATCTTGCAAGAACATGTACTAAGTTCAGAATATTAAATAACATAATAGTGCATGTGCAGAAAGAAGAATTACATGAAACTCATGCAAGTCTTTTCTATGATGGCTGCACAACTTATTAGGATCTCAATCTATCTCAAGCACACAATATCTGCCATCTTTCACTGACAAATATAAAAAAAATTAACTATTAGTTACCTGTACTCTTTATCCAAAGTGATTTCATTCTTATGTTTGTACACTAAGCTTCTTATAAAAACTAACCCATTTATCAATTTATACAACTGGGTAATGTTTACTGTATCAGTTTAGGCTCAGTACCTGCTGCACCACAGCAACAGTAATGAGTCAAAGACGGGTTCTTTGATCGAAGGAGACATCATACCACCAGCATACTACCCATTGCTCAGGTAATAACTGTTATTTTGTTCATGTGATCACAGTTTTAAGAGTCCTTTGTACTTCATACTTATTCAGTGTCATATACTATATGTCAAAGGTTGAATCCAATCTACCTCAAATCATAAACTTATGTCTTTCACTGCCCTTGTTACTATAAGACACAAAATATTGATTCCAAGGATATTGCAGAAATTGTTCACATCAGATTGAAATTTGTTATCCTACTATTATTCATTTTCTGCTTACAGGTATGTGCCCAGATACAATGTTCCTCTCAATTATGTTACAGAGAAAAATAGAAAGACAGAATAATTTTGTATTCACTTTCTCTCATTTGTAGTATTGATGTGTGCCTTTTGCTTGCTGATGACTAACGTGGTGAAAATCCTCCCACAAAGGTACAACTGAAGGACTGCAGCATGTTCCAAAGCAATTCACTTTTCTAATATACTCCCCACAAAATAAATTTACTAACATGTAAAGATCAATGGAAACATAAAAGGAAAGCAAAAGGCAGCTTAATATTCCAAACCAACATTGGTAACTGTTTGCATCACTGCTTGCCTATGAGGATACTATTTACCAGAGGTTTAGTGGGAATATTTTGTTGATATGTAGTTTTCCCTCTCAGGAGTCCAGGATCCAAGGCTGGGATTTGGGGTTTCTAGAGTGGTTGCACAGGTTGGTGGCATGTGTTCAAAGGATTGGATGTGGATCTGTCAGAACACCTACAAACTGTTGGCTTTAACTGGCATTTAGATGGGCAAAGTCTTCATGAGATGCCTGTCTGCTGGCCAGGATCCATGAGGTCTGAATGAATGGCAGGTCAGCCAACAAATTGGGCTTCAAATGTGTGCTGGGCAAGGAACTGGGAGATATGTGGTGCCCAGTGAAGAGTTGGCTGTCAAGGAAACCTTTGATAAGGAACTAAATACCCTTCAAGTCTCACTTCAGTGTCCATTCCACAGTCATCGTCCATACTGTGCAGTCTACTTCCTTAAGCTCTGCCCACACAAAAAATTATACTAAAATGGCATTACTTGCTGAAACAAGGACTTACGGATGCTAGCCTTGGGCACATCTGTTGAGATCATCAGTTTCTGGAAAGCATCCAGAAAAAGTTGCAGCCAGGCCTCCAGAGAACACATGGTCCAAAAAATCGTATTAACTTCACAGAAGGTGGCTGGACATGAAGGACCAAATGTATTCAGCTGACATACATCTGCAAATTCCATTGTCCCTGTGAAATTCACATATATATAAGACTCCAAGATTTATAGCTTTGAAGTGAGGACATGAACATAGATTCATGATATATTTGCATGTGACTCATATTACTCAAAAAGAATTGTGTACAGCCTGTTATTTTGTTCAAACAGATATCCCTGCATGTTCAATATATATATTGTAAGAAGTTCACAGTGTCCTGTTACTGTGTGCTGCATATTAAACTGCTTTATCGTTCTTGGACCTCATCCATGAATTGAGGGGTAATTTTTTTTATTATAGTAAATGTCTGTGGGTATATTACTGAATCGATGTCATCGACCTCCAAGATTGCTTTTTGTACCTGCGTCAAAGCAGCCAACAATAAGCAGCAGGGATCTGGTAACTTAAGTTACTAAATGTGCTGTAAACCTTAGCCCTAGGTAAAAATTAAAGGTTAACAGAAGTATCTACCCATAAAAGGATTTCATACATTGTTTAACACAGAAAAAGGTATTTCAAGGTCAGGTGAAATCTGAATTAATGAATATATGCCAACCTCTGAATAATGTTAAAACGTGATAATGACAATGTTGATTACAGAATTGTTTCTTGCCAGGAATCAACTAAGAATTCAGTTTAAGAATTCAGGGTCAGCAGAGTGGCTCAGGCTTCACCCTGAAACTGAAGCAGCTGGGTTCAAATTCCTATCCCTGCTGTAGTACCCTGTGGTGTAGCAGGTAGTGCCTGGGGTGTGAATTTGAATGTTGGTTCAAGTCCAGCACAATCTACGTGGAGTTAATACATTGTGGGTTTCCTCTGACAGTTCAGAAATATGTTTTAGGTGGATCAGTAAGTCTCGGTTGCCCATTTTGTCTGTGTGTGTTACACTGCTCTGGTATACACATGGATAAATGACTGTAGGACGTTGACTAAAAACTAGATAGTAATCACTGCACATCACTTTGAAGAGAAATGCATGCTAAAAGAATAAAGAGCAAACTGAACGTAAAATGACATCATTATATAGTCAAGATGTGTTCAGATATATTAATAATAGCTGCTATGTCCACAGTATATTTTTGAAAAAAATACCAATGCAGGTCAACCCTACTCCCTTCTAGCACTGGGAAGGACATCTGTCTTCAGACTAAGTCAAAAGGTGCTTGCCTGAAGTTAATGCCCACTGTAAAGTGTCAGCCTGCTTTCTAAACTCATCGGGATTTTGGTGGAAAAAAAATGAAATGCATCTTTCTAGGACTCTCTGGCTGTCAGGTGTCAGTGGGTTTCCCCTGGTGCTGCCGCCTTTTTCTGTAACTAAATCCGGAAATTGACTGACATTAATTGAGTCAGAGTAGTTGTTGCTCCATTCGGGGAGATGTGGCCACGGATCTCATTAATTCACATATTGTGTAATCTCTCAAACCATGACACTGACAGGAAATGCAACATTACATTTAGGTTTCCCTTAAAATCTTTTGATTACAGCCAAAAATACTAAAATAACTTAATATGTCACTTATAAGGTTAGTCCTTTAAAAAATTATATTACTGGATATGTGTACACAGAAGCTATAATATTCCAGCAGTTGTCATAAAAAACACTGACTCTGTATCTTTTGATGGTTTAGGGAAATTATAAAATCAAATATTAACCTACAGTATAATGACCATTTTAAAAACTCCCACTTGATTTTATAATTTGCATGTTTTTCTGTTTGCACAAATGATGAAATCAGTCTATAATAAGGTAAATTTTAGACACAGTGAACTTACACCCTGACACTCTCCATTGAGTAAACATTTTCTTAAGTTACATTAGTAAATTACTGTTTTCTCACATAAATGGCACTTATTATTTACTTACTATTTACTGTCAGTTTTGTTTAATTACATTTTTAGCAAACAACCTTAGTTACACTTTTGGTGTAAGGAGGTAACTGTCATTACATTTAATTCTGCATATTTCATTATAACTAAAACTAACCTTTTTAAGTGGTTAATTTACAATATGAGATATATAAATTAAACTTCTGGGAAAGTTTTATTTACCTAGAGACTTTCTAAGAGAAGAATATTGTATTTGGCAGAGAATTACATGTTCTTTCCCTTGCCCTGGAAACTGCATCAGTCAGATTCAACTCAACGACACTTCCAGAAAAGGACACTATTTTATTATTTTTTAAAAATTTACATAATTGCTTATGATATTGATATAAGATGAAATGAACAGGAAAAATTAAGGCTGAAATAAATTTTTTTTCTTCATTTTTAGTATTGTTAATCATTTGTTAAATATATCAAACATATTTTGAATTACACTTAATGTCCCTAATGTGAAACTAAAAATATCCATCAGGCTTGTGAATTTGTTGTACAGCAAACTTTCTCAAATGTTACTATGAATGCACATTCCACCATTTATGATGATATATAGTTAATGTATGCTGAGAGTATATAACAAATGAATATGACAACTGATGGGTAAATTAAACTGTTTTCTGTTTCATTTTCTATCATTTGTCCATACATTATACTGGCTAGATTAATCTGAATACGGCTAGATAATGGCTTATTACTTTCAGGAGAGCATATATTAGGTGACACACCTAAAGGCTGAGCAGTCGGCCATATGGCCTTGTACCACCACCTTGCAAGAAGTATTCTGGATCAAAATTTCTTTTTGTAACTTACAAATAACTGTAATTTAAATAGAAAAGTCATATAGGGAAATCTGCAGAATATATTCGAAATTTAATTTTGTAACTTTGGACCTTTGGATTTTGGAACCAAAATCTCATTGGTGCTGTCGCATAATGATTCCTAGGGAAGCAATTACACATTTTCATCGTTTTAATTTTCCAAGTCCATTGCAACCAGGGAGCCCTATCTTTTTATCACAGATGACAGAACCATCTTTATCCCCCTTGTGGTTTTAGTTTGCCTCCTCTAACCTTGCAGAGTCATTATTTATTTAACAGCAATAAAAAATGTGCTGCATCTCCCTGCCCCAATTCTTATCTGATAGCCACAGAGCTCCCCACATTGCCTACAACACCCTTCTGATCATTGGTCTGCGAAAACAAACATGGTCTCTCTGCTACAAAGTGGTTTATCAAGATGGGGCTGTTACTCACGCCAAGGTTATCAACAGCCTGCCTGACAAGCAGAACCAGGCATGTTTTGGTCCTCTGTGACTTTTACATACAGCATTCCAGGTTGACAGAATCAGGTCAAACCAATTGGATAAATCATTCAATAACTACAGAAGGTGAAGCGATCAGGAGTGACACCTGTCACTCCTGCAAAGTATCAAGGATTTGCTAATAGCAGAAACATATGTCAGCTATGAAAACAAGATGTTCTTCTGCAGAGACAGCAAACTGCAGTTCTCAAAGAATGCAGACAGACAGACAGATAGATAGATAGATAGATAGATAGATAGATAGATAGATAGATAGCAAGTAGGCATCTTGAATGGTGCCAGAAGTTATTTTCTCTAGTATGCCATATTTGGAAGAGAATATTCAGCTAATAGAAAGACTTCTATTATTTAAGTGAATTGGTAGGACACAAAAAACCAACACAGACTTTGGTCTTATGAAAATGTAAGATCTTATTCCCATGAGATTAAAAATGTATGGACTCTGCATTGCGTGGAGTAGTCTTTGCACTAAAGAATTTAGTTTATGCTTCTGGAGGATGGCTGGAGTACAATGAGGAGGTTTTTAACAAAAATGTATAAAATAGGAAAATCAAAAATTAGGATGACAGGTGCCATCAAGATTTTTCACTGTATGATTTTCCCCTCCATAACCCTAACACTAACCTGTCAGTTCACAGTGCAAGCTATATGTGTATAAACTTGAGAGCACAGCAAGTATTGTAGTGACCAAACAGCTATGTGTGTAACCACGTGGTTACATCTTTTAAGTCTCAAGAACAAAATTGTTCACTTAAAGAGCTTCAGTAAACATTGCCAGCTGAAGGAATGGAGAAAATGCAGGGGGGAAAATGCTATTTTAGTGGCTTTGGATAACAGTGTCTTCTATACAAAAAAGTAACCAAAAATTGAGAAACTGAGATGGGGGTTAGAGCAAGCGTTCAGGCACAGCATTGCTGAGAACCTACAGCCTTCTTTGGGACTATGAAGTAGAGAGCACAAGGAAGTGCATTGGTGCTTGGGGGAATGAGGGGAAAAAAGGGAAAGTGAACACTCAAATGAGACTCACATTTCAGCCACAGGATGTGCCAGCTCTCTGAGGGACCTGAGCCACCACTTGTGACAAAAAGTAACCTGCTTTTAAACCAAGCTGAAAGATCTCTCAATCCTAAGAAAAGCTCCCAAGTACAAACCTCAAACTTTAAACGTAATCTTTTTTATTAAAAGCTTGAGTGTTGCTTTGATTTGAATACACGCTCTGCAAATCTGTTTGATGTTTTCCCTCCTATAAAGCTGTAACTGGAGGTCAGAGGTCAAGCTGTTGTGATTTTGCCATTCCATAAGGAGCCCCTCAAAGGCTGATTTCAGGGAAATCTATTCTTGGCATTAATTTCCAGCATATGCCCAGAAGACAACCAATTGAGAGAAAAAAAAATGCTCAACAGTATATTCTGCATGGCTTTTAATGCGGGCAAATTGAGAGCAGTCATGCACACAGCATTCTAATGATAGTGTTTTACATTGTGCACGACAGCTACATGTTGGCAACCTTCACCAAAGGAAAAAAAAAAAACATATGCTGCTGTTTTTTAGAAATAAAATTCAAATGGGAGATGTGAGTTCAGAAATATCTGCTGGTGAACTAGATTTAATAACCAGCATATCTTAACTGATGTGAAGACATGAGCATCCAAGCAAAAAAAAATTAATGAAAAAAAGTAATCCCTTTATTTAATGCACTGTATAACATACCAGTGAATGCATCTTGGGAGCTTAAAAACAGATGGTATAGTATGATAAAAAATATACATAGTGAGTGAAGGTTGTTATTAATATTTGAATCTTAATAAAGTATTTTCTTTATAGAGGACTTGTCCCCTGAAGCCACATTCACACATACATTGGAAACTAAAATAAAACTGATAGACAATGAAAAGAAAATTTGAAGAGCCTGAAGAAAAATTTCACACTGCATTTTACATTTTGTATTTTCAGTTTCAATTTTGCAATCTGTGATTTTCATTGAACTAATTTCTTTTAATCATCTCACAATTTTATTTTAGAAAGCCAGGATCTGAAATCCATATGAAAATGTACATTGCTTTTTAATCTTTTTTTTATTTGATGCTGCATTTTTAACTGACATTAATATTTTCTTTAATGTGCAGCATTCTTTTTTTCCTTTTTCGCTTAGCAATTTCAGTGCACTTTCTGCCTCAATATGAAAGTACATTTTTCATTGTCCTAGGAGTGCAGGTGAGTTGCACAGCCTCCAGCTGCCAGATGATCTCCAGAATGGCCTTCCAGGGCCATGCTTCATTTAACTGCCATGTGTACTGCATAGTACACTTGCAAAGCCAAAGCATGCAAGTGAAGGCCATTGCACAAACACAGTGTATAGAATGGCAAATCTTTTCAGGATTCATCCCTCAACCCTGTATATCTGACAATGCCACTTTCTAGGGTTTTTTCCCCATGAAGCCAGAGATTTGAAGCTTGGTTATGAGTTGACAATATGGTGCAGATTAGATACAGGGAGGTTTGAATATGTAAACCATGATGAGTAACTGACAACAACAGCTGATTCTTCATAGGAACATATTCAACTTCTAATACACACAGACAAAATAAACACAAAATAAAATAAAACAATAAACCCAGCTCTGAGGGGAGGGGAAAACTGCTTCCATCAGTTACCTCTTGGATTTCCTCGACAAAGGCACCCTTTATATTGTGCTGAATGACCTCATAGCAAACTTGCTTGCGGTGCTGCGATATTAGCTTTGTGTGTCCACTGCTGATTTAATTAATTTTGACTGGAACCACACAAATTACTGTGTAGCCCATTTATCGGATTTCTCCCATTAACACAGAAAAAGATATAATCTCTGTCAAGGTTAAGATTAGAACATGCTAATTATTTCTAAAATTTAATGGGAAATGAGTTTCAGGCTCAGCTGAAATGTCTAGTCTTCTGGCCTTAAAAGCAGGTAGAAATAGGCAGCAATTTTTGTGCACAATGGTCCTAAACTGGATTATTTTTGGTGTGGTTTGCATTTGGAATTCCAGTTTATGCCAAATGGGCCTGCCACACTATCTGAGGAACCAAAGCCCAGCAGTTAAGCATTAAAAACAGAAATACACAGTAGCCAGTTGCAATGAATACTTGATACATATTTCATTTCCCAGTACTAAGCTTAGGAAAGCATCTGTAATTTATTTCATGCCAAATTGCATCTCGTGGCTTTGGCTACATTATCCTTATTCATACAGAACTCATTACTGGGTGTAACTAGCAAAGTCAGACCAGTGATACATTTTTAATTTTTTTTTTCCGCCACGACACACAATTTTTGTCAATGATAAAGGACTTACCCCTACATGAACAGGCAATAATTCAGTTTTAATAAAACAAAGCATTTACCTCTGGCAAATATCGAACATCAGTAAACGATTTATCTCTTAAAACATTACTATAGCAGTCCCTTAAATCCTTTCCACACTAAGTAGTAATTTCTAAGATATTTCTAATGCTGAAAAAGATTGCAGGAAATGTTCTGCATGTTGCCAGCACCTTCTCACATCATACACATCACACACGGTATAAATGACCTGGCCAGTAAAACTGCTGTACCAGTTCTGATTTTCTTTACAGGAGCACAGGTTTGCCATTTAGTCGATGCATGTTTGAATAGCTTTACTGAATCATTGATGACATCCCAATGTTTTATAATGCCTAATGTAATAAACACATTTAACAATGGTTATAGAACCTAGGGGACAAACATTTTCCTTGCAGTACTAAAACAATTTTCCTTCAAGCTTTGCTTGGTATAGCAGTAAAGTCTAGATCTGGGATACTTGATCATTTTTTATAGTCTTTGACTAACTTTTGACTGTTGATTTTTCTTCGTGAATTTAAATAATAGCTTGTACTTATTTCAGCAGTCCCAGACTTGTGATACTGGGTATATAATTTTTCTTTATTAAAGTTATAAAGGTTCCTTGTTGTTTGGACTAGCTGATAAAAAAGTAGTATTATTATCATCATTATTCACAATCCCATAATAAAAGAATAGAATGCAATACAGCAATGCAAATAATCAGGATGCAAAGAGTCATTCTGTTTCTGTACTGACAGCCAACAGGACGTATCATTAGTAAGAAACAATTATTATACACTATCAATAAAAAACAGCAATGATCAAGTTTTTATTATTGTTGGAATAATAACATCACAACAGTAGGACAGTCTTCTCTTAACTAAGTCTGTGTCTATTTAAAGAAATTGTTGTCGTGCTGTTTTCACTACATTTTCACAAATTTCAACTTAGAATAGCAGGTACATTTTGTACAAAAAGCCAAAGCAGCAAAACCTCCCTTAGTTTGCTTTTGTCACTGTCAAGGTGAAGAGAAGATCCTTGCTGAGCAGAGCAACTTCCTCGCAGAACCCCATGGTGGGATGTTCTAGGGGGTTGTGCTGCCTCCTGATACTCACTATAATCTGAGGGATCCAGCCAGCACTTTTCAAAAGCTCTTTCTCCCTTTCCACTTTGTTCTGTTTAATAAAGTCCTAGGAAGCTGATGTACTTAAAAAAATTCATCTTAGGCCTTATGACCTGCAACTAATGACTGTCATATCTGTCCAACAAAAACAAAGAAAAAAATCACTTGCATGAATATAGTTGTCAAAGAAAAAGCCTGGACTTCTTTATACAACAATCAACTCTGTTTGTGTTCCAATTAACATTGAAGATATTATCAAACCGAATGTGTGCTTGCTATTTACCCTTCACACGTTCAAAATAACATCCCTGGTTAACATATTTTACATTTCGCAGTACCTTTTGTTTGCAAGAACAAATAATAATAATGCACTTCAATCCCTCTGCCCTTGACTAAAGTTGCCCAATAAGTATACTTTCAGAAAGAAATGCATTTAATTTTATACATGTTAAACGTGCCAAACATGTCAAATATTAAATGCATTTCTTATTATGTAAACAGTGCTCTGTGCGTATGTGTGTGTGTGTGTGTGTGTATGTTGTTGCCACCATGTGAGACACACAACGACGTATCAGCTGCACAATCGGTGGTTCACCTTTCTCCTTTCAACTATGTGAATTGGGGAAAATGGGATGAAAATGAAAGTAGAGTATTAAAAAAACCCCGGATTCGAAGTTTCTTCGAGCCTTCAGCATAAGCAGTGTTACTCCGGCAGAAAAATATATACATCAGAATGCAAAAAGTGCTACTTTTTATCAATAAGGTGATATAGAATACGGTGCGTAGATCAGCACACAAGATAAAATAATGATCTGACATTAAGATTTTCGTCTCTAAACGGTGTCTGAACGGGGTTTAAACCTCCGCAGAGATGTCCAAAAGCGCGCACCATTCCACCAGGTCAGTGAAATGTAGGTAAACACAAGGTACCTGTCATAACCTTTTTTTTCTGTAAATTTTGATGCACAAACGAAAGAGGATTAAAAATACATCAAAAACGGTTATTACCTTCGGCCAGAAGACGCATGGCGTGCACGAAGGAGGGGTCCAGGCTGTCTTTCTCGGCCATCAGCTCCGGCAGGTATTTGTCTTGATCCATGGCAGTTCCCCTCCTCCTTTCCAGGTGAGAAGACGAGGAGAGATAAAACAAAAGTGGCGGGTGTCTTATCACGGTCCGGTGTGCACTCCTCTCCCCCCTATCAGCGATATCTCCGAAAAGAAAACGAAAAAGGGGGGAAAGAAGCCCGGGGGATCGGAGCGTGGCGCCGTTGCAGTATGTGAGAATTCAGAGCTCGGAACCCATAGCCTCTGCCGCTCACGGGCGACTCTTTTGCGCTCTGCTTTCCACACCTTTCTTACAAGATCGCCCCGCCCTCTGGGCTGTCTGATTGGTCCAGAGGGCGCGGGAACTACCAATAGTCGCTGCGCAGTTAAAATGCTGAGGTTTAGGCGACACGCCCCCATTTCGCCCCCCCCCCCTCTTTCGGGCTCTGACACCTTTCCAAAAACTACTGACGAACCCGGCGTTGTGGTAGATGCCCCCTTAGTATACTTCAGTCTATGTAGTGTACTAATATGCAGATTGTACCACTGACCCAACTACAAACAGCAGCTGCTGCAGTGGTTAGAGCATATGCAACATTGATTCAAATTCCACTGTAGCGGTTGCACCCTTGGCTAAAATACGTTCTCCAAGTTTGAAAGACGAAGAATATCCTACTGATAAAATCTTATGAAGTTGCATTGAAGAAAGGCCTCAACCAGACAGAGGTTGTACTGACATATTGTAGCACAGATCATAAAACAAGACTAAGTTTATGCCAATGAGGACAAATGTATTTTCAGGAGAGAATCTAGGACCTTCCATTGGTGTCTTATCATTACAGCCAGCAGTTAAGTTAGGCCCAAAAAATACTATATGTTATCATATTATACGTGTGGCTCCAGCTCATATTGTAGGAAACTCAGTTTAGCACGAAGGTGAATGCTAATCCATGGATTTGTTGCAAGCATTGACTTTGCTGAAATGGCTTAAACAGCACTGACAAAGGATCCAGGAAGCGCACGAACACACACACACACACACACACACACACACACACACACACACACACACAGATTGCAATCTAATTAATGACTGAATGGATTGGAGACCTTTAAGCAAACATCTGCTGCCTGTGCTGTTCATACATACAGGCTGGCATGTGTTTCATTTAACTGTCATCTTTCTATAATAATTATGAAAATGTGTCATGATTTCAGTAGGGACAGAAAGCTGAAAAGCTAAGAATATCATATATATGTTAGTGTAATCTACAACACTGCTGTTTTTACTGTCCATTATTGCCCATTGTTTCTATAACATCCCAAATAGATAGATGGCAATGAAAATGGATACACCCCCCCACCAGCCTAAGAATGCAAGTGGAGTACACAATATTTTGGAGGCTTCAGTGACACAAGAACAATATTAAGAATATTAATTATACGTACGGTATTTGTCAATATTAGACTTATACTGTAGATTCTATATTATCTATGATATGACTTGGAAATGTAGAAATATATTCTAATTTCATGAGGCAATTAAACCCCTGACTGAACTGAAAAGTTCTGAAGGAGAACACAGTTTCACCAGGAAGGACAATAACAGTGATTTTAACTCAAAACTCATATGTGCTATAATCAATTAACTAAAAAAACAGATTATGCATATATTTGGCCTCTTCCTCTAACTTTTATAAAATCCTAGAAACCAGAAAGTTTGTCCCAGAAACATAACAAGTGCTTTATTAATAATTTCTCTGCTTTCCTTAAACAAACAGAGAGAAATCAGTATAACATCACTTTTTTCAGGTGATAAATCAGAGAATCAGAAGAGTAATCTTCTACATATTTATAATTTTTAACTTTTTAGCAATAGAATTTTGAATTATTCATTTATCTATCAACCCATTCTCTCAACCTATTTTGCATTTGCAGGTTAGGATAGAGGTATTTAAGGTAGCTTCAGCTACAGTGTGGGTTTTTGTTCATTTTGATTTCCTCCTCCACTCCCTTCTGGGACATTACATGCTTAATAAATATTCCCCTTCAAGTATTTTCTGATCAGAGGTCCATCATGCAAATTAAGCCACAAATTTTCAGAGGCATTAAATTTTGCCACAGATTGATTTCTAAGATAACCCTAATATATTATCAAGACTTATATGACTTAAACATCCTAAATCATAGTACAGATATAAATTTTCAGGTAATATTTCTTGAATTTGAGGTTTGTGCATTTTGAAATGTAATTTTCTATAATAAGAAATAAAAGTAAAGATCTACATGGTCTGGATCTATGTAATAAATGACGTACAGACATTTTAGTATGGATTGTCTTTTGAATTCAAACACTGGCTTTATTGTGTTTGCTGAATTTTTAATTGGCAGGGCTATAAAAAGGTCTAAACAGAGCAGTTTTGTAAGAAATAGTAACATTTAAAGCATTGCAATCATTTTTTAAAGCATGATATTAAAGTGTTGCATGGCCTTAACATTTATGTTTTTCATAAACAAATGTTTACATATCCCTTTTTTTATCTTTGCATTTACTTTATATGCATGTGTTTTGTAAGCTTGGTGCATCATTGGCGCCATCAGTCAAAAGACCATGGATCAAATTTCTTTCCAATTGTTATATCCCCAATCAAGTAATTTACACTGACTTGCACCTAAAGAAAGGTCATGTAAAGAGAAAAATAAGTGTAAATAGCCTATTATATAACAGCATTGTGTTCTGTGTGTGTTTCCTTAGACAAAGGATTCACTTTATAATGCACCCTAGAGAAATAACTTTTCATGCAAATTTTTTGATTCACTTTGCTGTAGCACTATTATTCGAAGATGTTTGGAGACGTTAATTCTAGTGAATAAAAGAGAGATTCGTTTGGGATTTAATAAATACTTCATGCATAACCAAATTCTAAATGCTTTACAAAGCCTGTTCTTCCTGTTCTTTTCTGTGTCAAATGTCCTGCCTCTTTTTAAAGGTTTTTCATCAAGGTTGGTGGAGCCTGATCCCTAAGACACACCATCTCTGTTATCTATGAGACACTTCTCCAGCTTCTTTAATAGAATAGGTTCAAGACAACCATGTTTTAGTGCTGTCAGAAAAGAGAAGATCTTGATACATAAAAGAATGCATTCCCTGAAGGCAGTCAAATCCAAAGGTCTTTTATACATGAGGCCATAGAAGAGCTGCTGAAAAAAATAACCAAAAGCTGAGCATGAACGTGGGCATGTAAGAAACTCTTAGTGGATTTATGAAAATCAATTTACGTCTCCCCCAAAGGCACAAACAACATCTCTACAATTTCAAAGTGGTGGACAACAAGAAGAATTGTTTCAAACGTCTATTCAAAGACATGATTATTAATAACTAGTGATCAATTTAGCTTTTGATCAGTGTATGCTTGGAATTATAATTATTGTCATTAATATGCCATTTTTCTTCAAGGTAAAGCCCTGACAGACACTGTCGAACAGATGGTGAAGTTGAGATGTCTGAAAATGTCATGGGAGGAGGTGGAGTTTTAAGAGGTATGGGAACGTCGTGAGGCTGGGATCAAATCTGAAGTTGAGTGGAAGCTCACTGCTGAGCCTGGAAGCCAGGAGAGAGAAAGCATAATCCTCCACACCTCTACCACATCCTACCCGAAACTATCTTCTATGGTGTTAATATAAATACCAATGAAGTTCATATGAGTCACACAAAGGCTGTGTTTTGTCTTTAGCCCTCTACTTACTCATTTTTCTTTTTTAGTGATGAGACATATTTCATGTTTATTTCATTAGACCCCTTCAATACAAAAAAGAAATGCCACCAGTGATTGCATAAGCCTTGCATCTAGAACATCTTTGACTTTCATATAAAACAAACCAATGTAGATCAATGTAACCCCTCTATCTTTAACAAATCCACAAATTCCACCCTAAGATAGCTTGAATATTTATTTTATTATATATATTTACCTTAAACAATCATAACACATGAATGGATTCTTGCAGCTCTCTAGTGGCCAAAGATAAAACTGCAAACATAGCAATATATCCCTTAAGCCTTTGGTTTCCTGATTTATTTATTTTAACATGTGCAGTTTACAGTAAAGAGACATTGTCAGTTAAAATTTATAAAAGTTGTATTTCATTGGCAACAAAGTTTGTAGCTCATTTGGCCTTGTCAAAAATGGGCAATTTTAATTGTAAGCAATAAAGCAATAAACAAAAACAAGCAATAAACTTAAATGGCTTATTGCTTGTGTTATGCCAAGTAAATCAAATAAATCAAAATCTAAATGATGGGAGGACACAGAATTTAATCCCAAAATTATCTGAATGCTTATAATAATCATTTTTATTAAAATAGTTAATTCAGTTGTGATAGGCATTATTTTTGCTGGATATTTGAAATTATTCATGCTCTGCTAAAGTGTATCCTTCAGCTATGTAAATTTTTTTAACCTTCAAATAAACACCATCTAATGGTTCCTCAATAATAATTTGTATCTAGGCATCAGGTCAGGATGTACTATTTTTACCCAGAACCCTTTCATCACAGTGTGTACATAAGTCCAGCTACAGCCATATTAAAAATCAACTTTATCATAACCTCCCTTTAACTTAGAGACATCATTCTAAAAGGAAGTGACTACTACACTTTTCAAGATGAAATATATTGTGCACTTATATAAAACATACGCCTTAATTAGACCACTGTAAAAGAATAGCAAATATCTTCATAGGAGTTGTTTTGAGGCAGTGCATCTTGTTGGGGGCCTGGCAGGTTTTAGATGCTCATGATCTCAGTCTCAAGGCCTGAAAGCTGCAGAGCTGCTCAAAGCAAATTGACTTTGTTCCTCAGAACATGGTTCCTAGCAAGATTCGTGATTACAGGAAAACTAAATGAAGCTGAACACCAGCAAAACAGGATCTTGCAGTACAGTGGTACGTTGTGTGATCTGAACTAAAAAAAATTGTCATCTTTCATAAGTTCAGTGGTGGAATTAAAATGTAAGGACACTTCTGTATCTTCAATGGACATGGGGCCCATATCGCTTCCCGATGTGGTGGATTTACAACTTAAGTGCATATCCAGGGTTAGAACGAATATAACAAACAAGGAGGTGATGAGTTTTCTGTTTTAACTGAGACCAAGAATGTGGAAATGCAGTAGCCCTCTGCATGAATTATTAACTAAGCCTGTTTAATGAGTTTAGTCAATTTAGGAACAAATATTTCCCATTGGCTTTTTTTTTACATCAAAACTCCAGCTGCCTCTGTAACCCTTGGTGTCCAACAGGTTCCTTATGATGCCAAATTGCAAATCATTTTGCCTGGTATCTTCAAATTAACATTAATTTTCACCAGGGTAGATAAATCATTCATTATAGTGTCAAGAAGGTAATACTCTGCTTCACCTCCATTGGTAAAGTAGCCAGGCCATAAACCCCCCTCATTTGTAGGAAGAAGGGGAAAAAAAACAATGTAAACAAAAGCCTTATGGTTACCTTCTATATTTCTTCCACAATGGTGTAAGAACACAAACGCGCTCATACAAGGGGGGATTTTTATAAAAAAAATAAAAATTGTAATAATAATTAAGATTAAAAAGAATGTCAACTTCTAAGAGCAAGCAAGCAGAATGTTTGGATGATTTAATTACAGCATATCACCATAAGAAATACAGGCACTATGTTTGCTGAACTGCAGCGCCATGCTAATTGCAGACTCATGTTTGTATTTCATGTCTTTTCAATTTAATGCACAATACTGCATAAAATTCAATCAAACCAAAGCCAAGACGAGACGAGTTTCTATATATTAATTGATTTCTTGTCACTGTTATTACCATTCAAGCAATTATGTCTGGCCTTTGTAATATTGATTATTGCATATAAAGTTGTTAAAGAGTTTTATGGTCATCTACAGTGAAAAGATATGGCAACACAGCAAGAAGCTTCTGGCAGTGAGCACATTTTTATGAAAGTAGGACATTTTCTGAATATTCAAAGGACAAAAATTGGAGATTAAATAACATCTCCAATAAGCACTTCAACCTATGATATGGGCTCCCAGTGGTGTCTGAAAAGTCAGAGAATATGGTACACAGTGAAGCCAGCTTGTCTAACGTGTGACAGTAACAGGGATGAGAGAGTCAAACGTCAAAATTTCACGACTGATGAAATGTCAGGCTACATTATGTCTTTAGTGCACCCTCATTCAATGTGCCTGACATCTGAACTTATCCTGAGTCCTATTTTGCATGTCACTTAAGAGGGAGAGCCCAAAAAAAACAAAAAAAAGCACACACACACACACACACACACACACACACACACACACACACACACACACACACATAGAACGGTATAAAATTAACAGATATGTTACTCTGGGGAACTCAGTAACAAAATGACAGAAACAAAACATATTCTCTCATTGCCTTAAGAGTACAGGAGAAGTATAATACTTGTGCAAATCAGCACATTTAATTCACAGATAATGGTGATTTTATTAAATTTGCACATGTGAAGTTATTCTCAGCTGCATTTTCAATAGCCATAGGTTTGAAATATGTTGGCAAGATGTAAGCAACTTACCCTGAGTTAAGTCAAAACTCGGTTAAAGTTATTCCACCCATGTATCCATCAGTCACAAATAACTGCAGGGTTACAGTGGTTCAGAGCCTATACCAGAAGCATAGGGTTTGAACAAGTGTGAGCAGGAGGCCAGTCCATCACAAACCATTCACAGATACTCATTCAGTCACACATTCACACAGTTTAGATTTACCATTTCATCTGAAACATCCCTTTGGACTGTTAGAGGGAACTGGTGGAAGCACATCTGAACATAAGGAGGTCATGCAAGCTCTACACAAAATAAGCTAAATTCAAACCCATGTCTACATCAACTTCCCAGGAGCTGTGCCGCATCAGCAGTATTAAATTAGCTGCTAAACACTCCAATGACTTTAACTCTCTCAAAACTGCTCATGTTACAACCTGGTAAAAACCCTAAACAACTGAGAAAGAAGCTTTTGCATCCTTAGTTAACACATGGACTCAACATGAAGTGACCTAGTAAATTACACCCTGTGGTTACACAAATGAGTACAAGTTGGTGCAGATATGTGCGCGAGGAAAACTCCAAAACAATAATGAAGCACATGCCTCGAGAAATCTAGTTTTAAGTATAGATATAACCGACCTTGGCTCTGTCGCCCCAAGCTCAATATCACAGTTACTACTTTACAGATTACATTAGAAAATAGTTAAAGGCAACGTTCTGATGATGCATCAGTGTTAAAGCTTGTTTTGACCAAGGCTGATTCCGGTAATCCTTGTTATTGCTTTTGGCAGAGAGTCAGCTTTGGCGGCTCCCTCTAAATGGCAGTACGAAACATCTAGACAAGACAATGGCATTGCTGGCATTTCCGACATAAGAGTCCTAATTAGACCTGTCACAGTGTTTAACAAATGCCTCCAGCAGGATAAAAAAGTAAATGTAATACGCCACAAATTTTAATAAATTAAAAAAACCAGTATACATCTTCAATTATTTTGTTTTACACTTTTAAATTCATTAAAACATTCCCATGGTAATATGTGTTCATGTACTGTCAGAAAGTTTGACTGTTGAATGTAACTGAATGAAAGAACTTGCCCAGGGTATACAATTTTACAGGGAAAACATTTTAAGTGACAATGATTTAACTTTGGGTGAGAACTACTGAAAATTTAATTTTGCATTTCAGGGAATAATGAAAAACTAAGGCAAGCAGAAATTATCTAAAGCTGCATTGATATGGCTTAAAATAACAGTGATATTAAAGTGAATATACACATTCACAGGTGCAATTTTATACAAGTTTTTAGGGATAGCTGTCATAAGAGCAAGTCTGAGGCTGACAATTGATTTTTTTATTGCCCATAAAACTAAATTAAATTGTGCAATCATTCAAGTAAAAGGATTAAATGTAATGAGGCTTTTAAAGTGTGATTTGTGACATGCTAAGAATGGAATATAGCTCAATAAGATGTTGCTTATATAGTCACAAAGAAGGAAAAGACAGTATTGCAGAGGTCCTCTCTAGCTGCAATCATAAAAACAGATTATGCATATTGGTCAGCAGAGTAATCTTATCAGCCTGTTTTATTTTACTTGACTAAATGATCTATAGGACACATAAAGTTTGTGAGAATCACAGTCACTGTTAATCAAGAAGTAGGTCTGAGATGTAGCCTGGGGTGCACAGCCTATTTATTACCCTCAAATGACGAATGTGGGTTCAAAGTTGCATTGGCGGGAACGATGCCGAACAAATGTATTTTGAAATCACCTGATGCTAAACTTGGGGGTAACACTGTTGGTCATATTTTTGCTTTTCCTGTTTTGTTTCTCTATTGCATTATAGCAGTTAACCTAATAATCATTGTTATTGTGAGCAATCTGTTGAACACAGTAGCAATATATCTTTGCCCTGAGACCGTTCTTGAGGGTTTGTTTAACCTGCAGTTGCATGCTGGGAAAATGATCATTGATTTGCAAGAAATTTTTTGTCCCATTTCTATTTTTCATTCAAGTCATAACATCAGCACAACACCGCAAAAACTTTGAAACTACGATGGAAAGCATTATTAAACCCGACCTCATGTTTTATTCAGGTGAAACACATGCGACAGCAAATTAAACAAACCCTCGAAAGATGAATGCCTTGTATTGACTGTTAGCAATGCTTTTTTTTAAACACACCCCACCCCCAAAATAAATTAATAAATAAATACACCACTATAATCAACTGCAAAGAGGTTCAAAATAGAAAAGTTAATGAATATTTTGCTAAGAACATGTACAACTGATTGCAGGTACAAATAGTTCTGAAGGGCAAATGACTCTGAAAGTGGAGAATAATGAATAGCACATCTACTCGTACATCATCTTGTCTTTGTGTGCCAGGGCCTACAGCTGAATGCTTGTGTGGGAACACCACAGAGAAAGTGTGCATGCAGCCATTCCTAGGAGGAGGAAAAAGAGAAAAAACAAAAAAAAACCCACTTCACACCCCACCAACCCCTCATCCACACATCCGACTTGTGTTACTGGCCTCATTAGCAGAAACCACATCTAAATAAAGAATTCATACCTTAAGTGTGAGACCTCCCAGATGTCTTCCTAAATGCATAAGTACTGTTTGGATCAATAAATGAGGCCTTACCAGAAGAAATACAAAGCTTCAATGCATCATTATCCCACTGAGATTCCTGCAGCACAGGCATCCAGGACAAAGAAGCTCAGCTCTTACAGATGATCTCCCTTACATCCCCCACCACATTGCACTCCCCCAGAAGTGCTCGGCTTTCCAACAACAATGGAACTTTGGGGACCTGCTCTGCTTCAACTTAAGGCTTAACTTGACCTGGAGAAAGAAAATAATTGTACTTCTCCAGTGCCAGTAATACATACATGAGATTTACTAACATAGTAATGGAAGATTCAATTCAATTATTTTTTATAGAGCACTTTTCACGCAGTGACTCAGACCACTGAACAGCAGATTAGGATAGCAGAACAAAAAATGGGTATATAGTGAACCTATCAATAATCTGTCAAAATCTGCTAGTGGCCCAAAAAAACTCAAACAGAACAAGAGGTGGTTAGTATCTAATGATACTAAACATGACATAATTAAAGCAGTGTAGATGATCATTTCAATACTCAGGATAAGCATTTGTAAAGTACTATAATGTATGCACTATAATAAGAATGTTAACAAATAACAGCAATAATGATAAAGTAATAACAGGTTAAACTGCGGTTCTCACTATGCTCTGCTTTGTGTATACAGTAAATGTCCAACCTTGGTAAGAAGTCCAAGCCTGGCTATGACAATGAGGCTGTGTTCTGTAGGCAAGGTGTGTCACGGTGCTTATTTGGTGCTGCTGTCTGTCATACAACTGAAGAATGAACATTTAAGTTCCCACAACTCTGTCGGCTGAGCCCTGTGTCGGTAGGAATGCCGATATGGATCATTACATCGGCATCAAAAGAGGGATAAGCAGCAATCGGCAGCGCGGCTAGGACTGGCCCTGGAGGGAGAAGTGTTCACTGTCCTATTGAACATCACCCCAGAACAGTACAGTGAGCTGTTCATACTGATGACTGCCTGTAGCACTGTTATGGGAGACAGGAAATGCTGTTCTACTACCACAACTGCCTGCTGCAGAGATGCCACAAAAAGAAAAAGTACTTGGGAGAACTGGTGGTGAACATTCAATTTTGGCATGCCACATTTATCTGGCATAACCTCCGGAAGTGCAGGAGGACCTGGGCCTGCACACACTCTTCAGAGCCCTGCTGCCGGAGCAGCTGCAGCAGCACATGAGCCTTCCTGCTTCTGCCAGCCTGGTGGGAGTCCTGAAGGAGGTGTAGCAAGCAATCCTGGGTGAAGCTGGTGACTGCAGGTACATGTACCACTGCCAAGTGCTGGGGGTTAATAAGTGGCATTGCAGACAACAGTGCTGTTTGGTGTGAAGGTGGAGTGGCATCTAGGCGGCACAGGATAGCACTCATCTGCAGGCACTGCAAGAGGCGTGGACACTGTATGTGACTGCTGAGAGCCCCATGTGGCTCAGACTCCAAGGAAGCGCCTTGGGTGGCATGCCAGCAGAAAGGATTCCTCGCTGGATGTGTTCACTCTACACTGGCGAGGGAACTGTTTGCATGGCTGCCTTCACTTCAAAAGTGGGCCTGCTCTCCTGGGGGACCAAGAAGGCTGCAGGGAGGAATGACAGGGCACAAAGCTCAACCAAACCGTGTGAGAAGGCACAGGAGGTGCAGTGGTCATGGGAGACAAGTGACCACCACAGTTCAGGAGTGTATGGCTAGGGACCTGAAAACCCAGTTGTGCCCAACCATGGAAGTCTAGAGCTGGCAATGAACCTGAGGCGCTGTTTTGCGTGTTGTGGTTCTGTCAGCGGGTAGATTGTGATGCTTGTTTGTTGCTGCTGTCAGTCATACCATGCAAAGTTGCAAGCAAGCCATAATGGAGAGCCACAATTCTACCCGATGTTACACAGCCCCCCCTTTTAAGGGTCAAATGCCTCAGCAACCCAAGTTCAGTCCACACAGTGTCCAGAGGGGAGTCTGTCATTCTCATTGATGTAGGAACAGGGAACCACAGCCAGCCACTTCAGCCCAGGTAGGTTTCCCTTCAGCCCGCTGTCGGGTTTGTGGTCCCTGGCCTCATGCTCCTGGACAGTGGCAGTTGTAGAGGTTCCCAGCAAGACCACTCATGTCATACTCTGACCGCTCGCCTCTCACGACCGCTGCAGCTGCAGTTCCTCAAGCGATTTAGCCATTTTGTCATCCCTTCTCTTAGCCTTCTGGGTGCCCCGAAGACAGTGGGCCTGCTTTCGCTAACTGAATACAGTCATGCAGACAGTTTTGCTCGGCAGTGTGGCTTGAGCACTCACCCAGGTAGGAGTCCTCTTTGCTGGCGTCCCATCCGCGGTGCTTCTTCATAGTCTGCGCCATACGGGGCTCTCGACAGTCGTGCACCTCTAGCAGCGCCAGCAGATGAGTGCTGCTCCACGCCGCATGCCATTGTTGTCAGCAGCGCTGCTTGCCACCCCCAACACCCAGCAATGTTACATGTACTGGTGCTCGCCACTGTGACCCAAGATGGCCAGGACTCTAAGGAACGAGTGCAGGGTATGGTCCTCCTGTAGTTCTGATGGGTATGCTGGGTAAGCATGGCTCCCAGCACTCTTCCTTCTAGTAGCGTCTCTGTAGCAGTCAGTTGTGGTAACAGAGTGATGTTTCTTGTCGCCCAAAATGGCGTTTAAAGGTGGCCATTAGCATGAACAGTTTACAGTGTTGATTGGGGGTGATCTCCAACAGGACAATGAGTGCTTGTCCCTCCAGCACCAGTCCCAGCTGCACAGCCGGGGTGGACGTGTCTAGCTGTCGTGCTGTGCTGCTAATCTCAACTTTGCTTCAAACAGCTCACGGTGCACAATATTGTAGCATCTCCTAGTTTTGCTACTAAAGGATACATCAGGAGTCAGGATTCTAGGAAACTGCTTTTTATTGAGTGCGTACATCATTAGCACAACATCAGCAGAAAGTAAGAAAACACTTCTTCCACTATTCACATACACAGAACCTTACAGAACACTACCCCTATTCCCGTCCTATGGTGGGGCCCTCCATCCCACATTTCCCAGAAACCATTTTACCAAACTTATGCCTAAGTGCGTGGAACAACCAATTAAACATCAACATCCCAATTGGGGGAACAACTATGTACACCAGAGGACTATTTACACTAACTTGACAGCACCATTACAGTATTCTTCAGTGTTGCCCGCACCCGACAAATCTGCTCCACTGGTCTTGGTGGAGTGCCCCGCTTCCTCTTGCAGTTGGCATGCCTTTTAGGCGCTCTTCATTCGCCAGCAACTTTTCTCAAAGTCGTTCGGTAGTATCAGGCAAGTGCAACACTCGCGCCGACAAGAAACGGGTTTTGCTCTCTCATGGTTTGTCCATTTTCGGCTTGCTGCCCATCCCACTTCTCATGCCAACATAACGTTGTGCATCTACAGTTCTACTGACCCAGGACTCTGGAGACAATGTTGTAGGAGCTCCAGCTTTATTTTTGCGTGGCATGACTGACAGCAGCACCACAACTCGCTACCCCAACAGAACTATAGCATAGTAAAGTGTGACAAGTGTCTTTAAAACATACCGCTGTTTGGCACGTTGGTCGGATCAGCAGCGCCGTAATACGAGCGCGAGTTCACCACAGTTGCCTGCGAACAGTTACTGCTGCAATGGTATGTAAGAGTTGGTGAATGTTGAATTCCATTTACTATTAATGCTGACAAAATCCGTTTTGCTTGTGCAGTAATAATTGTTTTGCAATTAAGTTATTTGCAGTGGAACTAAATTGGCTATTTTAGCAGTTGAACTGTAAATGCCCAAGAACAAGATAAATCTTAACATTTAAAACAAGCAGCCTCAGGTCTCTGAGGCACCTGGTTTATTAAAAACAACTTTTTTCTGATTTACTAATGTAGAATTGTATTAGTAAATCAAAATTAAAATATGCACTCTTCCCTTTGAAAGACTGGTAAAAAAGGTAGTCTTGATAAAGGTCTTGTTTCTGGGACTGTCTGAGGTGTTCTCTCTAATGGAGTACAAACACATAATGGAGGTGTCAGGAGCTCTTCATATTCTCCTTCAGGGAAATTAATTGCAAAGCTAGACATTTTTCCCCAATACCAGGCCATATTTACAAAACCATGAAGGCATGTTCCTTCATTCACTGTCCATGCAGTGTGGTTGTGATGTCCCTTGTCGGGTCATGTGTTTATGATTTGTGCTCATATGTGTTGGTGTAGGTGTTTATTGGTTGTTCAGCACAGCCATGGAACCCATCATCGTGGTGCACGGTGGTGCATGGGCCATCCCTGACAGTCTGACCAAAGCAAGCATAGCTGGGGTGAAAACAGCCGCTCAAAAATACGTCTCTGTTCTGAAAAGTGGCCTAAGTGCACTGGATGCCGTGAGAAGCCTAGAACATGACCCAACATTTGATGCAGGTAATGTATTTTGAGGGTTGCAGTACTTTCCCTGAATTGCCCCAACTGAAATTATGCAGCTGAGTAAATTTGTATACAACTTTAAGCAGCTTAATGTACAATCCTAAGACAATATAATAATAACAGCATTAATTTTGATACAAAACTTCAATTGCCAGTGTTGTGTTGTGAAATACTCGTTCTTGATACCTGTTGTCCGTTAATTTAACAGACTTAAGCTGAGTTAAAAGTAACAAGCTGCTGTGAGCTCCAAATTTACAATGTATACATGCATACTGTCAGCAATGAAGTTCATCTTCCAAATGGGTTCCTTTAATTACGATATGGTTTATGATGGCACTTTTCTTACAGATAGTTCTGCGTACTTAAGAATTTACATATTCTCTTTTGTTGCTCAAATACTATGCAAGTCAAAGCGGTGAGGCTTCATCTACCACCAATCAGGCCTCAGGGCCTCGTGGTGGGGCTGTATTTCGTTTCACACTCCTTTCGCGTTACTTTAATGACTGCCTTGAAAGCAGTGAGACGTTTCAGATAATCATCGGATTACAGGGGCAAAACAAGACACTTCATTAATGCGCCAGACTTGTCGGGATCCATCTCGCCTGTGATGGCTAGCTGCCACGGTGGGTGAAATGGCAGAATCACCATCGAGTTTTAGGCACACCGGATGACCCAGCAGCACTTCATTGGTGATAATTTTATACACTGTGCACTCAGTGGTGGCCGCTGATCAATAGCCAGCTAATGCAATCCAGCTGCGTGGGAAAAGTAACTGAGACACACTTGAATTTTCTCCGAGTTCCACATGATGTAATGTATGACTGCTGATGTAGAATACAAAAAGACTTTTTTGATATTACTGTAATAAGTGTAGTAAGCAAGGCAGACAGCATATTTTTAATTCAAAATGCTTGAGAATGTGAAAAGATACATCGAAAATCTTTTTTTTCATTACAAAGAACTGCTTGCCCAGTACACACAGATGTGGGCCAGAGCCTGTTCTGGAAGCATAAGGTCTGAGGGAAGGTACGCCCTGGACAGGATACCAGTCCATCACAGGGCAATTGAATGCACACGTTCCTTCATGCATGCATATACCAAGAGTAATCCACAGTCACCAATTTACCTGAAACACATTTCTTTGGACTTTGGGAAGAAATCAGAGCATCCAGAGGAATCTTAAAACAAATGCGGGGGGAAAATGGTAACAACACACTGTGGCCAGATTTGACCTCATAATAACTGTGAGAGGACAGTGCTACATGGTTTGCGACTCTTTGCTGAAAATGGCCTTTATTTATATTTGATGCTTACAAGGGACAAGTTATTTTAAAGGTTGGTGACTTTTTTCAGGCTGAAATCTTTGTGAAAGAATGTATTAATGTGTGACTCCTTGGTTCCATGATGATGATGATGAACTGAGTAAATTAGGTCTGAGGCCTTGTCCGAATCATGGTGGTGTCCCAGTGTTCTGATGTTGCCAGTGGTCCCAATGAGAGTGGATTCTTTGCTAGGCATTTGTGCCCAGTTATCAGTACTATGTGCCAGTTACCTGCTCAGGAGCCTTTCCACATCAGCGAGGTGTGTCACCTGTACCCCTGTCTTTCCTACTGGGCATAGAGCTACAGCCATTAGCTCATTCTATCGCATGAATAGCTTCCACTGAGGATTAATTCACTTGCATGGACCCCTAGATGTGAGTCCTGAGCTATTCTGCATCTCACCACACCTCCAGCCTGTTTTTGCCATCAACGCCTGACTGTGTTGATGCATTATGTCTCCAGAAAATGTCTAGAGTTCCTCTGATGCAGCCCCTATAGCCATGACCCATGACCACCTACCTGCCAGCTGTGTTTGGTCTTGAACTGGCCATAGTTCAAGACCTGTCCAGCAGTGTCAAGCAAGACAGCTTCTCAATATCGTTGCCCAGTCAACCTTGCATCCTCACTTGGGTGAGAAAATGAGCAGCTGGGCCATATCTTTATCTTTGATAAATTTAGGTTTGCAACCAAGTATGATGACCAAAAGAAAAATGTAGATCATTTACAATTTGTGTTAATGAAATACAGTGTATAGTGTAGATTTTTCTGGTCACCATTACCTGAGTTGGCAAATAATTACCTAAATTTCCTACAGGTGTGTTGTTCATATGCGATCTGAACAAAGGTTGTGAGGTATGGAAATGCACAACCACAGAATTGATTCCAGCTGTGCTTTTTCTCCAGACTGCTTGGTGGTAGCAGCAGGTGGAATGGATGCAAAGTGATGGCTGATGTTTTAAAACCTGAACCCTGTCTCATTTAATTAGGATGTGGTGATTTATTTTTTTCTTCACTCCAAAATGTCCGGCCTCAGACCACAGGTATGAAATCTCTCTCAGTTCTCTCTGGATTGCATCACAAGTTTCCACCCCCTTCCCCCTCGGTTGTGGCCTCAAATGCCGTGTCTATGGAAATAAGTCCATGCTGGGAAGGAGAGGATAGATTTTTCTGTGCGTTTGTAGTTTGGGAGGTAGTGCTTCGATAGGAAGCTCAAGGCCAAAGATGACTTTTTGTTGAATGGGGCCATGTCATTGCAGGATGCAGTGCAGTGCTAAATACAGATGGGGAGGTGGAGCTGGCTGCCATCATCGTGGACGGCAAGACACTGGCTGCTGGAGCGGTTAGCTCTGTGAGGAACATCACCCATCCTGTGACACTGGCCTGTGTTGTGATGGAAAGGTGTCCTGCTTGTTCTCAGAGCTACACTGTATTTTATACTCTAACAAAAGAGGCAACCAACAAAATCACAAATAAAGTAGTACTTGTAACTTCCAGGGATATGTCCCCACAACATATGTGTGCAATTTATATATTAATGTTACGAAAGTGTTTTTTTAATTTGGAAACATATTTACTGTTCATTTGTTTTGGACACAAAACAAAAAGCAGAACACTTGTTTGTTTAGTTTCTTTCAGATTACGAAAAGATTTGCCTTTGGACAAGGTTGTGTGCAAGAAAGTGCCTAAATTTAAATGCTTTTTGGTTTTGATCAGTGTTCAAATTAATATAAAGGCCAATAATGAATAGACTCTCTAAAATGATCTTCTGGATGCACAGCTTGTGATTTTTGTTGTTAGGAGGTACTCATTCACAGACAGAGTTTAGGTTCTGTGATACATGGCTCACTTCAAAATAGCTGCTGATTTGCAAGTGTGAATATTAAATATTCCCAGACTTAGCTCATATGATAAATGTCAGTTAATATGTTCATGCCACCATGTAAGTGCCCTTATTTAAATCATGATAATAGAACATTACTATTCAAAACTTGGCATTTCCCTTATCAATATAAAAGGTTATAAAAACATTCCTGTCCACAGTCCTTGAGAGGAACCAGACGTGAGATCAGTTATAATTTAGTGTGACTATTTGCCCACTGTATCACACATGAGGAATACCATAGGTGATGGTTCCTCACAGTTCTAGGTATTTCCATGACTCGTTAAACCCAAGGGCACTAATATGCAGGCGCTTTTTGTCAGCCCGGACACTCTAAATAGCTGTCTTCAGCAAAGGTGAATAAGTAACCCAGGAAAGTCATGCTTTAGTCTTCTGAGCTTGGAAATAATTTGTTTTGTTTGTTTGTTTATTTATTTATCCATGCCCTGTCTTCCTCCTGCAGTATCTATGCTTCTCTTTCTTTGTTTCCTAAAGATTGGCATATAAACTGTCAATGGCTCCTATGAATACATGTCAAAAATATGATAGTTCTTTGGTGAGAAGATAACAAAAATAAGACTGCTCCATGCAAAAGTTCCTATGTAGAAATAAAAGTAGGTTGCAAAACCAACGAGGTTTTTTATGCACGCATTTTTATTAATGTAAATGTGCATGCATCTATCATATGGAATGTATGTATCACATAATAATACATTGAATTGATTAGGAGATACTGAAATTACAGTTTATCAGAAATCTTAAGTGAGTGACATTTTAACAGTATATCCACTCACAAGCATTATTGTCTCCATAAATAGCTTCTTATAAATTTGCAGTATATGAAACTGTAAGGATGTAATTGTCTACAATTATAGCAGTTTGTTTTTAAACTGATACAATTTTCCAAAATTATGTGATCATTTAAAAATGTGAGGAGTACGAAGAATTTATTTTACTGACTTTAAAGACAAAAAATAGATGGGATTATCCCTTTTCCATAATGCTTGAACAAGTCATTTTAGCTGTTTAAAAGGGAGGCAATGGGAACTCAATAGTGGCTAATTTAAGGACTGATTTCAATCAGTGCCTTTAAAAATGGAGGAGATTGAAATTTTGCTGTATGATTTCCCTCTTTGCACACAGAAAGAACTAAGACTAAGAGAGCTTGGGAGAATAACTGAACTGTGTCCATGTCTGAAAGGAACATAGGACATTTTATATTCATGATAAAATGTAGGTGGAAATGGAGAAAAGGATTTAATTTTTTTTATGTGTAAGATACTTTTATGATAACAACTGATTGGTTTAAATAGCTGAACCATTTAGATTACTCAGCCTTTCACTGGTGAAAGCAGCTAAATACAGCATGCAGACAGTGATGCCACCTGATTATCCTTTGGTTCAGAAAATGGTGATATTACTTGTGAATAATCTGAGAATTCTATCTGTAATCACATGGTCTCTGGGCATAAAGAATTACAAGGCAAGCTAGCATTTGTAAGTTAAAGTAATTTTTTTATGCTTGTGAGTTACTGCTGGCCAGATTCCATCATTACTGAGTTTAAATGCTTCACATGGGGGAGATCTTTGTTTTCAAGACAGTTTGTGATGAGAAGTGTTAAGAAATACAATGGCAAGAAAAATTAAATTTGACCAATGAGTTTTTATTGTTGCCACTGTGTTTCAAATCAGGACCATTGTAGGACCATCAAATTCATTAGTGACCAGTGACCTTATTTCAGTTTTTGTTTTAAGCAAAAATTTTGTGGTAACACTTGGCATTTTCTCAGGAAGGAGTCCCATGATGATGAAGTTGAATAGGAGCTGTGTTTAACAAAATCTTGAAAATGTTCTTATTCCACACTTTGTCACTCAGGTGAAACAAGAGTAATGTCTACATACTGCAAAACTGATGATTCCAGACACCTGCCTCAACTGCCCTGAAAGACCTTGGTCCAACTTTGGGCTGGCAGATCTGTTTAACAGCCGGTTATTAAAAATTCATCAGGTCTTGATCAATGCTGCGATCAAGCTTCACTGACCTCTTGTTCTTTCCTGTGATCTGAAATGTGCTTTGTCTGACAGAGAAAAATGGCATTAATAACCACTTTAATATTTAAGTTTCCAAAGTAAAAAAATTATAGTGTGTCAGCGTGCATTTGTGCAGTCAAGAAATGCGAAAGAAGGCATTAAAATGTTGTATCTTTTTATATGCAGTGAGTGAATTTTATTTTTTGTAAGTTGAAAAAGACTGTGATTTCAGAAAAAATGGGATTGATCAGTGTTCTTTCTTGTCCTTTCAAAATTCAGCACTGATCATCTCTGAATATCAAACCCCACCCTGGAAGATGACAGTACACACTGCAGAAGTGGACAGTCCATATAGCTTTGATGTGTCAAACCTACACTGGCTGTTGTATTTCTATGTGAAGCAGATGGAAGATATCTTTTTATCTTGAGGTTCATGTATTTATAGATGTGGCTTAGATTTCTGCCTGTGGCTCGTGTAAATATTTTATTTTCGGGGGAAACCGCATTAATACAAGGAGTTCATATTTATCCACCTAGTGACAGAAGGGGAGAGTGAAACCTGTTTCCCAGCCAGGACACCCCCTCTTCCCCATGGGTGATATTCCAGTTTCCAGAGGTGATCTCTAATCCTCAATTACAATTCCTCTGCAGTCCATTGTCGGAAATGAAAACATTGTGGCAGATGGTGCTGGCAAGAGCAGAAGAGTAATAGAGGTAGAAAACAGACTGATCCCACTGTGAAGAAAAACAAAGGGAAATAAACTGTTCCATCTTGTCTGCTGGAGGTCAAAAAGAAAACATTGCTTTTAATCAGTGGATGCAGTCAAGTACATATAGTTTGCCTTTCCTAAAAGACTTTATGGTTAACACAGGAGCTGTTGGGGGAAAAGTCTGCTTAGGGTTTTGTTAGAAGTTCTTGAGAACTTCTTTGAGAGACTGGTTTATTTGCATCACTAATGCATGGTTATCTTTTTTTGCTCAAAACTTTTTGACAAGTTGAAAACCTTTTGGATTTATGTTGAACGGTCTTCTGTATTGTGAAGTGTCTTTGCTTTTTGGTGTAATCCTAGTGCATCACTTTTTATCGGGCGAGTTCCCTCATCTGCCAGAACTACCAAGTGATGCAAGAAATTGATACATACCATAAATTGGAAAATCCTTTACTGCATTTAGAACCAAAGGCTCTTATGAGTTTTCTTACTCTGTGTCTCACACAGGAAAACACACCACCCTTATAGATTTAACCACAAATGTGATTCAGAGGTCATGGCTCATGTTACCACACGTGTGATAGGTTGTGGGGTGGAGGGTGTCAGTCTTAAGCTGGGCTCATTAGCTGCCTTAAAAGGGCTGTATAACTTATACGTATTTCCCCTGCTTTCAGTGTGGCTTCAGGAGCTTTCAAGATAATGGACAATGTGTGTTTTCTAGCACCTGTCCTTTCCAATTAATGCAAAGACAAACTCCAGCTTAGTGCCAACATCCTTAATCCTTTAGTGTCCCCTTGGTTGCTTTTAAATGTAAAACTTTGTTAGACAACTTTGTACATAGGACTGAGTTTTTCTTCACATGTGAACTTTGAGTTTTGAAGCATGAACATGAAATGTGAAACATGCCATAGGAAGGTCAGAATGTGTACATTAACTATATCTCATTGACTGCAGCAACAAGCTTGTCATAATAGTGTAGTTGGAGGAAAAAAACATCATGTTTGTGTGAATCATCCTTTGAGAATACGTACTGAAAAAGTCCTACAGGGAAAAAAAAACCCAAAATGAATTTATAAATAAGAAATTTAATCAAATGACTAACAAGTAATAAAGGATTGGGCACTATATTTAGTAAAATGTTACCACTTAGTGCCCTATTGGTTTATGCTCATGTATATGAATGTTGCCTGGATATATTTTTGCATGTACTTTTACTACTAAATTATTAATAATGTTTGTCTTGTCTCTGTTCCTTGGTGTGTGGCGATATGGCACATGGACAGACTGACCACATCCTGCTAACGGACAGGGGAGCCAGCCGGTTTGCGGACACTGCTGGCATTACCTTGGTGCCCATCAACACTTTGGTAACAGAGAATGAAAGGAGAGAGTGGGAACATTATAAAAATATGCAACTGGTGTGAAGGAGCTCTTTAACTCCTAGTAGTAAGTACTTTTGAAATGGCTTGTAATTTTCAGTTGTTGAGTTGGTCCATTGCATTATTTCATAGTAGATAGTGATGTCTGTCAATGTAAAGAAGGACATACTCTGTTGTACCCTGTTCAAATAGAAGCCAGATTAAGCAAACTGTCTGATAGTAATAGTGCAATGAATCNTAGTAGATAGTGATGTCTGTCAATGTAAAGAAGGACATACTCTGTTGTACCCTGTTCAAATAGAAGCCAGATTAAGCAAACTGTCTGATAGTAATAGTGCAATGAATCAAGGCTTATTAGAATGAAGAAGCTATGGCTCTGTAATAATGTCATCATGGTGAAAATTATTAGTACTGAAAAGGTCATTAGTACTTTTTTTCTGAAAAATTTTCAGCTATTTTGTAAAAAGTACAACATGTATTTAAGATGAAAACAAATACAACAGAATATGAAGAACAGCGTTCTGTATGCTGTGTTTAAGAAGGGAGGGCTGTGCTTTAGAACTGATGGACTAGTGCATGGTTTTGAGGTGCACAACATGTCTAAGTTTGCTGCTGTGCTTCTGTTGTTAAATGTTTGGCTGAAACACTTGATCAATAAGTATCTAGACTATAAAGACTCACTGACTGGCAGGTAATTTTAAAACCCACCTGCCTTCAGAATTTGTGGAGTGAAAAGTTCTTCTGTGTGTATGCATTAAGGGTGTGGGGTTTGCGACATCCAAACACAGCTAAATAAATGTTAGGAAGAAACCCTTTCAGGCAGCTGTCTTCACCATGGCCTCTATTCACTCACTTATTCATTCACTGCAAAGATTGCAGATTGCAGAACTTTCTACTTTGTCACCTTTCAAATTGCAGGTTGTAATTTGTTCTTTTTTCTGGTCTCTGAAAAAAACATGGAAGATGTATTTGTTTTACAAATGATCTGGGCAAATTGTGGGCAAAGTGAGTGACCTTAGTGACTGAATGTGGCTTGTTAGTTGGCACTAGGTGTACTGGTTCAAGCATCCTCAAAACAGCTGTCATCCTGGGCTTTTCACACACAACTGTTTCAAGGGTTTACTGAAAATGGTGCTACAAGCAAAAAAGTCCCAGTGTGATGGAAGCAGTGGAAAAAGGATCACTGGTCAGATGAATTCGGGTTCCTTTTGCATTATGCTGATGGCAGAATCGGAATTTGGCACAAGCTACATGAGTCCATGGAGCAATCTTTGGTGTCAGCAGTACGAGCTGGTGGTGGCAGTGTGATGATGTGGCAGATGTTTTCCTGTGCAGCTGCCCATCTGGCAGCAACTATGCAACACAGTTTCCACATGCTACCACATTCCTGTACAACACGTCCAGTGTCTTGTAGAATCAATGCCCAGCCAAATTCATGCCATTCTCAAGGTTAAAGGAGGTGCAATGTGATCTTAGATTCAGTTGCCAATTTGGTACACCTTTCTATGATATTCACTGAAAGCTGCAAGACTGAACTTCATTAGTGTTAGTTTTTATTTAGTTTCTCAATATCAGATGTGATCTTATTATTGTAAACAAAAAACTCTCCATTGCAAACACTAAAAGCAATTGCTGCTCTTTAAATAAGCCTAGAATATAATATTTTTGCTTTTGCTTTTGATAGCTGGGTGCAGCTTCTTGAATTTTGTGAGGATCTCTGCTTTCTACGCTAAATGTAGGATAAGCCAAACAGCCCTGAAGCTTCTGTTCCTCTCTGTTCATTACAGAGGTGCCATTCAGTCTTACCTACCCCAGTCGTGTGCTGTCTACTTTCTTACAGACTTGAAGAACACAACACCCTCCTCAAATCAATGTTTATGGGCTCTGGTTTCTTAAGAATAATTCTACCAAGTTGTAAAAGAAGGCTCTTGATACTACAAACTGGGAGAGTTTAATTTTCTTTGACTGTAATCCACAGCATTTAAAAAAGCATATTGATGAACTTTTGAGGTTTAAGGGGTAAATTATTAGTATGATATAGGGTTAGATGTGAGCTTTTCATTTTAGTTCTTTCAAGGATGAAATGTTTTTGGCCAAAGGGATTGTGATCATACTGACATTTTAATGCGTACAGCTATATTGCTAGACAGTTAGAGTCCTAGAATATTTTCTCCAAAGAGTGAATTATGCATTGATTCTTTAGCAAACACTCTTTAAAAGGTTGAGCCTTTTGTACCTAGAGTAGAAGGCAGTAAAGATTTAGTTTCCTTTTACCACTGACCTTGAGGAGCAAAGCTTTGAAATCGTTATGCAGTTGCAATCTCAACATACTTGTCATCTAGTTATGTGTGCAGTAGTGTTTCATGTTATTAACAGTGTTTTTAACAGTGTCACTGGTCAAAGCAAGTGCAAATACACCACAGTCTCCCCAGCTGAGTTGCAAGACCAAGAAGTAGCAGTAATGATCTAATTTTGCACTGCTGAGAAATTTGTTTTTGCACAACATAGGTCACATTTGGGATCGGAAACAGAAAGATAGATTATGAGACTAATGTGTAAACCCCTTTTTCTGTATGTCCTCTCAAAGACACAGCAGCCTAAAGAAGATTGAGCAGTTTAACTCTTCCCTATGTCTTCTTTCTGCTTTTTGAAGACCTTCTTAAAAATATGTCAGTAATCCTCTGAAATGCTCTGATACCACTATTTTGATCTGCATAGTTAATGGTAGTAAAGCACTGGAACATCTATCCAGGAAACTGTGAGAGCATTACTGGTGGCTTCTGAGCTTTCTGTGAGCTTTCTTTCAGTCTCGTTCACAATGTGGGCATCCGTACATAGAGCTCAATACATTGTGCACTGACACGTACAATTTGAAGCCAGTATGAGAAGAACTGGAGACTTTAAGACAAAATATTAACAAAGTTCTTGAACTTATCAGTTATAATTATCAGCTAATCCAAAGCCCTAATTTTCAAAGAATGGATCAAAGAGTTGAGTCCCACTGCTTTTACGAAATAAAATGTTGAGTTCTGCAATTTTTTTAACACAATATATTACAAGACTACAGAAGCTGTCACTACTTTTGAAAGATGTGATGAAAAGGGTACAGGATGGTCATACCAACCTTGTCCTTTTGGCATCGAGTTGGAAAACCTGTTGGGGCCTGCGGGCCCTTTGATAAGTAGAATTGGAAGAGCGTTATGAACTGTGTAAATGAGGGACACTGCTGAGTCCAGCTGTCCTTTTCCTGAGTGAAACATCCATCATCATAAAAAGAAGGGTACTAAAAATATCATCTGAACAACATGTAAATACTTTTAACACAATTTCTGATGAATGAGGTAATTGAAACTGGCATTCAAAATATTTTGACAGATAACTGAGATGCCTGTTAATCTAATTAACTGACTTGATGTAATTAAGAACTGTATTTAATAACCAGTGAGTATTACAGTAATTTGGTGTAAAATAATGAATATATACACATATGCACACACACTATATATAACCACTTTAACTTGTGTCTTGTGTGGAAACTGAGAATGCACTAATTGGATATGGGCTGAAAGACACACAAGTTGAACTGAAGTCCAATATAAGCCTGAAGTCTTGTTTATTAATACAGTAACCATTGTACAACTACAGTAATTGTGCAGTAATAGCTGTTTTTCAGAAATAGATTCCTAACTATTTTTAAAGAAATAGATATTCATTTAGTTAATGTATTTTTAGATCTAGATCCAATAACACATAATAAATATGTATTTAGTTAATTGAACAAGACATTTCAAAATAACACCCAGTGTGTGAGTATACAATACAACACAAAAATTATTTTTAAAAGTTTGTTTTCTGGTTTTATATATCTTTCCTGTTGTGTTTGGACCAGCATCTCAATAACATGTTCTCAGTAGCAGTTGCTTCCTACAAATTTGTTGTGATGGACTGAGACGGACAAAAATAGTGGAGGGTGGGTTAGCTCAAATCTGTTTGGATCTCAACACTGTAAATAGCCAAGATGAGACTTGTTACTTATATTGGACAACAGAAGTGGGTAATCAGAACTGTTCTGTAGTAGAAATTGGCCTGACTTTAACCTTAATGGTTAGCAAGTTTTAGATAACTCTTGTTCTTAGTTCTGTGATTAATTTTTTCAGTGATATTGTACTCTCAGATCAGAACAATGTTTGTCATTATACTGCACATTGTAGACATTTTTATGGCACTGTAAAATCAGCCCCTCAAAACTACAAAAGGGTTGTCGTCATAAGGTGAAGCCTATTTGACGGAGCTGCCAATACTCTGTGTGGTCTGTGATATTTCTAAAAAAAATAATAGAAGCAGTGTGCAACATTAATATAACATACTTTGATTTGTTCTTTCTTTGCTGTGTGCTACATCTGATTTTGTTTTTACTTTTTACTACTCACACTCTGGTGAGGTCTTGTCAAAGTCAGTTGTACTATTACACAAAAAAAATATCGCAACCTCAGCTTTTTATTCTCCACATGCAGAATTTTATATTTATGCAGTTTGAATTTAATTTGGCAGTTGAAAGCCTACTGTGGGTTTTGAAGGCTCTGGAATCTTGCAGCCTGCTAGCCCACTGTCATCAGCAGGTGTAACTTTTTTGCTGCTAATACCCTTTACCAGGTAATTTATGTGAATAAGGAATAGCAGGAACCCCCCTAAGGAGGTCTCTTTGGGATACCCTTCTTTTCTNGTACTATTACACATAAAATAGTGCAACCTCAGCTTTTTATTCCCCACATGCAGAATTTTATATTTATGCAGTTCAGACCTGCTCCCTCTCATTGCTATCCTGTATTCTTGAATTCATTTGCTTCCTCTTGCTTAGTTTAGAGTTGCAGGCCTGTGCCTCCAATTCTCTATACTGGTCTCTGTGGACTGACTATAAATTTATGCTTAGGGTGAATAAATTGCCTCCTAATTCTTTTAAAACTCTACTGTATAGTCCATGGGGTCTTCCTAATTTATTTCTCATACATTGTCAGAATTTGCAATTTTCCTGAAATGCTTATTGAGTGCATTTTTTTAAATCTCAACATGAATTTTGCAGAAACTTCATTATAACTTGACTTTTTTTGGATACTTACTACTTAGATTAAGCTTTTGAAAGTCCTTTAAGATATTTTGCTTTTCTATCTTTGTATGAAATTACTAATGTAATGAGCAGAATTTAATTTTACATTTTATAACTTTGCTGTCAGAAAGGTATAGGTGATATTTTCTTTGTACTTACGTCTTAGAAATCCGAGATTACAAAGATTATAACATAGGCAACTGACTTCAACCATAGTGCTTATTCTTCAGTCTCTTGATGAAAAGAGCGCCATTATTTGTTTTTCAAACTTAGGCTGAAAAACCAAGTCAAGACACAAATTTGTCCTGGTAAGTGAAATGTTAAACTGCTTGGAAAAACTCTTGCCTGACATTCTTCTGTGAGGAACATTTTATCCAATCAATTGTGGTACGCTTAAAGAACAAAGGACAAGCTCTGGTTTTGATGGAGGTATTGGAATTTCAGTAAACAGTTTAATGAAGCACTGTGTCCACATCCCTCATCGGTGAGCTCTGCATAATTCACTTACATCTACAGACCCCACAGCTCGTCAAACATTTAGAGAGTCATTTTTGATTGTAGAAGCTATTTACAGATGGTAAATGTAAAAGATGTGCAATGCTGCAAATAGCTAAAGGGTATTACAGTAACTTATTGCTAAGTACATAGATTTAAGAATCTGGCTTCTTGGTAAAGTGAACTTATTTCTCTTCATTTGTCTTTCATCTGTAATAATATATTAATAATACTAATTTGTAGATAGTAAAATAAATTACAATAAATCCTATAATACTAACCGAGTCTTATAGAAGGTTACTGAATGCATGGCACATTTTGATTTAGAAAAAGGTAAAGTTGGCAAAGATGTTCTTTCTGAATGCATGGCACATTTTGATTTAGAAAAAGGTAAAGTTGGCAAAGATGTTCTTTAAGTTGTTAATCATGCATAAATGAATTTCCAGTTGTAACATCAGGTGAAGAAATGTTTCTTTGATTTCTCCTTCAGACCTATGTTTTGATGAATTGATTGTACCTCTGAGATCACCTGTAATGTTACAGTAATATCTTGACTGATTTCTTCTATTATTCTCCTATTTCGCAGATGCTGGCAGTTCTAAAAGCCGAGTCTTTGTTCATGCAGTATAACAAGGCAACTAAAAGAACATTTTATTTTAATTTTAATTGGGTGGGATACAGCGTTCCAAAGCAATCCATTTAAGCTAATTTTTCAAAGCAAAGAACCACTGGAAAATGTAGCTCATCATAACATGTGAGCCATAAATACCATGATCATAAATTCCAGCCAGATGATTTAGATTTACAGCATGTTTTCCTTTCTCCCTAAAATCTTAATTACAGAATAACTTCTATAATTCTATACTACCATCTATAATTACTACTTGGTTGACAAATTTGTCTAAAGCAACTTACAATCTTAGATTTATATGTTAAGATACTTATAGCAATTTACCCATTTATATGACTGGGTATTTTTTACTGGAGCAATTCAGGGTAAGTGTGGTAATCAGGGGTATTTCAGAAGCAAAGCGTCAGCTTTATGCACTACACTATCTATTCACCCCACGCTGTGCATGTAACAAGCATGCCATGAAAAAAAAAAAACATAGTTCTGTGTGAAATGTGTAAATATATTAATGCTAACTTTTAAAAGCTAACAGTGTAAATGTATGTTTCGGTTTGGTTTATACAGTGATGCTTGATATATTTACCTTTATAATTTTGTAATAATATAATTAAGTATTACATTATATTAAATCATTCTTATCTGTATTTGTAAATTTTGGACATTTGTCTTTTATTAATATAATGTGCAAAAGCTAAAGTGGTGGGAAGCAGCATAAAGCAATGTGATCTGTAACATTTCAAAATGTCTGTTGGTTCCCACAGGATAAAAAACAGCTTATGTGGCATTGATGTTTTTGGAAAGGTTAGGTTGTTGGATTAATTATAAGAGTCTGTGCTGTTGAATTTATGTACAGTATTTTACAGATGGCTGGAATGGCAAGTGAGGGTTTATGGTCTATAGCACATAAAGTACTGAAATGTGAGATAGAAACGTATTAATCTCAAAATCCAGCAGAATGATGACTGTAAGGCGGTTATCTATGCTGTAGGGCAGGAAACTGTACTTTGCTAGGAAAATTAACTTGCTTCATCACACACTGGGATAAAATAGAATGCCATCCACAAGTACATCACAGATGAAATATGGATGTTGGTGTGCAAGGTTATGCAGCTTGTTCAGTTTATCTCCTCAATGAATGTAACAGCATTGCTATAATTAAGCCTTCAGTTTAATATAACTCATTACACTTCAGTTTGTGTTGAAACTGCTACTATTTCATTGATGCTGTTTTCCGTTCATCCAAAAGTTAGCCATCCAGAACGTCCGAGGTTCAGCTTGCATTGCAATTAAATTGATTCCCCCAAACACTTCTGGAATGAACAATAGCTCTACCCCAAATTGTATCTAATGATCTCTGCTCCCCAGATTGAATACTGAGGGTGAAACAGTGGAGATAAGCTGACAGAGCAAGGGAAGCTGTGGCCATGGACGGTTCGGCCCAGTTTATGGTGCACGATGTGGTTTAGCTTAATTTCCTTCCCAGCGCATGGTGCTATTTTGAAATGACCAGTATGGTTCCATTTTTAATTAAATGGGTTTGGATAGATGGATGGGAGTAGTTTTAGTTGTATGGTAAAGGTTTTCTGTTTTCTTCCGAGGAGGTAAGAAGCTGAAGTCTCCTCTACACATTTTAGTTATTTTAGTAGCATGTCAAAGTTCCTGAAAAGTAGAAATTAGTCAGGAGGAGATGTATTCTTCCCTCACAGTTGTTCTCTCTGTGTCCCCCCCACCCCTTTCCTCACCCAGGCATCAGAGACAACCTTTTTTATAGGTCATTGGTGTCATCCAGCTGATAGTAGACCACGTGTTGTTGTTTGGACGAGTGCTGCACAAGTGTCCCTGCTGATTAAAAAAAGCAGGTGAACTCACCCCTTGCTCCTGGCCTCACCACATATTATTGTACTATGATAATCAGTATTAAATAACAAGGAATGAGGCAGCATCAGAAGTTATTACTCATCTCACCTTTTACAAACCATTTGAAATAATCTTTAAAATGCATCATTGTATAACTTACTTAAAACTGTATTTGCAAAATACAGTCTTTTTAATTTAGTATTTTTTGATATTGCTATGTTGCATAATTATTCACATCAGTGTTCTTTCAACTTGTTTCACTAAAAAACACATTGTCCAGTTGAAGAGCCTCAAATTGCTTATTTTTGTTTGAACAAGCATGAATGAAATGAGGTGTTGTAATTGGATCCTGGTTGTACACATAGGAGGTGGGCTGTTCTGTGCAGTAATGGTGGTAATTATGGTTTAACAACAGTTTATTTCATTAGTTTGGTGGTACACGCACTATTGGGGGTTTGTTGATAATGTCAAGTTATCAATAGGAAAAATGTAAGAATTACGACACTGTGGAAATATAATTACTTGTGTGTCCTGGCCAGTTAATTTTTCTGTTGCTTATATTAACTGCCATCCCTTCAGCTAAGGGGGAGCTTACTTTTTTTTAATACTTATTTGCGTGGAAAGGATTCAGCCATTTTTGTATCTTGTTGCCCTCATTAATGTGGTAAGCTTGTGAAAACCTGTATATTTACACTTGGTATCTTTTAGGTAATTGTCACAAGCTATTTATTGAATTATCTGACTGACATAATGGTTTAACTACAATGCAACCCAAGTATTAATCCAACGATTTCCTCTACCAATACTTATATAGTTTCTGGAGAAACAGTGAAAATCACATAATGAGAAGTTTTACTCTTTAAGACGTTAAGATAGTAACGTAATGTTTAAGTAACATTTAAGGTGTGGATTCTGGACACAAAACATTATCTGCAGCTCAGTCCTAGACTGAGATCCTTCTACCTGTTGGAAGCTTTTAACCTGGATAATTCACTCCTTTCAGCTGCTTCGCTGGTCAACAACCTTCAAGGAACAAGATTTGCCTTCTCCCAGCAAACCAACACTGTAACCCAGTCCTGCCCAGGCCTTCCCAGGATACACCCATGTCACATAACAGACCCGACCCTACTCCTCATTCAGCTCATAGTGATATCCCACTTGGAGTACTATAACTACCTTCTGTCTGATCATCCACCATCAAGTCAGTGTGAATACATAGAGGGTTTATTTTTTCAGCAACATTCCAGTGCTCAATTAACAGATGCAAGTGTCTTAACAGGACCTGTGCATATTTGGAGCGACTACTCTATCGCAAACCTACAAAGATTATCAAAGGGATTTGCACACCAACACAAAACTTCCTAAACCTTAACGAGAGTGTTGGTGTCTTCCACCACTGGCCACTTGATGGCCCCACTCATAACCAATTTAAAATGGAAAGTGAATGAATTCCCTCTTTTCCTCAGACACTGACATTGGTACTAGATAATTCATAAGCCCTTGTAAATTTTGGGATCAGTTTGACCTAATTTGTGAACAGGTCTTCTTCTGGGTCATAAAAAATAAGTAAAACCCAACAAAAATAACACTAACTATGAATAAAAAATAACTTTTTCATTCATTTATTGAGAAAAGTGATCAAACATTACATGTCTTTGTCAGGAAAAAGTTATATGAACAAGTGCTTTCAGCAATGACTTCAACCAACCCTGCTGATCAGTTCTGTATATTAGCTTTGAGGAATTTTGGCCCATTTCTCTTTACAGTACTTGTTCAACTCACTTGCTGGTTGGCATTCTTGCATGAATTCCCTGCTTCTGTTCCTCCCACAACATTTCTATTGAAATAAGATCTAGACTTTGACTCAGCAATTCCACACTTTGGAAAACTTTGACCATTTCAATGTCCAATGTGAATGGAAAACATAATGGCAGCAGACAAACTGTGCTTTGATAGTCTTTTCTGCAGCTACAGCTCTGCTTGTACATTTTATTTACTTTGTATGCACCTTTAGAGAATACATCTGGTAAATAAGTAAATCTAACATGAACATGTTTATGAAGTAAACTTTCATGATATCATAAACTAGTCTATTTTGTCGATGTCTCCATTGGTGTTACATAATAGTATTGAAAAACTAGAATGAAGAATCCCTTGTAAATACACGTTCAAACTACAGTCATCACCGGCATATGAGAACTGTGGTACTGGACCATTATAAATCAATGGACCAATATAAACCTTGTATTAAGTGTCAGACATCTTAAGTTAAATTTCATAACATGTTCCAGTGTCTACTGGAATTTAAATCCATAAAATAATTGATCGTCCACTTCTGGCCCTAAAAAATTAATGAAATTTAAACAGTATCAGTGGATAAACTTACTGTTAGAATGGAATCTGTTACATAGGGAAAGCCCACAGCTCTGGGCTGTTATGACTCTGCTGCATGTAACACGATTATATTTATGGAAGCTTGCTGTTCTGCACAGCGACGCTGAGGTGATCTTAACAGTTGCAGATTGTTCCATTTGTGAAACTCGGAACAAAGTTTCAGTTGTCGCCCAGTGCAGGAACGTGAAACAGGATTTCTCTCCGTCTTTATCAGCTTTTCCTCCTTCATCTACCATTTGAGAGGCCCGAGTTCAGGCAGTCCACTGTTGCAGGGACTTTGTGTACCATTCAAATTGAAATCAGCTGAATAGTGACACATTTCACAGTCTGCTTAACGCAGACCAGGAATGGGTGGCGGGTGGTGTTACGAGCAGCTACTGAGTCTCTGCTTGCTCCAGAGAACCGCACTGTCACCTTTATTTCCCAGCAATGGGGATTGAAGTGTGAATGAGTTGAGGCAGCTCACCCCCCCCCCCCCCCCCNACCGCACTGTCACCTTTATTTCCCAGCAATGGGGATTGAAGTGTGAATGAGTTGAGGCAGCTCCCCCCCCCCCCCCCCACTGGTGTGGGCTAAACAACAGCTGGAGGAACTTAAGCCATTCTAATTTCCTTGCAGGTCGAGCTTCAGCATAATCCAATGATCCTTCCATGTCTTGATACTGGACCCCTGCAACCAAAATGACTTGCTGCACTTGACTGCCCCAGCAAACTAACCCTGGATGTATATATTTCATCTCCGGAAATAATGGCACATGTGCAACAGTTGGCTGCAGGTCCATTAAAATGCAGTTTGCTGGAACTGAACTTTAATGATTGCTAGGTGCTGGTCCCAAACCCTGCTTTTCCAGTGTTTCAGTAGGTGTCCTCTAAAGCTGTGTGAACCTGCTTGGGGAGGCATGTGAGTGCTGGGAGGCATGCATATACGGTGCGTGCAGGTGTGAGATTGTGTGGCTGAGTGGAGCAAGAGAGCTTTGGTGTGCAGGGGGAGGCAGATATATAGTTGCTAGAGTAATATACAAAACCTATGTAACCTGCTTGTCAAAGTTAAGATGTGTTAACTGTAGAATATAGTGAGTGAAACAAATGTATGCAAAGCTTAAAGTAGTATAAGGAACAAACTGTATGGCAATAGTAAAAGTTATAGAAATGTGTCCTCACGTAACCCGGCCTTTGAAGAAAGATTAGATACGGTACCAAGGACAGCAGAAGGAAACAAAATGCTCATTGTTGTTGAGAAGAAGAAAACAGAACTAATGACAACGTATAGAAGTTGTTTGTGTGAGAAATGCTATAAAACCCATGTTGTAAACCTTGATTGGTGTGACTCTCTCCAGGAGGCTCAACCATGAGCATGAAAAATAAAGGATCTCTGCAGCCTTGGGTACTTGGAGTTTGGTTGATCATTTCTTATTTCCACAGCTGTTTGCACATCGGTCCACTTCTAAGGCACCTGTATTTATACTGCATTTTCTCTGCAATTTGCATTGTTTAGCAAAATCACTCCCTCCAGTTGTCTTGAGTATGTATCACTTTTCATTCTCTTTTTGACTTTCCTTTTTCTTGTATTTTATTCATTTAGGTGGCACCTTTGTCTACAGCAATATAAAAATATTAACTTTTCATACTAAAATACTTATTATAATGTACTCATTTAAACATCTGTATATCTGTGGTTTGAATCATGCCCTGTGGATTTATAATGCAGTATGACATCATTTTATCTTATGCAAGGTAAACGCAAAACTAAAAGTTGATTTGGTTCCATAAACAATTCTGCTTTGTATATTGCATGTTTGTGTTTTCTGGGGGAAGAAATGACTAAAAGTACTTTGGAGTAGTGCATGCTTCATAGACCCAGAAACCTACATGATTCATTAGGGTTTTGTAATAGATATTTAAAGAATAACTGCTGAACTCTTCAATTACAAAGTTCTGAAAAGCAGGCTACCACTCAACACCTTTGGAGCTTTGTTTTCTTCTTTGCTGATGAACCAAATCGCACTCTTGATTTAACAGAGTAATCAACTGGTTATAAAAACTGATTGATGCCTCCCTTCAGGAACTTGACAAGCGATTCTAACTCAGCTAGTTCAGATAAATATTCCTGCTTGGTGAGTCCGTCACTACCCAGGATCACAGAGTAGTTCAGGTGTGATTTCTTTTCTTACCCCTTAACCCATTATGTTTTACTGCTGTGCTTCAGATTTGTTACAGTCTGCGCTGTCTTTGTGTTTGAATCTATTGCTGTGTTTTTTAAATGTGTTAAGCAAATGCAGCTTCAGTGTTCACTTGTGCAGAGATTATGTTCGCATTGTGTGCAGGAACATTTTTAAGTCTGTTTTAGAATTATTAAATGGAATTTAAGACACAGTGATGTTTGCCTAAGAAACAAAGGCACTAGATATACTTCAGATCTACAAAGAATTTCATGAGAATTTCATGTCTTCATGCTAAAATATGCCTGCTGCTGACTTTTTTTCCTGTGAGTTCTTTATTTCAGTGTTTATGTTTTGGTTGAGTCATATCTGCTTCATCTTATTGTTTTTTTGTTAACTTTTTTTATTTGGAGGTCTGAAGGATCTGGTCTCTAAAGCTGTAATCATACATCCAGAAACTTGTAACGCTGTATTTCACTGCTCTCTCTAAAAAAAAGTCCAGAATACCCACCTGTTGCCTTGTAAAACAATCCACTGTGGATGTTTTTAATTGTAGTGAAGTCAGACGTTTCTGCAAGCTGTGCAGAAGTTGGCTTTGTAACCTTTCCTTCTGTACCTGTGAGGTGACAAGCAGAAGAATGCTCTGGGCTTTCCACCCTCACCTGTTCATGGTCTACAGGTTGATGATTGGTTAGAGAGAGCTGATGTGGAATAAGGTTAGAGTAGAGGGCTATGATCAAAAGTCTCACTGTTTCACAGTTTAGATTTTTTTGTCGGTGTCAAAATTCTTCTGTGGGGAAAACACACCATTACAAGATTTGTATTTAACTATAGCTGTATATGGAAAAACCAGGTAAGAAATTTATATATGCATATAATTCCTGATAATTCCTTTCTCAACCTATTTTTTCTTTCTTTATTTTTTTTCCTCAGACTTGGGCATCCTAGCAAAGACCTGGGAGTTTGAGGTGTATGGAACAGTATTCTTTCTGTTCCTAGGATTGCTCTCTTCTGGACTGAGTCTTACGTTATCATTCTTGCAATCTTACGGAGCCACTCTTCCATTTTACGGGTTACGGGCGTAAATGTTCCTATCATCAGTGTGACTACCTTGGTTTTCACCTGTCGCATTCTTACCAGTTCCTCTCTCAATACCTGTTATTTTTACAGTTTCTCATTTTCCTTCTTTCTAATATTACCGTCACTTTTTTCACTGCAATTGTGAATAGACAGGTTATTGGGTGGTAATTAATGGCGCTTAATTTGTCGGTTTTTTTTAAAAAAGGAAAAATTGAAATCCCAGTTTCATTTGAAAGTGTAAACGTGTTAAAAAAAAAAACCGCCATAAACCACATACACATCCCTGTGTGCTGTGAGTATGTGTACCCTGCGCAAGGCAGGAGCCACACAAACAGGCAACAGATGCTGGCTTGCGCAGGGCACATACCCACAGCATACAGGGATCTGTGTGCAATTTGTTTTTTTTTTCCCTCGCGCGCGCACACACACACACACACACACACACACACACACACACATATATATATATATATATAAAAAAATCGCTCATTATGTTTACTTCTAATATTTTTGTTATTATTGTGTTATATTTGTAAATTTTGAAAATAGGAGTAATGTAGCAGTGATGGTCAATTTTGATTATATGCCTGTTTGTTTTATTAATGATACAGACCCAAGTAATGGAAAAATTGTGATTTATTCTGAAAAGCATTGTGGTATTAATCCAGATCCTTAGTATCCTTGAAGGCTTATTAATATGTGATACTTGGATAACATCACAACATATATGGTTTTAGCTGTCTGTTATATTTTTTTTAACCTTGTTATAAGTAAACTTGCGGTGTTGGTGATACTCTGCATTAATTCATATGGGAAGGATTTAGGGGAATTAATCTAAATTGTGTATTCTTGATATGATTTTGGGTATCATGATCATCAGTCTTGGATTCTGCTGAGTCATTGTGTTGTAATATAATATTATCAGAAGCAAGCAAAACACTAAAGTTCTTTTCAGATTATAACTATAGCTAGTTGACAGTAAATCTTCAGGCTTTTTATTCTGCAGTAATAAAGTTTCTTCTGTCAGGGGCCATGACACTGTTGGAGCTGTTGCTTTGGACTGCTATGGTAACCTTGCCTGTGCAACATCCACTGGTGGAATCCAAAACAAAATGGTGGGCCGAGTAGGAGATACACCAATAATCGGTGAGTAGTTACATCATGGTTTTTGCATTTTACTTGCATTGTTTGACTCATAAGTCATATTTTTGTTGTTTTTATTTTTTTATAAATAAGGATCTGGTGGCTATGCTGACAATCAAAATGGAGCAGTCTCATGCACAGGTCATGGAGAATCCATTATGAAAGTGACCCTTGCCAGACTTATCCTCTTCCACATGGAGCAAGGTAATGTCTGTGTGTCTATATACATATTTATTTATTTATTTATTTATGATATTTGGGGCATGATATTAAAGTAGGCCCCAAATAAAGGTAAATGTGAAATATGATTTTTTTTTTTGTTATTTTCTTAAAAAGAATATATCCACAGTAATTTTGTGCCGCTACCTTGTCCTTCAGAAATGAACAGCATGCCTGTCATTTCTTTGACAGACAAGGAACATCTCAGCAACAGACAGCAAGTGAATATTACTCTCTGGTCTGGTCGAGATAAAAACCATCAGGGAGACACACGGGGCAGATTAACAAGATATACTGAAGGATTTAATCCAGTTTGTTCCAAGCTAAGGAAAGAGATTGATGTAACTCTGGCTGACAGCTTCGACTTCCACAGCATCCTGACTGAAATCTAACACTGCAGTACAAATCACCAAACAAATCAAGGGCTGGAAACGTAGGCTGCGTTGTATCGCCTCAAGAGATGATCGTTTTTATTATCAATTTGTGAAATCTTGACTGACTGACTGTGGATCAGTTTCCCCCTGCATTAAGCCTAGAATATATTACATTGATGTAATTGGTGCTCCATACAGACACATGGTGGGGTACCCAGCTAACAGCTTGCTGTTCGCCTTGCAACTGTGGCATGGTGGATTGCTGCATTTTGGCTTTATTATGAAACCTATTTATTTCCCCCTTGCAAAAGCCAGATGCAGGCACAGTAGGCATTACGATTTAATATTGAAAAACATTTGGAATAAATGGGCTGTCAGTTACAGCCGTCTCACTATAGGAATTATAGAACTAATACTTAATGAAACTTCTTACCCTGCTTTTCCTAATAGATTTCCTTAATTAATACATTTTATCATTTAAACTGTTAATTAGAAGTTTCTGTTTTGGGGTAATAGTGTCTTGAGGCTCAGTAATGCAGTAGAAAACATGATCATCTGCCAGTATGAAAGCACTAGTAGATGTTATTTAAGGCATAACACAAGCTTTGGGTAGATAAGGACCCAATGTTCTGCTTTTCTGTCATTTTAGATCTTAATTCATTTTAAAGCATTTAGATACAGTATTAAAAACCTGGCCTTTCTAAGACTGCCTTCTGCCAAATGAAAATAAATACCATTTGCTTGTGTCTAAAACTTTTCCTAAGTTTGTCCGCACGGAAAATGCAAATAAAAACAGAAAGGTGTGATTTTAAAATTCACTTTGACTTCTAATCCATCACAAACAGTATAAAGACAAGATATTTAATGTTTAGTCTGGTAAACTTAATTTTTTTGTAAACATACATCTATTCTTGCCGTTGAGGGCCTGCAACAAATTGTAAACTGGGATAAAAACTGGGACAGTTTAACATTCCCACTTGTTACCACTTCTCACAACACTTAAATGTTTAGATACTGAAGACACTAATGTATTGAGTGTTTCAGGTGTAATTTTGTCCCATTCTTCTTGCAAACAAGCCTTAAGGTGTGCAACAGCATGGGGTCTTTGTCACATTTTGCATTTCAAAATGCACCACACATTTTCGATTGGGGACAGGTCAGGATTGCAGGTAGGCCAGCTGAGCATTCACACCCTCTTCTTATGCAGCCATGCCTTTGTAATGCGCGCAGAATGTGGTTTTGCATTGTCTTGCTGAAAAATGCATGGGTGTCCATGGAAAAGATGTCATCTTGAAATCAGCATATGTTGCGCTGGACACTTAACATACAGCTTCCTTTTTGCATGGTACAGTTGTAACCAGAATTTGTGGATGTAACTATGTATTGTGTTACTTGATAAAGATTTGCCAAAGTACTCTTGAGCCCATGTGGTTATATCACTTATTGATGAATGACGGTTCTTGATGCAGTGCCGTCTGAGGGATCGGAGATCACAGGGAATCAGCTTAGGCTTGCACCCTTGCCCTTTACGCACCGAAATTTCTCCAGTTTCCTTGAATCTCAATTATCTTATGCACTGTTGAGGGTGAAATACCAAAGCTCCTTCTGATCTGTCTTTGAGAAACACTGTTTTTAAACTTTTAAATGATTTTTCCCACGCATTTGTGGGAAAATTGGCAATCCTCAACCCATCTTTGCTCCTAAAGGACTAGGTCTTTCCTGGATGCAGCTTTTATATCAAAGCATGATTACAATCATCTGTTTTCTACTTATGTCATTATTTTCTTTTTTAACTCATTATTGGCCCTAAATTGCCCTGCTCCAACTGTTTTTGGAATGTGTTGAAGGCCATCGGCGGCAAGAATGGATGTATATTTACAAAAAAATAAAGTTTACCAGACTAAATATTAAATATTTTTTCTTTATACTGTTTGTGATGCATTACAAGTCAAAGTGATTTTTGCATTCACCGTTTTCTGTTTTTATTTGCATTTTCCATACCGTCCCAACTTTTTCTGAGTTGGGGTTGTAAAACAGTACATATAAACTAGACCAGTATTCATAGCCAAAAGTCTTCGTTAGCCAAGTTTCCATCTTACAGTGTGGTCTTGCATTTAATTGAACAGATATTCCAGAATATATATGTCAGTCTTCAGTCTTGGTGTCTCAAATTTCATGAACAAAACTGTTGATAGTGAAAAGAAATCAGGCCAGCTGTTCTAAAGTTTATTCCTGAAGTACCTTTGTTCTGAGATAGTTTTTTTTGTTTACTTACTGTCCCCTCCCTGAATGTCAGTGCACACTGCAGAATGAACATTTTTCAGGTCCACGAGTCTCAGATCAACAGAGCCACTTTCCCCTCGCCACCATGTGGACATGCTAAATGAATGCAAATGTAACTGTGGTTTATCACGGGGGTTGCCAATCATTGTAATTGGTGTCAGAGAAGGACAGGCATTTGTCCAAACTGCTGCTGTGGTCGGCAGATAATGAGGCGGTGTCAGCGGAGAGGCCAGTGAGGCTATTGTTTTGCCACATTGTCTTTGGGTAATGATTGACCAGCAAGGATCTGTTTCTATTTTAGGCTGGTTCATGTTTGTTTTCTCTGCAAACCAGCTGCCTCAAGCAGATGCAGATACTTTCACCGGCCTTTGAATTATAGGGTATTGATTCCTGCAACAGAACCTTGTCCCAAGAAAAAAAGTTGTTTTTCATTTATGTTGCACAAGGCATGAACAGCATCACCCTTGTCTAATTAAATAACTTGTGTTCATAACAATAAAAAAAAGTGGACAATATAAACCACTAAGCAGGCTGTTCTGGACATTGTCTGTATAGAATGTGAGTAAAATGTGAAATGGCTGTTCTCTGGTAATTTGGCACCACTTCTTCCATTTTAAACAGGTTTAAAGTAGGTGGAAGCTGCTCTTACAAGGAGACGGTCCAGACAGTTTAAAAAGAAAAAAAAATTGGCAACAGCAACCTTGGCCTTGAGATGCCTTCCCACAGGCAGCTTCTCCACCTGCAAATAAGGCAGCTTATCGGCCTCTGCACTGAGAAAGGAAGCAAAATTAGTTCAGTTTAAGGGTTAATGAGTGCTTATGTGCTTATGTAGAATGAAAACCTGCATAAAAACCTGCCTGCCAGTAGCAGGATAGATAGGAGTCTGAAGATTTAGAGGGTTGGGGGAGATGGACAGTGGCATTGTGTTCTATAGAGCACACTACCATGGCCTTTAGCACAAGGACAGCTGCCAAAAAGGCCTTCGGCATGTAATTATGCTGGATCATGGTAGGTTGAGATGCAGCCTCTTTATACACATACACAATATATACACAATATGATAACTGCACGGAGACAGTCTGGGTGCTCCATATCCCTGTGATGCTTTGTGGCCGAAATGAATTGGTGTTGGTGCTTTATATGACCTCAGGGATACAACAGCCTATTCTAGTACTTATAATGCATATTGGCAGCAGGTGGTGTAATGGTTATAAGCTTTACTTTGCAATCAAAAGACCCAGATTTGGGTCTGTGCTCCTGTTATTGTGCCCTTGCTCAAGGTCTCCTCATGGCAAAAAACTCGCATGGTAAAAAAAACCCTTTTGAATAAATAGGTAAGCCATAGTGAGTAATGTAATGTATAAATCCTAATATCGTAAGTTGCTTTGCAGAAAAAGTAAATGAATAAATAATAATAACAATCAACATTTAAGATGCAACCTACACATAGTATCTGTCCATTTTGTCACTTTTCATTCTGTTCTGTAACAGTAATTGTTTTTTAATAACTAGATTCATTTCAGAAGTAAGCCTTTGGTTCATTTCACAAAGATGTCAATTTTGACAGCTTAGCTTTCATAAGCAGACAGCATATTAATTTAAGTTCATTAGTTAGACTATGTGGCACTAATGAATGCCATATGTAGGCCATGGTTTGAAGACAGATGTCTGCGTTTGTCTTGCTGCAGCTGAAATGATTTATTAATGCATTAACTTGCATGTTTGTTTGGTAGGAAAGCCAGCGCGTGAAGCGACTGATGCGTCCTTGGCCTACATGGGGGAACGTGTCCAGGGTGGTGGAGGAGCCATTGTGATCACCCCAAGCGGGGACTGGGCAGCCAGATTCACCACAAAACGCATGCCCTGGGCCGTGGCTCGAGGGGAGAGCTTGTTCTATGGCTTGAACCCCGGGGACATGTTTGAGGAACAGCTTCCGAAGTAGCTGTTCTGCTCTTTTCCTGGTGTCAGCTTGGTCATCTATCTACTGTAACCCTGTGGTATACAGCTCCAAATTGAAGGTATTGAGGCAAATTGATTGCACAATTTCCTAAAACTTCATAAACAAAATAAATTGATTTCGTTCACAAATTGCATTATATACCATCACAGTATCCTCACTTCACCTGAAACAGAATGTTAAAACTTTTATTTCATCGCTGCTGTGAACCAATCCACTGAATAAGAGTTATGACTCTTAAAATCAATATTTCATACACCCTGCAGATTAGATTTAGATGGAAAAAAGAAAACTGGTGTAGCAGTGGGCCATAATCTGTCACTGGCATAGTCAACAGAAAGATGGATTCTTTGTTTTTCCGAAATAAAGAGTTTGTTGAGGATCAAAGAGGGATAAATAAATTCAGCCAAACTGCCTCTTATAATTAGATATGCAGAACTTTTTCAAATAGCAAAGCTTCAAAAGCTTGTCATCTCCTTTATGTTCCAGGTTTTATCTGGGTTTATGATAAAGGAGCATTGAACAGCAAAATATTTTTATGTATTAGAAGTACTTCAGCTGTGACATGGTAAACAAAGGTGAGGTGTACAACTTGACAAAAGACTACGATTTTGAGCAAAAATGAAATACGAATTGAGAAAAATTAAAATTATTTCCAGTGGGACATACCAGGACAGCAAAACAATTCAATCAAACACAGCACATTCCATGAGGAATTAGATCAAAGCTCTCTGCAGGGACAGAGCCTTTCTGCCAGGTTGCTAGGTTATTTTGAGTGACATGAACAACCCAAAATCCCTTGCCTTAAATCACCATGTCCTGGTTCCTGCAGTTTAATTGTCAGAATCCACTGTGCTGGAAGTAAACCAAGAAAAAATTTCCCCACATCATGACTCCACCACCACTAGTCTGAACTGTTGACACAAGGAAGGGTCCACAGCTTTGTGCTGTTCACACCAAATTCCGATCCTACTATGTGGCAGCAGAAACCAAGGTTCATCAGACCAGGTGATGTTTTTCCAGTCTCCACCTGTCCAGTTTTTGTGAGCCAATGCCCACAGCTTCCTTTTCTTGGCTGATGTGAGTTGACCTGATGTGTTTGTCAGCTGTTGTGGCCCATTTGACTCAAGGTTTGACATGCTGTGCATTCAGAGATGCTTTACTCCCTACCACTGCCGTAAAGAGTGGTTATTTGAGTTACTGCAGCCTTCCTGTCAGTTCACAGAACTGCTGTTCACCGGATGTTTTTTGTTTTTTTGCACCATACTGTAGAGACTTTTGAAAATGTTGTGCATGAAAATCCCTGGAGAGCAGCAGTTTCTGAAATACTCAAACCACCCCTTCTGGCACCATCAACCATGCCACAGTCAAAGTCAGTGAAGTCATTCTGAGGTTTGATCTGAACATTCACTGAAGTTCATGACTTGTGTCTGAGAGATTCTATGTATTGTGCTGCTGCCACATGATTGGCTGATTAGATAATTGTATGAACAGCAGGTGTTCCTAATAAAGTGACCAGTGAGTGAAAAAGTCAGTTGATCAAATGGTCTTACAACCTAAGAGAATATATTTTGAAGACCCATTGAATGAGGCCCTAGTTGACTGTTAAGTAATAAATTATTAACCATAACATATTTCAATATTAATGTTACTTTAATATTATGTTATGTTTCTCTTTTATGACATGTTAAGGTCTTGTTCACTGAAACCAAGAATAGCTGTACGAGTCACTATATACCTTTAATTGTGTGGCTACTGTAGTGATCAATAGTTTAGCTGTATTTGTAAAAGGGCAAATGTTTGGGTTAATTGCTAACATCACATAATGTGATGCTAGGTTAAAAATGTTTAATGTGTTTTGATTAAAGGTTAGTTTTCTTCAAAAACCTTAAGATCAAATTTTTTGACTGAATTGTTTACAGTACATAAACATTCATGCATGCATGAATATCTGCACATCTGTGTTTGTTTCAGTGTTTATCATTATGCAAATAATCTCCTGTTTAATTTTATCGGTTTTGTCTTATTTTATGTTCTTTGGCTATATTCTCTTCTTTGTTATGGTGCAATTTTTTTTCTTCACAAATAAATGGAGGGACAGAATGCAAGTTTAAAAACAGATCATAGGGAGATTATTTGTTATATTATTTCAAGTCTTCCTTCAGCAGCAATATATATTTATCATGCTCTGTGCTGAAAATATGAAAATGCCTTCAAGCCTTTTCAAAATGCATTATTGCTACCTGATTGTAGTATCCCTATTATTACATAAAATAAAGTTAGTGCCTCTCATTCCCTGAGAAAAAAGCCAGGATGTCTTGAAGTGCAGTAAAATAATTAATATTAATTTTTGCACCCTGTTGTTGATTGAGTTTGGTACAGTTTTGTCCTCTTCAGCCAGAAGCTTTGATGTTTGGATTGTAGTTTAATAAAAAAAATACCCATTTTAAAATAGTGGAAATGTATCCAAAGATGATTTTGATTCATGGAGATTTCCCTCCTTTTATTTTTCACTTGCTTCAAAACATTTAGTGACACTGCTCAATTGAAGGAGACTGATTTATAGATCTTGTACTATAAGTACCAGTATTTGGTTTGATGTAAAGATTTAAAATCAAAAACAGTTTTATTTTTGATCACTAACCTGTATAAACTATATTTGAAAATGCATATGATTTTGCTGTACCCTTAGTAGGTTTATTCTTTGACTATTTTGTTTTGATACAACAAACTCCAATTTATTTAGATTCCCTAAGACTAAAATCTTTTTTGTTTACATTTTCCATAGAGTTCATGCAGTTTTTTATTCAATTCTTCCTTGTATTTGAACTCATATTTATATGAAGCTAGTTTAGTGGCTCTTACTATAATGATCATCATTGCTGTGGTTGTTACTGTGGTACATTACAGTTCACACACAGTGGCACCTGCCAGCTGTAGTGACAACAGTAAATAATGTCATCAAATTTCATTGCCTTTATTTACTACATTTACTTACTGGGGTTTGTTATGCTGTGTGTGTGTGTGTGTGTGTGTGTGTGTGTGTGTGTGTGTGTGTGTGTGTGTGTGTGTGTACGCGCACGCACGTGTGCATCCATCACGCATCTCTCTCACCCCCAAGTGCTGTTGTAACATAGGAAACAAAAAACCTTGATGTACAGTACTGTGCAAAAGTCTTAGGCACCTGTGGGAAAAATGCTATAAAGTGAGGATGTTCCAAAAATAATGCCATAAATACTTATTAATCAATAAACCTTCTAAAAAGTGCAGTAGACAAAAAAAAAAAACCTCAATCAAATCAATATTCGGTGGGACCACCCTTTGTCTTTATATGTCCTGTTTGGCACATAAATGCTCAATGTAACAGCTACTGGCTGTTGTCCTTTTGGGCAACAGGACCTTAGAAAGTGTTGATCATGATGCCATTCTGTAAGTGTATTTTCCATCTGATGCAACTACACTGTGTGTGTAACATAACTACATGTGCTTTTTCAAAGCATAGTTCAAGATACTAAGTGGCCTTAATGGCCATACAATGAACCTGACTACATAAAACCTTGCTTAGGCTCAGAAGTACCACCACCAAATTTCACATTATGGGATTGAAAAAGGAAGCCGTGGGTAAAAACAGACAGACAGAGATCTTACTTACTTGCGCAGGAGAATCCTGAGTCTGTCTTGGTTTGGAGAGATGGACCACCCTTACAATCGTTTTGCTGCCTTTCAAATAACCAGCATGATTGATGGCTGCTGTCTGCAGTGACAAGTGATCCAAAATTTAGACGCCCCATTATTTCAGCACCATCAGGAAGAAAAGTGGTTCCTTTATTCACACCAGGCCAGTGTCCTTCAACAACAAACACCGCCCTCGTGTATCCATCACGTCTTGCTATGTTTTTTTTTTTCCTTTTTTGGAGCTTGGAAAAGATTTACTTAGTTGATTTGAACCAGCCTCAGTGTGGAGAGTGCAATGTGTTTGGCGTCATAAACACATCTTGTATCATCTGACCATTGCTCTGATCCACATGAACGTATTAAGCGAACATCTGGCCAAGGAGATGTCTGCACACAACTCTGATCTGCATCTGCCTTTGTTGATATGTTATTCAAATTGCAACAGTGCGGGCTTATTAAAAGTTAATAGAGAATGATGCAGTGAATATTACATATTAAACCTTAATAAAACTGTCACTCATTGTAAAAATCATTCCTCCTTGATTGACAGGCACACTGGAACATTTAGAAATTAATCACTTGGAAAGGATGAAAATTACATGCAGTTAAAATTCTGGCAGGGAACTAGAGTTGTCTAAATTTCTTACAGTCCAACATTTGTAAAGTTTTTAACAATTATTTAAAGGTTTCTCAAAGTAATTTGAAAATTTCTATAATGGAGATGTTGGATGAGTTCATATTTTAAAAGTACTCCTGACTTCTGTTAAAACTTATAAATGCATTGGTATAACACCAATTTAAATGTTTACATACATTTTTCTGGAAGACGACCAAAGAACCTTCAGTTATGCAAAAAAAAAACTGCATATTCTTACAAAACATCCATACTGTATGAGAATCAACTTAGGAATGATATGATGATAGGTACCCTGTGGGAATTACGATTTCATTTCTCTCTTAGCAAGTGACAAAATAAAATCTGTAGTTTGTTACATTACTGCCTGTCTACGTTCTCCCCAGGTATATACTGCCACCAAGTGGCTGGTAGCCAGATTTACATAAATTCTGTTCACACGTCATAGTCTGGTCTGCAGATCCACCTTGAACCCTGTAGAGGTCAGAAGCCCATGTCCAGAAAATAATACAGATGGTCCCACCATATACAGCACCCCTTGATACAATATTTAGCTCATATGTCATTTCTGATTTGTGACACATTAAGACAGATACATTTTGACTCAAAATTGAGTTACTACAGCCTAATAGAGTGGGTTTGTGTATTTTATTTTTAAATTTTATTATTATAATGAGTGACTATAAAATGTGATTTTAGAAAAAAAAAAGGCCTCGTGAACAAATACGCAACAATTTCCAAAACAAGATATTAACAGTCAGTTACAGACACGTGCCTTTTACCATATAGTGTAGTGCCGTGTGTTCCATTTTTTTGTTTAATTTTACCACAAAGAATCTACAGCATGAACAGCAAAAATGTGAAATACCAAACATGTCTTCATGCTTTTCAGGTCAATTATGTCACTTCAGGCCATATGATTAACTTTTATGTTATTCTAATTAAGGGGAAAAAAATCCTTATTACGTTATTTTACTATATACAGCTGTTTTACATTTACAACACGTTTTGTTGTGTGCTTATCTTTATTTAACACCCCAACTCTCAAAAATGCAATGTATCAAAATGAAAATTAAATTAAATATCAATAAAGGTATTGTGTCTGTCCATCCATACATTATCCTTAACCACTTGTCTTTGTCAGAGTAGAGGGTATCTTGTGAGCCAAAAGACAATTATAGTTCTGTTAACAAAGAAGTGAATATTGCTCATGGTGGTGCAGTAGGTATCACTGATGCTTTACATGCCTGAACATTTTGAGCACAGGATGAAATCATCTCAGTTTGTGTGAAGTGTATTCTCCCCATATGTCTGGGTTTTCTTCAGGTGTTTCCTGGTTCTATAGTAGTGAACACAATAGTGTGCAGGGCAGCTGCAGCCTGAGAAAACTGTGCTCTGGGTTTAGTTTTACTCAACAGAACAAGGAGTCAAAACCACAAAACAAGGAAACTATCATGGTTAAACTTACAGATCCTTTGAATGGAGATATATATATGGAGTTTATTCTCTATACAGATGTACAGATTCCCAGTGAATCAAACCGAAAAACTGGCAGTGCCATTATTATGCACATTCAGTACATCCATTCATCAATTTTCCTCAATCACTAGATTATATAAGGAATTTATTTATAAATTATGTGTGTACATAAAAAACACATAGGAAAGTAGCTACAATGATGTTTCAGGGTGCTTTCAAAGTGAAGTGAATAGTTGTGCAGATGGATTGTCGTAGCAATGCAAGCAAACACATACGAGTCAACACACACTCTGAGCCACAACACACTCCCAGATATTTCTGGATGCTTTCAGGCAGGATCCTGATCGAGGACCCTGTTGTTGTTTTTTTTCTGATGTTGCAAATTAGGCAAAGGAGGATCTCAGGAGGACACTCCGTAAATCCCACCTGAAGTGTCTCTTCCACATGACCTTTTCTGCACTCTGGCATTGTCTCACAGAGGGGCACATTGACGTAAGTGTCTGAATCACCTAATGAACTCTTCAATCCCTTGGAAGTATTCAGAAAAAAAATCTCCCTGACAACTCGTGCTACAGCAACCATCTACAAACAGAAAACATTCCAGTCCTCAAATGATGACACAAATAAAGGCAAGATGCTAAATAAGAGAATATCTTGTCTTACCGTGAGAGCCGACAGTGTCTTCGGACATGAAATGAAAATATATATGTCACATTTTAGCTTAATTTTTCTTTCTAGCCATACTAATAATAGTTTGAATATCCAAATGTGACTTCTTAACAGATTCACTTAGGCTAGCCTATGTTTTGATGAAAATTTATATGTGTATTTAAATATTAAACAGCTGACTTGGCATTCATTTATTTAGCTTTGAATGTTACATGGTTTAGGATTGTCATTCTGTAGTCCTATGCCTTGTGCAGCCTTGAGATCATTGGGGTTTATCCTAAACCCTCAGCAGGAGGCGAACACAAAACTGACCAAAGCTGTCTGACTAAATATAAAAGATCATTCATGCCTTATTCTTATTTCTTTAAAAGTCATGATAAGCTGCTCGTTTGCTTTTTCACTGGCTTATCATGTCTGTAATGCTTTTTTTTAAATATTGTTTTCTGAACTCATGTGCTTTGTTTACTATATTGCTAAATTGTGGACTGAATAAAATGCAATGACTTGAATATTAGGATAAATTAGTTTTTTTTTATTGTATAGTGTGTACTGTACAGTTTATTTCTTAACCGGTCATAACTTTGGCCTCAAACCTGGTGCTTTCCCATTATCTCATCAGCAAAGCAGGCATATTGCTAATTACTTTTTATTTTTCTTTCTTAATGACCTGGTGTTACCTCCTGCCTCTCCCCATCACCTTTGGAAACTTATAACATACAAAATGACTAACAAACGACCATTATTGTTCCCCCGAAATAGAGATATTGTACCTCTTACTAATCTCATGTGACTCTACCGATCTGTAAGCCTTGTAAACAGCAGATCATTTTCACTGCTGGAAAGGGAGAGTATTCCCTCTGTTGTACTCACTTAAATGTGAAATTATCATAAGAGGCACATAAAATGGATAAACAGTTGAAAACATCTGTGTAGAGTAAACATTGCTTTGCTCTTTATTACTTTCAGTGTGTGAGAGTAAAACTTGACACGGTCTTACTCTTCATGTTACTTTCTGTATTCATGATTAATTCTGTTTGAGTTCAATGAGTTCAGTGTGAGTTCATGGCATTCATGGCCAATACTGTTTGCGTTCATTGTTACCATGGTTTGTTTACTGTTACTATGGCTGTAATTAATGTATAAAAGTGACAGTAATTGTAATGTTGGAAGAAGAGAAACTGTGCAATGCTGGTTGAGGACACAGGTTTCTCCCCACAGCGCCATTGGTACTAGTCAATAAAAGGTTTTTGCAAGCACGGTTTTAATGTCAATTTCCTCTAGACAGAAACATTTCTTTGACAAATGATAAAGTTGAGCCTTATGTTAAAAGCGTAGCATTAACTCAATAATGAGAAAACTGACAATAGTGTTTGCAGAGGAGAAGGTGACAGTAACCACTATTAAATCTGCATGAAATGTAATCATTAATTCAGATCACTGGATATACTGGAACTGGATTTCCCATTTTAGAACACTCACTGGATAAGTAATTTTCTAAAAACTTGATTCTGTATTACTGTTTGCGTGTATGACTAAATTGTATTATTCTGTTTGTTCTGAGAGCAAACTTGAAATAATAGATTGGCACATTTGACCTCTTGCTCTTGGTGAAGCAGGGTACTCTGTTGTACAAAACACTTCGTTTTGGTTAATGTTGCTGCCGTTAAGTGCCACTGACTCAGTGTCGACTCATGGCAACTCGACTGATAGTTGCTCTGAATTGTGTTTAGTTTTCTGTCAGACTGCTAATCTTTGACACCTCTGCAAATTCAAAGTGTGATTTGTTGTCATATTTCTTGGCTGATTGTCATCTCATTGATCCTTGATCCAAGTTGGCCAAAGTTGTTAACTATTTCTATTTCTTCACCACCAAAAATGAAACTAACTTTAGCAGTCAGGCTCTTTGTCTTAGTCATGTTTTCTGGTACACATTTATGTGCTTATTTTGGTTTTGGATGTGGTTACATGAAATTCAAGCATAGGTGTCTGTATGCTGTGTTATCAGTTTCTACTCTTGATAAGAGTAGGATGTTTGAGCATTGGGTGACTGGTCTTTCTGTGAGCTGCTTCCTTACCTATAATTCCATCATTCATTCCATGTAGCCTTTCTTTTTAAGTTTGCTGTTGTGATAGCATTCCATCAAATCCACATTATTGTCTCTTGTCCATTTGTGATTGGTTCCAGTAGCCCACTTATTAAACTGGCCTGGTTCTTCAACATTCACCACAGACTTTGTTAATCTATGTGCTGTCCTAGGAGGCTCTAGTCACACACAGTTCCACACGTACTAATTGCTTATATACACTCACTTTATTAGGAACACTTGTACCACTGCTTGTTCATGCAATTATCTAATCAGCCAATCATGTGCAATCCAAAAAATCACACAGGTATGGCTCATGAGTTTCTGTGAATGTTCATATCAAACTTCAGAATGGGGAAAAAAATGTTATCTATGTGACTGTGCTTGTGGCATGGTTGTTGGTGCCACACAGGGTGGTTTGAGTATTTCAGAACCTGCTGCTCTAGATTTTCATGCACAAGTCTCAAGACTCCACAGAATGGTGCAAAAAACAAAAAACATCTGGTGAGCGGCAGGTTCTGAAATACTCGTTGATACTTGATAAGACAGGTCAGTGGAGAATGACTAGACTAGTTCGAGCTAACAGGAAGTAACTCAAATAACCAATATTTACAACAGTGGTGGGCAAAAACGCATCTCTGAACACATGGCACATCGGACCTTGAGTTGGATGGACTGCAACAGCAGAAAATGACATTGGGTTCCACTCCTGTCAGCCAAGAACAGTGAAGCTCACTGAAGCATGTTATCTGACCTCATGAATTTCAATTTCTGCTACAACACACGGGTAGGGTCAGAATTTGGTGAAAACAACATGAAGCTATTGACCCAACCCGACTTCAGCACCTTCAGCACTTCACCTGACTATCAACAGATCCGGCTGGTGGTGGTGTAATGGTGTGGGGAATATTTTCCTGGCACATATTAGGCCCTATAATACCAATCGAGCATCATTTGAATACCACAATCACAAACTGGCCACAATTTACTCATCTTCTAATGGCTACTTCCAGCATGACAAAGCACAAGTCATTTTAAACTGGTTTTTCCATGAAATTTCATGAACATGACAATGAGTTCAGTGGACTTCAGTGGCCTCCCAGTTACCAGATCTGAATCCAGTAGAGCACCTTTAGAATGTGTCAGAACAGCAAATTGGCAGCACAAATGTGCAGCTGACACATCTGCAGCAATTATGTGATGCAATAATGTCCACATTGACCAGAATCCCTAAGGAATATTTCCAGCACTTCGCTGAATCCACGGCACAAAGAATTCGGGCCGTTCTGAGAGCAAAGGGGGTCCTATCCTGTATTAGAATAGTGTTCTTAATAAAGTGGCCAGTGAGCCAGTATAAGTTGTTTCTATGACCTGCATCCCAGTATCCAAGTTTAATGTGTAATTGGTTCCTAGAAATGGGTCAAACACAGCAACCTTGACTACTGGAAATTTTAATTATTTCTTATGAGGAAAACTAAGAATCATTCTGGGTTCAGCTGATTAAACCTCAATTAATTTACCCAAAATATCACTAACACTTTAAGATACCTATTTTAACATGATTAAAAACATGTTAAACACTTATTACCTTATAACCAAACCATTAATTAGGTAATTAATAAGAATTTGTGTTTATATATAGTTACTTATACTTATAGTTACATTTTGTTCCTTATTATAAGTAGTCATAGCAGTCAACATTGAATACAGGTGGTCTTCATCTTGTGACTGGGTTAGGGACCGATGACTAGGTTGTAAGTCATATTGATCGTAAGTCGGGTTATACTAGTGACAGAGTGATTATTTCTAAGTGTGTACTTCACCTTACAGTAACTTATTTTCAAACATTTATCATTGAATTTGACCTATTTTGTGAAATTGTCATTACATTACGAAGTCACACATGTATACTGTACAGTTACGCATGTCCAATGTTTAATGCATTTTCATAACATTTTTCATCTATGGTATAACCTATAAGCATGCAATTCAGTTGTAGTATATGCTTTCATATGGCTTTTTTACATGTGTGTTGCAAACAGGTAAATTTATTAGGGATGTAACACCTCAGGTTTCAGTTTTTACTACTTCAAGATTTTACCAGATGGGACAAAAACATATAATGCTTACATTTAATACGTTTAAAGCTATATACATAGTCATGCTGACAATTGACAATTTTTCCCATTATCATTTTTAAAATTATTACTATTATTTATTTATTTGTTTTTATTATTGACCATCCTAAGTGTGAGTCTATCATATCTTGAATATCTTGTAAATCAAGGACAACCTGTGGCAAAATTTATGTAAAAAATAAGAAATTAAACCAATATAAAGTAGAAAAACAATAAGATTTAGCCCCTGAAATAGGCTGTTACTGTATCGAACTGTTACTGGGATATTGAAAGACTGAGCAGAAGTAAACAAAATCACTAAAGCTTAGACTGCATTTAAACACAAGCCAAACGACGTAAAGTCTGAAAAAACACATTTACCTTCTCTCTTCTACTTGTGCAAATTTGTAATGTTTATTTTTTCTGCTTCTTTGAGTTGCTTTTATCTTACGGCACTGTTCAAATAACTATTATCGGCCTGTTGGGTTATAATTTTGGAGTTTGGAGTTTTTGGAGATAGGACCTAAAAGGAATTTTTCTGACTACTAATTCTCTGAGGCCCAGCAAAATAGTTCTGTATACATTCCTACATATACCGCCAATGCATGGGGTATATGGTACATTATGACTCAGATTTGTAGCATGAAAGGTACATTTATGATATGTGTTACCTAGTGTGGACAGAAAGCAGTGGCTGGGAATCATTAGGCTATGTATGAGCAACTGTATATTTTTTGTGTGGATGGGGGCAATGACCAGGACACTCCAACCAGATGCTCTCCTGGCCATAGAAAACACAGCAAAAGGGAAGTTTACCAGACATTAGCAAGATATTTTTGTGGTCCGACAGTTTCCGTGAGACAAACCATGAAAAAAAGAGGCAGCAAGACTGGCAGGGTGGTCAGGTTGTTGGCATACTGTGACTAGGGCTGTCTGTTTCAACCACCCAGTTGGAAGCTGATCCAAAATGTCTGATCTAAATACCATGATGTTCACACTCCCCCTACCCCCACGGTGATTTGAACACTTTACTTTCAACCCTCATTGCTCTTACTGCTTTGCATATACTTACAAGTAATTTAAAAAATAACTTATTTTTAAGCAGCTTGATTTTCGTAAAGAAATGGTAATGGTAGCCATAAAGTAGAGGATTTCCTTTTATCTGTAAATCTTTACTCTCAATATATAGTATACTGTATACTTACAGTGTATAAATATACACATACATTTTTAATATATTTCTATGAAGTTGCCTATGTCAGACCTGTAAACATGTGGTACAATTTGAAAGCATAGAATGCCCTTTATAAGGTGCATTACGAATCAGAAATGCAGAACATATAAGCTGGAAGACACTTAAAAATATGTGTAATCTACAGCAGACAAAAATGAATGACTGGGCCTCAGAAAGACAAGTAGATCATGGGCACAAATTGCCTGTCCTCAGCAATGCATCTTGTCCAAGGCTGACAGAGGCTGTAAGTGACTGTGACACATCAGCAACAAGTGGTTGTAAACACTGGAGTGAGAATAGTTTCCTGTGGTGGGTGTGATGGCAGGGTTTGGGTGAAGGATTTTGGAATTAGAGGAATGTATAAAAACGGTTCAAGAATATATACAGTATCATAGTATGGTTACATTTAGAGCTGTTTTTACTTCTATCTTAAATGGATTTTTTGCATGTGTTTTTCAAACAGATACATTTATTAAAGATGTAACTCAACTCAGGTTTCATCTTTTACTACTTCAAGTTTTTAACAGATGGGACAAAAATGTATAATGCTTTCATTTAATACATGTAAAGCTATATCATATGAATGCAAAATTTTAAATTTCCACAATAACATCACACTTTATTTGAATATTACTTTATTAACTTTCTTTGATCAATAGCGTCTGCAACTATCTGTACTAAAAATAATTTTTTTTGCAAATATTCTGCGTAATTACAAAGTTTACTGAATACTACTACAACTACTACTTCTAATTTTAAAAAGTAAAATTATTATTATTATTATTATTATTATTATTGTTATTATTATTATTATTATTATTATACAGCTGTAGCTTCATATTGCATCTGTTTTAATATTATTACAAATAGATTAGAGGTATTACAGGAGTGACTGCTATGGCCTCTGGAAAACAAAACAAAATGTTTTAGTGACCTAAATCTTTTTTTGTAAAACAGTGTGGCCTAGATTTAATTTGGCCACATCTGGACATCATGTGTGTCACATTCCAAAACTGCCTTCATACACTTATGATTCCAGATTGAATGTGAATAAACAAGTCTGTGTGATAGTAACATATAATTAGAGAACTATTTTTAGGATTCTTTGAAAACACAAATTTTCCATATAATTTAGTGCATATTAACTGATTTTGATATCTAGCTTACGTTTTATGGAATATCTGTCCACCCATCCATTATCTTTAACCACTTTATCCTGGCCTGGGACACAGCGGTCTGGAGGCATGTTAGGAAATATCAATTCCTAATTTAACAACTAAATATTTTCGTCCAATTTTCAATCCTTAAAACAAATTTTAAGCAACAAATAATAAAATACAAACTCAAAGATTACTTTCAGGTATTTTATTTTTTATGTATTGTATTAAATTTTATTCCACCTTTGGGGACGTCTTGGGGGGGTGTTTTTGCATGTAGCTGAGGAGGTGCTTAGCCGGGGCATGCTTACCAGAAGTATGAGGTCCAGGGTGCTCTCCTTGTTGTATAAGAAAGGCGATAAAGCCAATCTTACCAACTGGAGACCCCTCACGATGCTCTGCATAGATGGGAAGCTCATCGCAAAGGTTCTCACCAAACGCCTGAAGCGGGTAATGGCCGATTTGGTCCACAGGGATCAAACCTGTGGAGTTCCCCAGTGATCTGCGATCTGGAACTTGCACCTGGTTCAGGACACGATCGCTTGGGCAGAAGACCAAAAGGTCTCTTTAGCTCTGGTCAGCCTGGACCGGGAAAAGGCGATCTGATTGAGTTGACCACCGCTTCTTGTTCAACACCCTGAGGAAGATGGGTTTTGGCCCTAGGTTCCTGGGATGGGTGCGAACGCTCTATACAGAGGCAGGTAGCCGTGTTGCCATCAACAGATCCCTCAGTGGGTGGGTGCCCCAGCCTAGTGGAGTGAGGCAGGGCTGCCCACTCTCCCCGCTCATTTATGCTCTTTACATCAAGCCACTGGCAGCTGCTCTTCACGCTCATCCCGGAATCGATAGCCTTCACTTGCCGTGAAGCAGTGGGGAGGTTGTAAAGCTGGCCCAGTACGTGGATGACACCACGTTGTTTGTGTGTTCAGACCGGTCTCTTGGTCGGGCGTTGGACCTGGTCAAGGTGTTCGGACGTGCTTCCGGCGCGGCTCTGAATCTCAGCAAGTCGCTTATCACATACTTTGGCAGCTGGAAAAACCGGGCAGATGGCATCATGAGTTTTCCCAAATGTGATAGTCCTCTCAAAGTGCTTGGGGTCAACTTCCTCATGGAAGATACGGCCAGGGCAAACTGGGAGGAACACTTGGCAAAAGCCAGACAGAAAATGGAATTGTGGAGGACCAGGTCCCTCTCCTTTATAGGGAAGACCTTAGCCCTGAAGGTGAACATCGTCACCACGTTGCTGTACTTAGCGCAGGTGTACCCCCTGCTCTTCTCTATGAGAAGAGGCTTTAGGAAGGACATTTTTCATCTTGTCTGGGGGGGCAGGTTTGAGTACATGAGGAGGGAAGTCATGTACCTGCCTAAGGAGGAGGGGGGGTGGGACATGCCAGATACGCCCTTGAAATTGGATTGCCTCTTCTTTTCCCAGGATTGTAACCATCTGGTCACTCCATTGAAACATCCCCATCAGCATTTTGTGCATCTTTGGCTGGGCTGTCCAATGCATCACCTGGCAAAGTCCTGGACCAACATCGGCCCGAACACCGAGACCCGGCCTGCTCATTACAGCCACCCTGTCCAGTGGGGTAAGAACACTGCAGCAGGGATTGAGGCAGGCACCCTCCTCAATCAAAGGGCCTTGTATAAGGCCCTGTTGGAGAGGAGAGGGACTCGGGCTCTGCTGGGCCTCAAGGACGGCACCTGGGCCAGGACTCAACCCAAGGGGCTCGATCACCACCTGCAGGACCCAAATTAGCGCTGCCTTTTGGGTAAGTTGCCACAAAGGGAAACGCTGTACAGGTACCATCTGTCTAGCCACTAACACTGTCCGCGGACCCGTTGTGGCAAGAGGAAACCCTCGCTCACGTTTTTTGGGACTGCAAGCAGGTGAGGGAGCTCTGCCTCTTGGTAAGTCGCCTATGCAGAAAGACTTAATCGCAAAGTGTTGAAGGGGTGGAACCCTGACGTTCAGAAGGCCAAGGCCGCCTGGGTGTGGCTGGCGATAAGCATGACCAAGCAGATGCTTTGGAACGCAAGATGCTAGCTGGTCCAAACAAGGGCAGACTTGGGTGTCCAGGGGTTGTTTTCAAAAATCCGGGCCAACCTCAATTTTAGGATGGAGATGGATGTCACGCAGTAGAGCTACACAGAAGCCAAAGAGAGGTGGAAAGGCCTCTTTTGGCTGTAGCCTCAAGAGGTTTTGTGGCATCCTCTCCATTTTGGGTAAGTAACACATGTCTGTTTTCCCATACAAGGACCTGCAACCCTTATTTTTGGTCAGTACATGTGTTTACCTTTTTTTGTGTGTTTATGTTTCATGTTAGGTGTAGGGTTTTACTTATTTATTCAGTTTTATATATTTAGTTGTATATTTTGAGTATTTGTTTATATATTATGTATGTGTTTGGCAGTTGACAGCTACATACATTTTGGCTGTTTTATTATGTATACATATGTATACATATTATATATGTGTGCGTATATATATATATATATATATATATATATATACACACACACACACACACACACACACACATACATACATATATACATATATATAGATTTTAGTTATTGTAGTGTAGTTAAGTTTTTTTAAAAAGGTGGGTGTTTATATAATGTATGGTTTTTTGTTTACATTTATCCTGTTGGTGGTTGTCAAGGTAGTAGTGATGTATGCACCTAATAAAGAGCAGTTTCCAGGAATAGTGACTCCTGAAGCTTCCTTCAGTAGCGATACTACAAGATGCTACAATACAAAGATTTTGAAGTTAAATAAATAAAATTAAGTAAATAAATACATACATACTGAATTGGACCAAAACAAGACTTGGGCGTGTATTGAGTCCCACTTTGAAAGAGCTCAGTCGCAAGCGCTCACTTCCGTTTGTTCTCGTACTACGTAGGAAACATTGCGCGTTAAATTCCTTTTGGCCGCTGATTTCAGATCAGTTTACTTGTCCCGCTCTTTCGCTGCACACCGTTTTACAATGAAATATAGAACTGTCTCCGAGTCAGGTACCGCGTAGAAAGGCGTAGTGCGTGAATACGGCAGGGAACTTACGATTCACGTTTGGGGGCGGAGTTACGTCACGAAGGAGCGTTTTCTGCGGTCGCCTGGCGGTGGAACAGCAGCAGTGTGGACGTCTACGCGAACCCGGCGTTGTGGCTGTATGGTACAAAAACCATTACTTTGCCAGTTCGTTTTTTATTCTCTTCTTAGAGACCGGCTTTATGATTAAGCTACAATCTTCAATGAGTAAGCATATTCCTGTAAGTATTACCTCTTGTTTATTTGGCATTCTTTTTTCTGTAAACGAACAGGAGCTCATTACGTTCAGAATTAAACTGTCGTCATATTGCGGCCTCTTCATTGTCTTGGCTTTCCGTTCAGCAGCATGTCGGGTTGATTTTTTTTTTTGGCAGAAATTTACCATAACTATGATATTGCATTTGGGTAACATTTTTACGTTAAATTGAGATTAAGTGGCTGCGTTGTCGTTTCTCTTTGAGGGGGAAATGGGAGCTGCTGCCGTGGTCCGTTGCTAGGTTTTCAATGTGCCTCCATTTTATCATTTTATTCCCTATACAAGTTGAGTGCGTCCTGGGTTTATTCGCGATTTTAACGTCGGCTTTCTCTAAAATGGTGGTGTAGCGTCGCGCGCGGAGAGCGCGAGGACGGTGCAAGTGCGTCTGGAGGCGCGGAGGGGAGCTGGACAAGATGGCCGGCCGACGCGCGTTGACGGCTCGCCTTCTTATCCGCCCTCGTTGTTCACTCGTCGCCGCTTCCCCGGCCCTCATTCTTTCTTTATTGTGTAGTTTAAATACATTAACATGTAATATTGATTACGAATAACTGAAGCTAAATATAGTGTGGACGGTTTTTAAAAACTGCGTTGGCGGCGGCGCGCTGTCGACGCAGCAGTGAAATGACTGTCGTCCTCTTCACATTTGAGGAAACACGGCTTTGTAATTGTTACTAAGGCGCTGTACTTTATTTGTAAATGTATTATAAATTGTGTAAGGGCCGTGTTGTTAAATGTTTGACCGGATTCGTTTGGCGGATCCTGCCCAGCCTGCGTGGCCCATCGTGGAAGTGGGACACGGACAGCGGGCTTCCTCGCGGGCCTTGAACCACGCGGTGAGTCCCGGAAACTTAGTAAACCATGATAATGAAGGGAAGCTATGTAAAAAGCACAGCTGTGACATCTGTCGGTTTCCGTCGTTGGCTTGGTGTCCCTGGACCCCGGTTCCCGGCAGCTCCGAGCCGCTTTGTCTTAATCCGGCTAAGTAGTTTATAGCCGGGAAGGAATGTCCTTTTTCTCCGTGGATCAGACACGCCTGACAGGGCTACCGCCGTCAATACGCGGCCACAGCCATTAGCACGGGTTTAAAAATGCTTACTTTCATACTCTTTATTTCTCGTGTTAATTAGCATTGTTCTCATTTGCATGATCCATCGGTAGAGTTTAGATTTATTTTTGAACTCCTGAAATTTCGTATGAATAGAAAAACAGACGAATGAATAAATTAAATAATACAGTAAATGCAGCAGGGTGTGAACCCTGCATTCCTGCGCCGGTGATGAGGCAGATAGTGGTCTTCAGCCATCTTGCAGGCCCCTTGGTTCCATATGGCCTTTGTGTGTTTCACGTTGAGCTATAGGTGGTGAAACATGGCCTTTTCTCACAAGTCTCGCAGAGGTCTGAGGGGGAGCTCTTCAGTCCGCTTCTTGACAATGAGGGTCAGGATGTCCTGGTGGACTGGAGTTGCAGGTCGCAGTGTCTTTTATGTGGTTGTGAAGGAGCAGGTCCTTTGTATAACTCTCCTCTGCCAGAACTTCAGGACTCTGTTGGCATCAGTATTTTACAGTAAGCATTAATTTTGTTTTTCTGTGGTCTTCTGTTGAACCCTGCTGTCATCTGCTTTTCTTCACCCTCAGTTAATCTGTAGAACTCATGCTTTTCTATCATTTTTGGCCTGTCTTACCCAAATTTTTCCCCTTTAGTCCAATTGTGCAAGTAGAAGAGGAGTGGCAGTGGTGTAGTGATTTGCATTTTTTCTCTTGCAGTCTACAGGTTCCTAGTTAAAATCCTGCTCAGGCTGTGCTGTTAGTCAGTATACCATAGACTATACATGGGTAAATCATTATAAAGTAATTTAATGTTCTAACTTGCACAAAACTCTTAACTAAAAACAAGATAATAGAAAATAATGTTCTGTTTTTGAAATGTGATATTAAATCTACTAAAATATATACAGTATTTTCTTTATACTTTTGCAGAATTACAGTGGGTGGAATTTGGAGTATTTTGAAATTGCACAGATTCATGTACTTTCAATTTAGGAGCAATTGCCTTTTCTACTGGCAGTTTTGTTGTAAAAAAAATTTATGATCATAGTACTAGAGTTCACATTTTTTTGGGAAAGGTTTCTGTGGAATAGCCTTTAATGAAAATGACATTTTTCTGGAATTTACTTACTGTCCTAAAATTTTTTATAGACTCTGCTTGTCTAGATACTTCACTTAGGTCAGTTGTTGTAAAGAATGAACTATTTTTTGATGACCTTTGCCAATCTGTGTTATACCACTATTGGCAACAAAGTCACATTATTTCATGCTTGTGCACAAGAGCTCAGTTGTGTGTATCTGTGTTAAACTGCTGCTTTCAGGGGACTGGCAGTGCAGATGATAATGGGCAAACACCACAGGCAGTGGAATCCTATTGTTCATTGTCTTCTAACTGCCCCCTCCCTCCTGCAGCACAGTTTATAGGTCAAATTACCCACTTAAGCACTTTTGTAAAGTTTCGCTACGATTAACGCACAAGTTGTTCAAGTTGAAGTTTGGAAGATTGCATTCTTGTGCCAAACAAGCATCGTGTTCTTATACTGTTCTCCCCTTTTAAAATGTTTCCTAGCATTAGACTAAACATTCTTGGTGAGCTTTGTGCAACTCTTGAAGTCCTGAGTCCATGATTTGGGGTGCTACTGAAAGGAAACAAATCTGTGGGTTTGTGGGGGGGTGTCACTTTTTCAAATCATCCTAGTGATGCCCAAGTTTGGTGTAGCCAGACTTAAACGATGGAAGTCGAAACCCAGACAAAGACTGGTGTGAAAGCAGTTTAAGAATCAGTTAGGTTTTTTTTTTTTTTTTTTTTTTTTTTTTAATTTTACTCCCTGAAATTTCAGGAACTCTGGTAGTTATATCTCTGAGACTGGATTATATAGAGGAACCTGGTTGAATATATTACACAGTTGCAATACTAGTGCAGATGGAAATGCAGTCCAAAATAACACTGGACTGAATAATGTTATGTTGCACTGTTTGCAGTATTTCATACCACTTGACCAAACACATGATATGGTTTAAAAACTTTGCCACATCAGATATGAATAGATGGTCAATGAATCCTTTTCTTCTATGTATTTTAAGCTCTTTCTAAGTATGTTACTAGGTTGGAACCTCTTTTTCCCTTACTTTATTTTCCATGTCTCTTTTTTCCTCACAGCAGTTCTGTGGTGTTCTTGGTCACACATTTATGGAGTTTCTGAAGGGCAGTGGAGACTACTGCCAGGCTCAGCACGCCATCTATGCAGACAAGTGAACCATAGAAATCCATTACTTCTCCACTGAGAAACCCCCGTAAGGAGTTGAGCGCCAGGCCACGACTGGGGAGAACTGAAGTGTTGAACTTGGAGCAGCGGGAAGGGCGGTCATCTTACCTGAGAAGAACATACCTGGATGGGGTAATCCACATGTGCACTGCCCTCGTTGGCTCCCCCTCTTTCCGGATTCAAGAAACCCTGATAATTTTTTATTGATTTTTTTTTTTCCTTTTTTTTTTTCATTTTTAAAGGAGGGAGTGTATTTCTCACCTTGTCCCCCATCTCCTTCAGTCTTAAGCCTCAATTTTTTGGTTGGAAATACCTACTCTTTGTGTGGAGTATATATATTGAAAGAATCCTTAACATTTTGCTCCACCTTTGTGTTGGATTGTATAAAACAAACAAAAACTTTTGTATTTGTTGTACTTGGTTTTGTGTGCAAATTTTTTTAAAAAACATGGCCCGCATGAACCGCCCTGCCCCAGTGGAAATCACTTACAAAAATATGAGGTTCCTGATCACTCATAACCCCACCAATGCCACCTTAAACAAGTTTATAGAGGTGAGTTCATCATCATGCCAAATCTTTTGTGACATATAATCCTATCCTAAATATGAAGTCATTTTTAACTGATCCTGTTTGCTTAATGTATTTTTCCAATTGGATAGTGAGGTTTTTATGATGCCGTTAAAACTCCATATGCTTAAAATTATTTTGGCTGTTGTCACACTTGTAAATGTGCAATGTTGACAGGAACTGAAAAAGTATGGAGTGACCACCGTTGTAAGAGTGTGTGAAGCCACTTATGATGCCTCTCTGGTGGAGAAAGAGGGCATTCAGGTTTTGGTAAGCATATGTTTTTCGAGGTGCAAAAAGCTGTGTCATTCTGTGTAATGGATGTTTTATGTTCTTTAAGTTATGCTGAATGGATGTCAGATTTAACCTCCTTGTGGTAACGCTGCATATTCTATCGACACATCCTGCTTAGGATTGGCCATTTGATGATGGAGCACCTCCTTCCAGTCAGATTGTTGATGACTGGCTGAATCTGCTGAGGGCCAAGTTTCGTGAAGAGCCTGGCTGTTGCATTGCTGTTCACTGCGTGGCTGGACTGGGCAGGTATGTGTTTACTTTCATAGTCTACATTACTTAAGGTAGATGTGTAAGGACCATATAGTTTATAATCATGAATGTGGGGAAAATGTTCCCAATATTTATTTAAACTTGTCTTCTGAAGAGCCCCAGTCCTAGTTGCCCTTGCCATGATTGAGTGCGGCATGAAGTATGAGGATGCTGTCCAGTTTATTAGGCTGTAAGTATTTAAAATTACCATCTTTCTGTTAAACTTTGCTGTACGTACTTGTTTCTGGCAGTGGTTCTTTCCTTCCTATATAATCATGTCAGAGTTAGAAACCTGTCTCTTTCTACAAGTGCATTCATCAAAGTTGCTGTTTATTTCTGTACCTGGGAGCAAAGGTTTTTTTCCCCTCTCCCTGCTTGCTGCTTTTATGTTTAAAATATAGATTGGAACAAGTAAATCGTGTATTGACTTTTTGTATTTAAATTATGGAAAATATTTACAGTTGGTGTGTTCTTGCTCTCTAGGAAACGTCGAGGAGCTTTCAACAGCAAACAGCTGCTCTATCTGGAGAAGTATCGCCCAAAGATGCGTCTGCGTTTCAAAGAATCCAATGGTCATCGCAACAACTGCTGCATCCAGTAGTTTGGAAGTCAACAAGTGCTTGCTAGTTCCTTTGCTAAAAGAAGAGAATGTTCTTGTTACATAGCCCCATACAATGCAGTCTGTAGTTCTGTAACTTTTAGTTTATTTTTGGTTCTTCCATAGGAAGTGATGCTTGGCATCCATCCCTCAGCCATTGTCTGTATTTAGCTTTTAAGCTAAAGTAGTATCAGTTTATCTTAATTGTTGGAAAATCATCAAATTTGCTGCTTTTGTCATCTTTAGAGAAAGGTTGTCTATTTGGAAACTAACAGCAGTTTTTTCCAGTCATCCCATAGGCCATGATATTTGTCATGCTGTATCAAGTAATTACCTTCATAAGAACTTAAAGTTGAGAAGCTTTTAAAGTTCTGTGGCTTTTCCATTTCTCTCACTGCTTTTACATGATCCTCAGTATACACGCTATTCTGTACGGCCTTGGCTGGGAAAGAAACAGAATATGCAGTTAAATTTTCAATGTCCCAAGCCTTTGTAGAACAAGAAGGGTGGGTATGATTGTTATTAAAAGATGGACAGAGTGTGACAGAGGCAGTTTTATGGCCAAAACACACAATGTGCTGTTCCAGAAGTTGAAAATTTTGTAGTGCAGTAATTTGGTTGTAATGTGACTCATTCTTTCCAGTCTTGGTCTTTGAAACCGTCAGAAAAAAACCTTAAAATATTTGGCATTTGTGTTGTGCAATCATTTCAGTTGTGAAAATGCAGTATTTCTGGGAGAGCATAAATGGCTGAGATTTATAATTTAAAATCCTAAAACAAGACCCTTAAAGGTATCTGTAGCTTTGTTAATTTTAGTTTGGAACAGGTGTAACAACATGCCAAATCAGTCCACTAATCAATTGCAACAGTAAAATCACAGTTTGTTACAAAGTGAAATTTTTGCTATGGCTGCCAGCAGTTGGCTAGATTCACTTTTGTTGCCATCACTCTGGGTACTCTGCAAAAGTGATCTACTGTATGGATGATTAGCTATGTTTATGACAGTGCAATAGCTCTACTTACTGCCAGTTTATGAAGAGCAGTGGTAATGAAGCATACCACCCCAAAGAAAGTTTTGCAACAAATTTGTTTCTTATTACAGCATAAAGCAGTCCACATTTTAATATGCTAAATGAGTGAATTTCCATAGGCACCAGTGTTGGTTTCCCCCTCTCCTTTTCTCACTAAGGTATTAGGATTGCAAAGTCTGCAGATGAACAGCCTTCCCTCAATTTTTTTCCTGTTGCCGATACAAGGGGAATCCTTGGTTGCATTCAAGTCGTTTCCAGTAATGCTGCTACCCTGCCAGTGAATTGGACCATGAGAAATTTTTGTGCAGGTTTTATGGAAGAGTATAGCAACATTTTCTGTTTACAGATTATTTTTTTAAGTTGAAAATTCAACTGAAAAGTAAACTGGATTTTTTTTTTTTTTTCCTGTGTGAGTTCTACACTGTTTCAGATATTTCAATCTGTGCAGGATCCTTTCAAGTTTTAGTTATTTATTTGCAGTTGCAATATATTTTTAGCATATTCTGGTAAAGTGATAGTGAATTAGGTGCCAAATTTTACTTTTGATAAAAACATGCAATTGTAACAGCAGGAAGGACCAGCTTGATAACTTTACCTCTTTAAAAAATATTTGTGTGGATACTCACTGTATATAGACATTTGTTTACACCTGTCTTTCTTTGAGGGCTATTTTACACACATTTGTTTTACATTTTGACAAAAATATTACCTTACAAGTAGTATCCATTTATGTCCTCTTCCATAAAACTTCTCTAAAACTGTAGAAGCACATACTTCTGTTTGATCATTCATATATATATATATATATATATATATGTAAAAAGCCTTACATTTTTAAGGTACATGGCACACTGTGGTTGAAGTTTGTGGGGCCACTTGAATTTGGTTTGGAGGGGTAGGTAAGCATTTCTGCTCAGATTAAAATGTTGCCTTTGTCTTAAGGAAATGCTCCTGTTTAAAAAAAAAAAAAAAAAAAGATCTGTAGATGCATTTTTTATGGTAGCTATAAGTTGGAAAATTGTATAATAAGCATCTTAAAACTTAATTTCTTCAATTGTTGCGCAAGAAACTTCTTTATTGATTACTGCTTTGTTTGAAATGCGATCCCCTCTTGGCTTCAAACTGGACATCTGTCTGCAATATTTTGTATGCCTTTTTATTTTATCTGCCTAACTTAATACTTGGATACTTGATGAAATGTATTTGAAATGGTGATGTGTATTAATGTTAGATCAACTATTTATACAGTAAATGGGAAAGTGGTGTAGTATTGTGGGAGAAGTAAATTGCCAGTGTTCACCAGTTTGTGAAGAGCACTTGTACATCAAAATAAACTGAAGTGCATTAAGGCCTTGGCTTACTTTTTTCATGTATTTTCTTCTTGCTATAAGCACAGCTTAACCTGAACTTGCATCAATACAGAGACATCAATACAGTGTTATAGTAAAAATGTACAAAAACATTTGTGCATTAGTGTAACCTAATGTGAGAAAAGTATCTCCTTTCTTTCCAATTTTCTATTTTTGCAGCATTTTGACAATTTCATCTTTTTAGTCAGTTCTAGTATTTAAATTGAGCCTAAAATTAAACCAATACATCATTTCCACAGGTCTGTAGTGAAAAAAGTAAATGCCCCCAAACTAACCTAATTATTAATCAACCTAATTAATGGAGTAACTAGTCTGATCTGATTTGAGCCAGCCCTGCCCAGTATATGTTACAATTACTGAAAGTTAAGTTGGCAAAACAGGTTCATAGAAGCATGTCATGCTACAGTTTTAGGAAATTTCTGAAACCTTCCATGGAAATTTACTGAAGCCTATCAGTCTGTTCAGGGTTATACAGCCATTTCTAAAGTTCTGTACCTCAATGAAGCCATAGTGGGAGCCACACTTAATAGAAAAAATATATAACAGTGGTGAATCTACTTATGCCAAAAATGTCTGATTGAACAAGTTATGAAATCATTAACATGCTCACAAAGAACTTTGGAAAAAACATTGAGACCTGCAGGCCTATCTTGCCTCCAGTCAAATCAGCCTTGAAAGCTCCACAATGAGATACTTAGGATACACAGGAAGGCAAAGGCAAATGATTGCACCTGCGCCGAAAACCACATGGATGTTTTTTGTGACTTATGGAAGAATTCTGTCGGCTAATGAATCAAAGGCAGAACATTTTGGATTGCAAAAGAAGAACTTTTAGGTGCTGCATGTTGTTGTCAAGGACAGCACTGGTGTCTCAGTCTGTAGAATTTGTGTGTTCTCTGTATGTTCATGTGGAATTCCTCAGGGTGTTCCAGTGCTCCTTTATCAAAGAAGACAAATGGTGTTAGTAATATACTGGCAGAACTTTAGGGAAGCATTTTTTTTCCCAGAAACATTTTGGGTGACTAAAAAAGGTGAAAAAAAATTATCCAGTCTTTTTCCAGAAGCCTATCCGCAAGCTTGTCTGCACTACATCACCTCCTGTCAACGGTGTTTCTCTTTTTCTCCTTTTTTGTAAAATAAATTACAGTACCGTAATAAGCCATTGTGGCCATGCTGTTGGCAAGGTTACAAACTGAGGACTCTATTGACAAGTTTCAACAATGGCACTCATGCATATTAAACACACAAAGGGTCCACATTCCCGCTATAACAAATGAGCATAACTGTTTACACAGATGCAGCAGCAGTGCATTATGGGAGAGCCATATATATATATATGGACATGAGAAAAGAGAAGGAAAAGGAGAGAGTTGTCTGAAGGGGTAAGAAAGATGGTAATAACCAAGATTAGTCAACATAAAGGCTGCAAGACCTTCTCCAATGAGCTTGATGTTTCTGTGACCACTGTTGCTAATATTGTCAAGAAATTTAAGGTCAATGGGACTGCAGGGTTAGGGTTATCCCTGGATGTGGTCACAAGATGAAAACTGTACCCATGATTGAAGAGGAAGATTGTTCAAATGGTGGAGAAAGATCCAAGAAAATACAAATCAAAAAAAGAAAACACAAAGATCTTCAAAATCAAAATAGATCCAAGCTGACCTTCAAGCTCAAGGACCAACAGTTTCAAGTTACACTATCTGTCACTGTCTGAATGAAAATATTCTCTAAGGTGGAAGACCCAGGAAGACACCACTTCTAAGAGAGGAACACATGGAAACCTGACTGGAGTTTGCCAAAATGCATGTTGACAAGCTTCAGTCCTTCTGGGAGAATTTCCTTTGGATAGACAAAACAACATTAGAGCTTTTTGGTAAATCATATGAACTCTATGCTCACAGAAAACAAAATGAAGCTTTCAAAGAAAAGGACATCATCCCTACTATGAAACGCGGAGGAGCTCAATGATGTTTTGTCATTGCTTTGCTGCCTCTTGCACTGAGTGCTTTGAATCTGTGCAGGACACGGTGAAGTCAGAAAGCTGTGTCTCAGTCGTGTGTCCTCCAGCAGGATATTTTTCCATAATGTACCTCAAGCACCCAAGATTGGAATCCCATAGAATATCTGTGGAAAGGGGTGAAACTTGCAGTTGAGAGAAAGCAAACATCAAACCTGAGAGAACTGCTGCACTTTGCTCAAGAAGAGTAAACAGAGTAGAGTAGAAAACTACCAGTGGAGAGATGTAGAAATCTCATTCAGAGCTACATAAAGCACTTGACTGCAATTATCTGCAAATGCTGCGCCACCATGTTTTAGTTTAAGGATTCCTATATGCAGTTTTAATTGATTTTATTTTTTAAATAATATGTTGTGATAAATCAAAAGCAAAGTTTCCATTCTACTAAATGTGAACTAAAGACTGGTGGATACCAAATACTTTTGTCAGTTTCAACTTATTTCAAAGTTATGATTTTTTTTGGTACAAGTGGAAGGATACCAATACTTTCAGCCACATCTTTAGTACTAAAAATAATATATATATATATATATATATATATATGAAAAAATTATAGCACAGTGTATTTGAGGGTACCAGAGAGTTATGGAACAATTTAGTCAAACCCCTTTCCTGAATTTGAGTGAGATGTAGGGAGGCTAAAACCTCCTCCAAGAGCAACGTGAGACCCCAATAAACAGGTACAAGAAGCATTTAGTTCCAATCACTGCAGCTAAAAGTGGCTGAAGTGATTGACTTAAGATGAATTACTTTTTCATGCAGATTTGACATTTCATTATCTTAAGAAATGATATAAATCATAATGCTGGAGTCACTTTCTCTCTCTGAGGCTCCATTCATGAACTACTAGAGTGGAAATAAAGATCTGGTCATAGTTCATGTCAAAAAGCTGCAAAAACAGCAAATGCTTTTCCAAATCACTGTAATTTCAGCAATAACAGATACTGGTTAGTTGACCTGTATTCCGCCATTATAAGTATCTACATGTCCAATTGATAGTCACCATAGACTGAAGCAGGGGGGCACACTAGCACATCACTGTGTAACTCTTTTTTTCTTTATTCCATTTCATCTTGGCCTTTTGTACGGTATTGCTTCTCAGTCTTTTAGCAAAAATCAAAGTATAGTATCTGTTGTTTATCAGTTTAATATCTGATATGTCCTCCATTGAAGGGACCACATATTGAACAGATTTTTAAAAGGGGGAGATGATCAAGGAGCTTGCTCTGGCTACTCTATGCATTGGCCCAGTATTGCAAGACCTCTGGGAACAGTGACCCCACCCCAACATCTGGTGCTTAAAGAAAGATTTTGCTGAATAAATGATAGATAGAAGAGTGAGCATAGCTGAGGAAGTAGATGGAGGAATGGGTTTGGTTTGTCAAGATCACTTAACACACACGCACACACATCTGTGGGTGAAAAATCATCTGAACGGTGAGTCTGGCGGGATGACGTTTTCCCTACTATTTAGTTTTTCATTTTTTTTCAATTAAATTATTTTTATTTTTAAAAAGCAGTCTTTCCCTTCAGTTAAAATTTGTGTTTGCAGGTCTGTGGCATGATATAAAGATATGTGCACACCTCTTGAGTTCAGTTGTTTGTCTGTCTGTCTGCATTTCCTTCCTCCCTCCTTTCCTTCCTTCCTTCTTTTATAACTGGGCATAAGAGACAGAGCTGGATGGGATAATCCCTGGACACGTGTTCCTGATTGAAGGGAGGAGCAACCTGGCTGGCGGGGAAGCAGTTCACCTCTGGTTCCTCTTAATTACAAATCTTTCACCTTTTACTAAAGATTTCCATGGAGAGGGGCATGGCTCAGTTTGATGGCTATTTTTGGAGGTTCTGCTGCTGGCCACATCTTGTGTCCATTAATGATAGAGTTGTGGGAGGGGAGAAAAAACCAACGAACAAATGACTGAGTGAGCAGATAGATAGATAGATCGATAGATATTCTCCAGTCAGTTGAGGAAAAATCCTCTCAGATTTTGGGTGGACACAAAGCTAGGGGCAAAACTGCACCAGAGGCCTCATGACCTGTGAGGTACTGCACTGTACTGTTAGAGGAGTTTGTCATGACAGATAGACCTTTAAAAGTAGGAGGTCACTTTAATATCTTTCTAGAAGACAAGGGCAACACCAGTGTTAAACATTTTAAACATTTTATCTGCAGTTTTAGTTATACTGATGGTTTTAAAAAATCTAGCCCCAAGGATCTGGGCATCACTTGGTGCAACAGCTGTGGTACCTACAGCTATCTATATCATATCTTAGCATTCTCTTCCTTTGGTTTTAAAGAAGTAACTTTGTCCCCCCAGTGGGCATAGGACTGTGTGATAGTTAAGGCCATGATTTTCATTGTGGCCTCAAGTCATCATTGTGGCAACTGGAAACTCAACCTGGAGGTCCTCCAGGAGAAGGAGTACAGGGACAAATTTTATGATCGTTTTTCTTTGTGGCAGGAGGCTGTGGATGGTTACCCCTCTTTGGCGGAGTGGTGGGAAGAGGCTAAGGCCCTCACTGTTAATTATTGTGTCGATAAGACCTCTCTGCATCACCAAGGCATTGCTTTGCTCAAGGAGGAGTTCCATGGAATTTATACGCAATTTATTCCACAATAACAGAGAGGTTTTTGATCATAATAGGGCCGTGGAAATAAAAGCCATTTTGAGGCAGCTGCATAAAACAATGATTGGAAACGTAAGAGAGGTTTTACTTCCCTATGGAATTCACAAGGGGAATCCTTCACTGACACAACGCAGATGTTGGAGGTTGCATCTTGTTTTTAAAATCTTTTTAAAGTTAGGGAAATGGACCTGGTGTCAGAAAGGAGCTTTTTAGACAAGGTATCATCTGGTGTCCCCCAGAGTGCACTTGGTAGCTTAGAAAACCCCATTGCTTTGAGTGAGCTGACCGAAGTACTTGGTAAACTGAACAGATGTAAGGTTCCTGGTCTAGATGGCCTGCCTTTGGAATTTTAGTCTACTTTTTGGGATACCTTAGGGCCAGTGTTTTTGCACATAGCTGAGGAGGTGCTTAGCTGAGGTGTGCTCACTTGAAGCATAAGGATGGTCTTTGTTGTACAAGAAAGGCGACAAAGCCAATTTAGCCAACTGGAGAACCCTCATGATGCTTTGCGTAGACATAAAGCTCATTGCAAAAGTCCTCACCGAGTGCCTGAAACAGGTAATGGCCGGTTTTGTCCTCAAAGACTAAAAATGTGAGGTCCCTAGGCGGCCAGCAATCAGGAACTTGTACCTGGTTCAGGACGCGATTGCCTGGGCGGAAGACTGAAAGGTTTCTTTATCATTGGTCAGCCTGGACCAGGACAAAGCATTTAATTGAGTTGACCACTGTTTCTTCTTTAACACCTTTGAGCAGATGGGTTTTGGTCCTATTTTCCTGGGGTGGGTGCAGACACAGAGGTAGGAAGCTGAGTTGCCATCAATGGCTTCCTTGGTAGGTGGTTGGCAAAGCTCAGTGACGTGAGGCAGAGCTGTCTGCTCTCCCCGTTCCTCTACGTTGTTTGCTTCGAGCCACTGGTGGCCAATGTTCCTGCTTAACCTGGAATCATTGGCCTCCTCCTGCTGGGAAACAGTGGGAAGGTTGTAAAACTGGCCCAGTATGCGGACAACATCATGTTGTTTGTGTGATGGGACCAGTTGTTTGGTCTCAGTAAGTCGCTCATCAAGTGCTTTGGCAGCTGGAAAAACAGGGTAGATAGCATTGGTGGTTTTGGTAGATGCAATGGCCCTGTTAAAGGGCTTGGGGTCAAATTCCTTATGGAAGGTAATACTAGGGTGAATTGGGAGGAATGCCTGACAAAGGCCAGGCAGAAAATGAGTTTATGGAGGACTAGGTTGCTCTCCTTTAAAGGAAAAACTTTATTCCTGAAGGTGGACATCCTCCCCATGTTTTTGTATTTAGTGTAGGTGTGCCCCCTGCCCTCCTCTATGACAAGAGGCCTTAGAAAGGACATTTTTGATCTTGTCTGGGGGGCCAGGTAATAGTATATGAGGAGGGAGGCTATGTACCTTCTTAAGCAGAAGAGGGAGGGATGTGCCTGACATGCCCTTGAAACTGGACTTCTTCTCCCAGCTTTGTAACCATCTGGCTGCTCCATTGGAACATCCCCACTGGTATTTTTTGTGTCTTTGGCTGGCCCTTCCAATGCATCACCTGGTGGAGTCCTGGTCCAGCATTGGGTCAAATGCCAAAACTCGGCCTGTACCCTACAGGCACGCTGTTAAGTGGTGTAACACCACAGCAATAGGGGTTGAGGTGGAAACCTTCCTCAAGATGTTGGAGAGGAGGGGGACTTGGGGTCTGTTGGGACTCGAGGACAGCACGTGGGCCAGGATCCAATCTAAAAGGTTTGACAACCTCAGGACATGAACTGGCACTGCCTTTTAGGTAAGTTGCTCCTAAAGGACACACTGGACAGACACCATCTGTCCAGCCACCCACATTGTCCATGGAATTGTTGTGGTGAGATGGAAACCCTTGCTTACACTTTTTGGGACTACAGCAGGTGAGGGAGGTCTGGCTCTTGGTAAAATGCCTGGGAAGAAAGATTCATCTGCAGATGGTAATGATCTGTGACAAAGTGTTGAAGGGATGGGACCCTGTTGTTCAGAAAGCCAAGGCTGCAGAGGCTTGGCTGGTAATCTGCGTAACCAAGCAGATGTTGTGGAAGGCAAGATGCCAGCTGGTTCAAAAAGGAGCGGACTTGGGCATCCAGGGTGTGTTCTCCAAAATCTGAGTTAACCTCATGTTTAGGAGGGAGATGGATGTCATGCAGTGGTGCTACACAGAAGCCAAGGAGAGGTGGAAAGGCCTCTTTTGGCTGTAGCCTCAGGAAGCTTGACATTTTCTCCATCCTGGGTAAGTAACACACATCTGCTTATGCATATGAGGACCTGCGACCCCTGTTTTTGTATGTGTTTGTTTTTTGTGTGCTTGTGTTATATGTTGGTGTAGAGTTTCATTTATTAATTTTTGTATATTTATATATTTAATTGCGTATATATCTTTATATTTATTGTGCATGTGTCTTGTAAACAGCCATATATACTTTGGCTGCTATGTCTATTGCGTTTATTGTTTTAATGTATTTATTTCTTAGTTATTGTAGTATAGTTTAGTTTTTCACATATGTGGATGTTTATACAATTTATAATGGATTAGTTGCTTATTTATTCATATAATTGTTACTTATAATTATTGTTTTGTTATTGTCTATTGTCCCTTTGTTTTTATCGGTTTTAATTTAATAGGGGAGGACGTGATCTTACACCCACTAAGGTAGGTTAGCTGTACAGCAGCAACTCAGAACAGGCCAACGGACGGCTCATCTTCGGCAGGGGATTTGTCGGTAAAGTTTCCTTTTTTTTTCTTTAGCTAGAGCCTTGGGGTATGTTTTTATTGTCTTAGTTTTTACTGTCATGTACTTTATATATTTGTTGGTTTTAATTCAGATTTTATGGATTGGTTTTATTTTTTGCATTGCGGTTTTAAGTGTTTATTGTAGCAGTTTTATTAGTAGTTTTTTTGGAATAAAAACGGAGATGATGAGTGGAGTGACTATAACTACTGAGGTAGACAGTTGGTGATTCTTGGCACTTCGTGTCATAGCATGCCCATTCTGATCCATTCATTCCAGATTCCATTCATATCCATTGTGATAAAGAAAAAAGTTTATTTATAACACCAAACTCTTTTAAAATGAAAAGATACTAACATTTTTGAACAAATATAACAACATTTTATTAAATTTATTTTCGTAGGAATGTATGGTATTTGACATGTTAAATGTTTGTAGTACCTACATGCTCTTTTTCTCTGGTGTCAAAAGTATGTATGGATACCTCCCAAGTTCCAGATGCCTGCAGTAGTATTTAGTTTATTTCCAAAATGTAAGGGCTGTTCGCGTAAGTCTGGGAGTGTGGCATTTTGAAGTAAATAGCACAATTAATGCAATCTCAGTATGACATTATTGAAATGACCAATTCTGTTACATTTTTTTAATCTGCATATTTCCTCGAAGACTCAAAAAGGGCAAAATTGAGACATTGTAAGTTCTAAAGGTACCGGATAACGGATGTTTAATTCATCGCGCTGCGTTTAATTATTTTTTCAATTTAAAAAGATTTTAATTAAACAAAAGCATTTTTTCCTCTCACGGGTCGGAATTGGAGATACTGTCTGGTATCAGATGCAAAGTTTAACGCGGAGTTCAGCTCAGTTACAAAACATATCGAGCTTATTGTAGCACGGCGGAAGTTAAAAGTATTATTACATTGGTTAAACATGAAGAGAGAGGCGGGGTGTTGAAATAGTGCTTTGTTGACAGCGCTTCCGGCCAGTCAAGTCTCACAACAGAGTAATCATCTAGCTGGAAATGATTGGCTAACACGAAACGTGGGCGGTGTTTCAAACTGGGGCTGTTGGGCGAGGCTGCCGACCAGTGGAGCTTCACAACAGAGCTCTAGTAGCTAGTAATGGATTGGTTAGACTAGAAAGAGGGCGGGGTTTACAGCTGAGGCCTTTGGGCAGGTCTACCAACCAGTGGAGTTCGAGGACGGATAAAAACTTCCTCCTGCCATAGAGAACTGAGCCGCTCGTCCCGAATGGCCACCGTCGGGCTGAGAGACGGCGAGAGGTATGCTACTTTGTAACTCTGTTCGGGTGGTTTTAGCGTGGTTGAGGACTGAATGAGCGGATGTTTTGAACATGTGCAATTTGTAATGGGGGACGAGCGTTTGCTGCCATAGCCCTGGGGAAGAGGAAGGGGGGCGTGAACATGGCCGCTGCAAACAAACTCCAGGCCTTGGGGTTCAACTGGCACCAGCAACGCTCAGTATCTCCTTTCTCTCTTTATCAGGACGGGTTTTGCGACTCCTCACGAGCATACGGGCTGGTGTCTTGTTTCTGGCAGCCTTTACTAACTAGTATTGTGCTGCGGAGCTCGCTGTGCTGCGTGTTTAACTTTATTAGCGGTGTTGTGCAGCAGGACCAGGGGCCTGCGCAAGTTCGGCTATCGGATTAACTGCTCTTTTCAATTCATAAATTATTTCTACCCAGTCGGTTGTTTGCGGGGGACATTGTGGCTCGGCTAAATACACCAAGATCGTATATTAATGATACCGTTTTTACGGTTTTCTCCAGTAGGAAAGAAACAGTTTGCTCCGCGGCCTACTGAGCGCTGTCGGAGTGGGCAGTTTAGCAGCCTCGATGCTAACGTGTTAGTTTCGTCGGACCTTGTCGCGTTAACTACTGAAGAGGGTTGTACGCTGAGAGTTGTAACGGGTTAAAATGGGTTTTTAACCTTTTTCGTCGAGGAGGAGTTCCTGACACAAAAGTTCGTAAAAGCAAGAGCTTTTAAAGAAACTGAATTTTGGGCTTAGTACAGAAACATTTGTGCAATTTCATTAAGGCAATAGATTTAAAAAAATAAGTATGTATATTTTTACTGGAGATTTTTAAGGGTGAGGCAAGAGGGCCATTTCGGGAGCGTGCGCGAGTTCTCCCACGCGACTTGGCTGGCCGCACGTGCCGGTTGTTGGTTCGCTTGTGTCCTGACATCGCGCGCGTTCCGCTCGGTGCAGTGGCGAGAGGGTTAATGGCTGACGCTTTAGGGAGATGAGTTTGTCTTCATCTTGCCTAGCAACGCGGTGGAGCGGCTCAGTGGTGGTTTAAAACACTCACGTGGGGAAACGTTTGGATTGTTAACTTTGTAAGCGAGCAACTCTTATTTGGTGCTAGTTCCTGTCTCTTTCTGCCGTCAGTTGAGGTGAGGCTTCTGTTACTTTTCTCCTTTTGTTTTAGGTCTTTCATTAGGGTTTGGAGCTGCCTGATATTTGGATGTGACATGAAGAAACATCAAGATAAGAGTGGCCAACACGGTATGTTCTCTCCCTGTGGACCAAAGATCCCTGGTCTGTCATTGAGGGCACAATCCTGAAGTTCTGTGTTTAGGCCAACAGGTGGTAGTGACTGGGGCTGGTGCCTTTTAGTCTTAAGGTTACCAATTTGTGAACCTCTGTGACTTGTCCCCTTATACAATAATACACTGCTGAAATTTATTCTTAAAATAATGTCACTTTAATATAATCTTAGTATGAAGGTATTTGTAAAACACTTAATGTTTGGAAATGCAGTATAATACTTAATTTCCCTTTGGGTAATTGATAAGCAATATCTTGCATTGCTTTTCCACTTTACATATGAATTTTCCTTATCAGGGGCATGTGATCTTACAAAGATGCAAGCTGGGCACTGGGGTTTGACATGACCCTGTGCCTCATTATCAGGGTTGGGGGGCCTATGGAAAACAAACTAGCTCATGTTCTCTTGTTTGGGGCCTCCTTATTGCCCCCCTAAATGAAAGCAGGGTAGCCAGCAGAAATGTAAAGGGAAGTATTCTTCTCCAGACTGTCTTCTGATCAGAGTTGGTAATGCCTATTTGTAAGGTTGATGAATAATTGGTAACTAGCTGTGATTGAAATGGGATGGAGGTGAAATGCAAATACTTTCTCTTCAACCCATTCTTCTTGTGAAACTTATTTACTTTGAATTTGTATTAATTGCATCTACTTTGTGCATTGTTTTGATGTTTGCTCATTAAATTCTTAATTCATTTAATACAACCCTAAACCAGGTAGTGTGAAGAAAATGCACATTCATTTGCTTCATCACTCCTGTGCTCTTATCCAAATCTACAAACACAATAAAACCTTTGTATCCAGTGGTTCACTTTTGGAACAAAATACCACATGTTTGGAAAGGATGTGATTGGGTGATGTTTGTATGTTGAGGTCTTTACAGAGTGGTGTCTTTGATTATGAATGTCATCACCACTTCAAGCCTTATGGCTGAAACTGATGTTTTGAATGTTACTTTTGTCACCTTGAGCCCTGTGTCAACATGGAAAAGAGGAGGCTTTTTTAAAATGTAAGCTTGAAGATCCATGAAGAACTTGAGCATCAACAAGAAGGCAGAACACTCCCCTGAATTCCTTCATGATATCTCATGAGTTCTGAACCTTTTTATTTGTATGAATATAATTGACTTTGCCCACAGTAAAAGTGTAGACATGGAGTGGGTTTGTACAAAAGGACTAAAGTTTTCTAGATGTGGGATTTGTATGAATTTTACAGTTTTCAATACTCAAATGTTTGCATTAAAGCATTTACACCTGGTACTGACTTAACAGGAGCATGACGGTGGATGCGCTTCCACTACCTAATGCAGTAGTCCTTCTGTTACATTGCTACCAAGTTTCAAAAAAGTTTCACCCTGAAATGACAGGTCCTGTTGGTTATTAAAATGCAAATGGCTTTGCCTTTTTAATTAGACAGAGGCAATATTATAAATATAAAGTAGGTTGCACTGTTCCAGTTTCACTTTGATGGAGAATATCTATGGAAATGAACATGACTATACAGCCAAGGGTTTTATTTTATTTGTAGCAGGGAACTAAATTACAGGTTAATGTTTAAGGTTAAAGTGGTTCTTATTGTTCATATGTTGAATAACGGTAAGATGGCTGATAGTACTGAAAGGCTTGCCTCTTTCTTTGTCAGGGTAAATATATCCTTGATCAGTTTCAGATACATTTTCTTTTGGGGCAGATTCAGTTTGCTGTTTAAAAAGTAGGAGACTGTTGCAAGCAAAGAACCTTTGTATGTTTTAAGTCTTTTATGAAAACTTGCTGATTATTACTGACCGTTATTCAGCTGCTGCCTTTGTCCAAAATGACTTGTCTGGAATGTTATGTTGTACACTAAGCTACCTGCAGTTATTTACACAAGTTTTGTTCTGGAGCATTTTGAGAGTACTATGATCAAGGATTATACAGTAGGAGCATTTAATCAAAACCTTTAAATAAAAAGCAGCTCTGAGCAGTCCACTACCTGCTGACTTAATATTTTTTGAAGACCCTTCAGATGGTGTACTTGTTAAATTTAAACACATGCTCTTTATTTTTCCAGATAAACAAAAGGAGCAGAAGCATTCATGGATATGGTTGACACCTTTAACCATTTAATTCCCAGTGATCAATTGGAAGACTCGCTGATACTTGGACAGAACTTGGAAGGCGAAGCAAGTGATGAGTTTGGAACAAATCAGCATTTGCTTGGGGACTCTTTAAAGAATATGCTTAGTGACAAGGATCCTATGCTTGGATCTGCAAGTACTCAGTTTCACCTCTTGGATAATGAAGATGCTAGCTTTGACATTACTGATCCAGCAGGTAATGGTGGAGGGATGCAGAGATGCTGATGCCTGCTGTGAGTTGTTGAATGCTGGTATTAAGAAAGTGGAGACTTCTTAAGTGATGCCTTAATAAAAATGGCACAGGTTTTATACAGAAAATACAAAGATCAACTGTAAATGCCTTTTTTGCTTGTTTTGCAGTTTTTGCTCTGTGCCATTTGATAAGCATTTATTTTACAGTTAATTGACAATTTATTTTGTCCTTCGAATATCCAGTGAAGAAAAGTTCATTCAGAATTTTTCTTGAGTCCCACAGTACACCTTTTTCAAAGTTGTTGCTAATTGTAAAATAAGAGCATGCTACATAATTTTACTCAACCTATCCAATGCAGCACAATTATTCTGTAGTTGTTCCTGAAGTGCCACCTTCACTACCAATGTAACAAGGTTGAGGTTCATACCAGTTTTCTTTTCTGGGGCTTTGTGTAGAATTTTCACTTGTCAAACAGTATGTACAAATGGCACTACAGGTACCCCCCATGCCTCTAAACTCCTGGCTGTGGGTTTGAACCTGCTCCTCATTTTGTGCAGAGTTTATATATTGTCTCTGTTTGTGTGTCTTTCTTTGCATGGTCCAGAGACATGTTTCTGGTTGACTGGGGACTCTTTAGTGTGTGTGTGTGTGTGTGTTACCTTGTTTAGCTGTATAAATGGGCGAAAGATTGTAGGTAGTTTTGTACATTGCTTAATCACAGAAACTTGTAATGCTAGATACAAAGGTGTCAGCTAAATAGTAGTTATAGAAGTAGCTTTGGTGAAAAGTGTCTATGAAATGAATATGTGTAAAAGGAGCCTAGAGCAGTTGGAGTGTAACTACAACTAAATCAAGTAGTGCATAGTTATTATGTTTAGCTTTCCTTTTTCAGCTGTTTGAATTTTGTACTCCTGTTCCCAGCTATGCCCACCCTGCTTATGTTGCCCACCCTACATAACTCCTTTTTAAGGAATCCCTTGGGACTGTCTGGCTTTCTTCTGCTGTGTACCTACATGTTCTGCTTCATTCCCTGCTCTCCTCAGTTGCTTGTTGTCTTGTTCCTTTTCCCCTGCTGCTTGCCACCACTGTCTGTCCCGACTGCCAAGTGATGGAATGGGTAGGCTATACGTGAAAGAACTGCATGAGCATTAATATTAAGGTGCAGACTTTCTATTCAGTGCAGTTAAATACAACAGTCTATAATCTTTATACTGAATTTTTATTTTATAAATGCTTTTGAGTTTAATGGATGTATTTTGACTGTTAACTAGCCCTGAAAGGACGTTGTAACCGTAGTTTTACAAACTTTTAAGTTATAACACGTGTAACTTTGCTTTTGGTAAACAATGACCAGATATCCTTATTCTGTACTGATAACCTAAATCAGGCTTGCTATAGTGCAGTGCTTATCCCAAAAAGCATACAATCACACACCCATTTGCTCACACATTGCAGTCAATTTAAAATCACCAGTATACTCAAATACATGTCTTTGGACTGTGGGAGGAACTTGTGTCCATCTTTGCAGCCCAGTCACTGTGAGTTACCAGCACTACCCTCTGTATCACTGTGCCATCCATAGCCATTGTTTATACTGTTTTTGTAATTGCAGGTTTAGGAATAATGAGCAAGTCAGAAGGTGCCACAAGAGGTCGGTTGGGTGGTCCCAAGGGCCAAAGAGGCAAGCCAAAAGGTTTATCTTGTTCACTTGGGAAGTCGTCATGTTCTGTGGAACAAGGTACGAACGATTAAATGAGTTTATGCTTTGAAGATCAAATCCATGTATTTCTGGCTTGAGCATTAACATCTTTTTTTTACAAGATGACTATGCCTTTCCCTCTAATATTTGCTTCTTTAATTTGTTCTGTATGTGAATTATTTTCTGTCTCAAATATTTAATTTTCTTCAATTTGGTTTCCCTCCCTGTTTTCTGCTCATCTCTGTGTTATAGCTGTTGTATTTAATGGGGGACCCAGTTTTGCCTTTGGAACGTTTTACCACAAAATTCAAATTCTTTGAATGTACATAAGTGATATATTAAATTCAGTCTTAAATTCTGATATTAGAGTAGAGGTGAATTCTGAAAATCAGTAAATTTTGTTTTAAATTTTTACATTTAGTCACCTTTCCCCCCATCTAGAGTCTGAAAAATGCAGAAATTCACAAAACAGACGCACAGTGGCTGGAAATAAGACAACTAGTGGTAAACCCCCTGGAAAGCCTGCTATGAGAAGGGCTAAAAAGCCACAACAGGAACCAACTGAAGGTCAGGAGGGCCAGGAAGAAGCCCCCACAGACATGACAGAACCGTTGAAAAGTGTGACGGAATTCAAGGTTAGCCCATCCATGAACCCCGTTGTGGTGCTGAGGCGTTTGACTGTTACTGTGGGGGGATACAAAATTGAACTTCTACCAGGTCCTTCGAAAACCTCTGCAGCTGAAACCAGCACTGCACCGTCTTCAGCTTTCCCAGAGAGTACAGCCTATGCTGAAGGCTTGGACTTTTCAGAGACACGTGATGAAGCTGCAGCTGCGCCAAATACTTCTGTGGAAGCTGTGGAAAATTTGAGCTCTGTACAGGATATTCACACATGTTGTACTGATGCGCCCACTGAACTGGGACCCTATGTCAACCCCAATGAAGTACAGGAAGGCCCAGCGGTGCTGTTAAGCAACCACGAACGTACTGCAGAGACTGAACAACATGCCCAAATAGATTCAGAGCAGCCAAATTCAGGTACTTTAGTTGTGCCTACCAGCAGGAGTCTAGATGCAGACCAAACCATCCATCATGTGCCAACCAGCAATTTGGAAGCACTTGGCACATCTACTGGAAAAAAAAGTAAGGACCAGAAGGGTTCACCTAACAAGAAGGTGAAATCAAATCCACTGACATCCTCTGCCAAGCATAACGTGACACCTAGTAGTTCAAACAGAGTAGGGACAAAGCTGAAGACACCACCTCTTAATGTGATGATTACAGGTGACACCCAAAATAATGAAGCTTTCAAAGATAAGCCAGTTCCTTTTGCAAAAAGGCGAGTGGAGCATCTCAAAACGTACCCACCTTCCAAAATGGCAAGGATGCAAGAAAAACAGGCAGTCAAGCAAGATGTGCTTAAATCACCCGATCTTTCACCTGCAGTACTTAAAAGGCCTGTCCCTCCAGTCATCAGTCCAGACAGAGTCCGGAAGCAACCCCCTGGAGTCCAGGGCAAAAATTCCAAACCGCTGGACTCGCAGCTTGGGTTGAGGCCACACAACACACTGATGACAGTTGTTAAACCTACCCACCCCCCAAGGGATCTCTCAGAGGAAGATGATCAGGAGAGGCTCAAGGCAAAAAAACAGGATAAAGCGTTGCAGAGACAGAAAAGCAAGAATACCCGAAGCCTGTCACTGGATGAGCCGCAGCTGTTCATTCCAGATAATGCTCCTGTGGTCAAGAAAGAAGCTCATGAAGTTGAAGATGCTGCTGAGAATGAGGTTCTTTGGGACCCCAGCAAGCACTGCGGATTCTGCAAGAAACCTCATTCCAACAGGTGAGTCTACAGGACTTTAATACTGTTAGTAATGAAATGGTTTATTTGGCACTGTCCAGTCTGGAGGTTGGATTTTTGAAAATTTATTGGTGGCACAGAATTCTTCCGTTAAATTTAATTCTTCAATGTTATGCTTACTAAGTTCATAAAATGGGTGCTTACTTTATGTATATACTGTTTGTATGAAACAAAACATTACACATTGGTTTGAACTGCTGTCTTGCACCTGAAAGACCTAGCTTCAAATCCCATCTTCTACTCTGGTACCCTTGATACAGGTATGTGAACTGCTACAGTAAAAGTTATCCATCTGCATAAATATGTAAATATTTGAATTACCTTACCATTGAAAATCTCTTTGGAGAACAGCATGTAAGTGAATAAATAACTGACACAGGCCACATTCCATGTTTGCACATAAGAGCATATACCATCATTTCAAATACTGCATTATGCTAATTCTTATAATAAAAATAAGTTTCAATTAAGAAAGAACAGTAATAGTTAGTGCATGTTAAATACTGAAATCATCACCTACCAAAGACTTATCACACCCAAAATTAAATTTAAAATGGTGAAGAACCTGCCATAAACATAATTTATGGTAAATAAATGAAAATCATGAAGCATCATAGTGGAAAAATAGTGTTTATGACACTTGCTGTAAGAATGGTTGGAATTTGCAACTATCTGGATTGCATGAGAGTCGAATCCCATTATTCCCTTTTGCCTTGTACAAACTGCATACACCTATACCCTGGTTTTTGAGCTACTGGTTTCTGAATCGTTGATATAGCAAGGGGTATACAGTATATTGGCATGTATATCTGAGTCAAGTGCCAGCATAACACACGTTATATCTGAGTGCAGCCAAAGCACTTCAAATATTTTAAATTCATTAAATGATGAAAAATAGCTTCCTCATGTCCAACTTTGTGATGTCTAAGTGACCAGTTAGTTGTGGGTACTATGGTATAGGTGTAATTAAAACACGTTTTTACTCTCATAACTTTATTAATTATATCTGGTAAAGTCCTTACCTATAATTATGATGTCTAATTATGATGCTCATTTTTATTTTTGCCTCCTTTTATTAATAGTGACTTTTGTGTGTGCAGGTTCATGGTGGGCTGTGGTCGCTGTGATGACTGGTTCCATGGGGAGTGTGTCGGGTTGGATCTGGCCAAAGCCCAAAAGATGGAACAAGAGGACCAGGAGTATGTTTGTCTAAAGTGTTGCGCTGAAGAGGATAAGAAAGTAGAGTCTGAGGTTGATGGACCAGCTCCTGCAGAAGGTCAGGCTAAACTTCAATCACAGGAGACCAAGTGTTCTTACAAACAGGAGAAGCACGGGCACCAAATATTCACTCCGGCTGGGGAACGACATTTCAGAAAGGTACACGTACCCTGAGCTGCAGTTCTGATATGGACATGGGAACATGAAATATCTTCATCATAATTAGTGTGTAGTACAGGTGTAATATAGTACAAGGAGAAATCCCCCCCTTTTCTTTGGTCCTCTCTAAACCTTGTTAATCATTTCTATTATTTTCTGGGCAGGAACTTTAAATATTCATTTTTTGCCATTCCTTGTCTGTCCTTATTTTTTATTGGTGTCCTGGCTGAAGTTAGGGTCTCCATTGTTTTTTTTTTTTTTTTTTTTTTTTGTTACGTGTTGGACCAGTTTTACCCCTTATGTTCATATTTTAAAATTTAAATACTTTATCCTCTAGCTAATTAAGATGCTCTCCAAAAATGTTAAAACCTAAATAAGTGAGCAGGTTATGAATGTTTTAAACTACCCTTTTTTTTAAAATAAATTTTGTCTGTAATTGTTAAACGCAGCATTTATAACCCACTTACTGTAGTCACTATAGATGTATATCTTTCTAACCACTGCTGTCATTTATACAACAGTCCCATGTGCTCTTGGCAGACACAGGCTTTTTTTAAAGTCTAATCAATTTACTGGGTAGTGTCTAAAATTTGCTCTTCAGGTACAGTAAATCCCTGCTATAACACTATAAGTAGGGTCTAAAAAACGAGACTGTGTCAAATGCAGGGCTGAGTTACTGTGAGGTTTATGAAAAACAGTATTTTCCAGGCAGTCTTCCAGTTAGCGTGTGAAAAGAAAAAATAATTTTTTTGGCCTATTTTCAACATGTTTAATAAAAGCAATTATTGCAAACAAGGAAGATGTTGGTGACTGGAAAGGGAGCAGGGGGATGAGAGTCAATCACCAATTGTGTTACATTTGAATTTGCCTTATTGGGAAGTTTTACTGTATTGTATTCTTTTGTTCTGTTCTGTTTCAGCATTCGGGAGAAAGAAAATCTTCAGAAGACTCTGAGAGTAAAATGGTGACCTCATTTGACCAGAAAGGCAGTGTGACAAGACAGACACATAAGTCAGGAGATTCAGCACAAAAGAGTGGTATGGGAAGGTTTTTATAATTAATTAACACTAGAACACAGCTGGGTTACAAAAAATTCAAATGCATACAGATACAGGTAAATTCAGCAAAAAGGTAAAACGTTACAGTTCTTAGCACAGAAGGTTATGTAGCACTAAGTGCCAAAAGGGAATCTGATCTTCCATATTCAATTTGAATTATGTAATTCAAATGCTGTTTTTCCAGCAGAAGAATCTTAGGTATGGAAAGTTGTAGTAGTTTTGTCAAGCTCTCCTTCTGCTCTTGGCTGGATATTTTTCCTTCTTTCTCAGGAGTGCATGAACGACAGGGAATGAAAATGACAAAATCCCCCTCTGTGTCCAAGAAGCCCTCTGTTGAGGAGATAAGGCGAAATGTGCGGGAGTCCCTGAAAGAAATTCTCCTGAAACGGTAATGTGAATCAGAATTAGAGTGTCTAGTAGGGAGTATATGGCAATGGAGTGAACATCTCTGATGGGATTTTTTTTTTCTTGTCTCCCCTCAGACTTAATGAGTCTGATTTAAAGGTTTCCACAGAAAGGGCTTCTCATGTAGCCACAAAAACAGAGAAAGAATTGTTTGCCTTCTTCCGGGACACGGATAGCAAATACAAAAGCAAATACAGGAGCCTGATGTTCAACCTCAAAGATTCTAAGAACAATGTAAGATGATGCTGTGTAAAATGACTTCACTTAAAAATCATATGTTGCATATTGATGAGTTTAAAGGCTTGCTGTTGGAAGTGTGGCTTAACTTATTGTGCCTGTTAAGTATTATGTTTATATTTGTTAATTTAGTTTATCTTTGTACACCCAGCTTCTAGCAATGAGTTATACAACTGTAAACTGCACCAGTGTAGTGCAAATTTCTTGCTCAAGGATATGGCACCTTAACTCACTGTGTACAGGGGTCTTTCAGTTGAATGGTGACTGCTATGCCACCTGGAAAACTTAACTTTTTGAATTGATACGAACACTTACTGGCTGTTAGCTTTTTATAGTATCTGCTGATGTTCATTCACCCTGGGCTTAACGGTGAACAGTATATTTCAGTGATTTTTGATCTTACTAAGATTTAAAAGTTTGATTTAAAAATAAAGGCAACAGAACTTAAGAGCTGTATGGGATGTTAGCGGCCACACATAACGTGGTAGGAAACTGGGAGGAATGTTCAGTAACTATGGAACACCCCCAAGGGAAAATGACATTCTGTTGCAAATGGAACAGATGTCAAGTCTGTAGTCTTAAATCATAATAAACAGCTATGGTTTATTCATGAATGAATCAATGAAGTATTGATTTTTTTTTTTAAATCCCCTTCAGGTTTTATTTAAGCGTGTTCTCAAAGGTGAGATTTCTCCACACCATTTAATCCGGATGAGCCCTGAAGAGTTGGCCTCTAAAGAACTGGCTGCCTGGAGACAGAGAGAGAATCGGCATGTAAGTAACTCTTTTAGAAAGCATGTTTTATCCACAAAGCCCCCATAGGTACAGTGAAACCATATTAAAATATTATTTGGTAAATTTTAAAGGAACATTTTGTTGCATTATGTTGGTTCCATAGTACTGTTCTGAAATGGGTTTTCAGTCACTTCTCATGGTAAAAATAGTTGGTTCTAATTGTACTCTTGTAATTGAATCATTAAAATGTGATGCTTTGCTAGTTCACATTTAAGGTGAGTCTCTAATCCTCTTTTACATGACATGTACATGTCTGCCTAATGTGAAACTAGATACTTTTTGACAAATGGTTTAAAAAAAAAAAAAACCTTGTATAAGGCTTTCATTTGGTCACCACCGTATGTTATAATACCAGAGTAGTGCACACAGTCCCCTATTTTAATAGTTTTCTACTCTTTACATACCTGTTAATTGTGATATTGGTAATTCAGTTGATTTGACTGAAGTTTTTGGGGCAACATTAGTGTTAGTCAATGTTTTTGGTTTCTTGACTCAATTGCATCTATTATATCAGACAATAGAAATGATAGAGAAAGAGCAGAGAGAGGCAGACAGGCGACCCATCACCAAAATCACCCACAAAGGAGAAATTGAGATTGAGACCCAGGAAACCGTCAATGAGCCTGAAGTTATTGATGCAGAGGTAAGATTCCTGTGTCTCTTGGTTCTTTCATAATATATCCATATATCCAGTAGTATGTCACCATGTCTACTCACCTGTTCAGCCTGAGCCACCTTCAAAGGTACACGAAGAGCCAGAAACGGCACCTCAGGACCTGGAGTTTGAGAACACTAAGGATGCTAAAGATACGACAGCACAACACAAGACGCACCTTTTTGATCTTAATTGCAAGATCTGCACAGGTAACGTAAAATTCTTTGACTGCTATGTTTCCATTCTGCCTTATAGCTGTAATGCAGTTATGGATTTTTTTTTTAACTTTAATGTAAGCAAAGTGTAATTTAGAAAACATGGGGTTGTCCACCAAAAGGTCGAATGGTTCCACCTGTTGAAGACACATCCACCAAAGTGGTGAAGGTAGCCACCACGGTGGTACGGAGGCAGTCTGGGACTGATGGAGAGACTCAGAGCACTGTTCTGACTCCGGGAGATGAACTGTCTCTCAGTGTTGTAGAAGAAATCCTTTCCAATCCCAAGGTTTTCTCCTCCATCGATGAAAGGTGAGAAGCTGCTCTTATATGTGCTCTGTATGTGTATTTAATTTAAAAGTTAAAAGATTAAAAGTCAAACTCAAGCTAGTTATAAATGTGCTATTCTGTCTGAAATATGGTACTTACTGATTGTTTCAGATCAAGCAGCAGGGAAGATGACACCACATTCCTAGCTCGCCTGGAATCTCTCTGGAAAGGCTTTGTCAACATGCCCTCTGTGGCCAAGTTTGTTACCAAAGCGTATCCCGTTTCAGGAGTGCTGGATCACCTGACTGAGGCAAGTAAAACCATCTGCATATTTTTGTTGTAATAGAGTGTGAAAGTTTTTTTTTTTTTTTTTTTTTTTTTTTTTTTTAAGTANTTCATATTTTTTTTTTAATAGGGTGTGAAAGTTTTTTTTTTTTTTTTTTTTTTTTTTTTTTTTAAGTACAGTACTGTTTTAAAACCAGAGAATAAATTTGGGGAAGCATTTCAGGATTTGTTTAGTACTTGATGTTGTTTCTTTATAATCAGGATTTACCAGATAGCATCCAGGTTGGTGGGAGGATCTCACCCCAGACAGTATGGGACTATGTGGAAAAGATTCGGGCCTCTGGAACCAAAGTGAGATTGTGATCCAATTATGCCTGATATCTGATCTCTGAATGGCTGTAAGATCTCTAGTTAACTACTGTTGTATTCAGTGTTAGTTTTGTTCTTTTTAAAGCCTTTTTAAATTCTGTGGCCACCTGAAAACTAAATTTTAAGATGAATGTAACACTTTGTACATTGGTGCAGCTGTTTATCTGATTCATTGCAGGTAATTTCACTGGAAATTAGTCTGCTTTTATGTAGGTGAAACAAAGAACAGTTTAGACCAGTCAAGAAAAGAAAAGGCACTGGCTGATTTCTTTTTGCCTATTGTTTGTATAATTCCCCCTTTTTCTAGGAGATATGTTTAATTCGGTTCACCCCTGTGACTGAGGAAGATGAGATTTCGTACACTTTGCTGTATGCGTACTTCAGCAGCCGCAGGCGTTATGGGGTAGTGGCCAACAATACAAAGCAAGTGAAAGACATGTATCTCATTCCACTGGGAAGCGCTGAGAAAATTCCACATCAACTTGTTCCCTTTGATGGCCCAGGTAAGAATATTTAAATCTGATTAAGCAATTCAGAAGTATTCATGAGTCAAACTGGTCAGAACTTCCCAAATGTTACTACAGATAGACGTTGATTTTTAATGTACTAATTGTAGCCGTAATACATTTTTATAATAAAACACTTGTATCTCTAGATTAGGGGATAACTAATAATTTTTACATTTTGGACACTTGTTTAGAGATAAATCAAATAACTAAAATAAATAAATTATACTGATTTTATGACTTAGTGTGTTAAGCACATGAAATGTTGTTACCCCACCATTTAGGTGACTACTAATGCAGTTATAAAAGGTGGATGATAATAAAATACCCCAAAATACAGAAATTCAGCCTATACCTTAACACACCTTGCTTGTGTGCTATAATATCTATATTTTTGTGTCCTCCAGAGCCCCAGGTATTAATTTTGTTCATTCTAGAGGACACAACATTTTAAATGTCTCCTATATATGCTGATGTACGTGCTACAGTGTTGAGCTTTATTAACACCTCATACTGAATATTCTTATGCTTTTAAATGATCCCACATATTAATGTTTGGGACATTGAATACTTTCTAGAAAATATCTGGAACACATTTTTCATGCATCTCAGGTGTTTGGTTATGTACATATTTACATAATAGTATTTATTTGTCTTGGAATTTTGTGTTTTTCCGTATTGCTTTTTCTGAGGCTGTGTTGTGTTTGGTGTGCTCTTGGATCAAATATTTTGATCTAGGTTGACTGTGATTTAAGTTGAATTAATAGGGGTATGGGGAAACAAAATATAATTTGCAATGCTGAAATTTAAAGAATGAGTGAAATTAAATTTTTCCCTTTTCCTGTGTGCTTTTTCAGGGCTGGGAACAAACCGGTCAAACATTATCCTAGGGTTAATAATTAGACAGAGGATCAAAAGGGACTTTGGCACAATAATGCCGGTGGAAATTCCTGAAGCTTCTGTTGCTAGGTTTCCACTTGAGAACAGAACAAAGTTTGATTCCAGTAGTGAGGCCATCACCCTTAATGAGGAGGAGTATTTAAACACACTGAAAGTGACACCTACTACTGCTGAAGCTACCAAGCTACAGCAGTCAGTTGCACGTGAGGACAGGGTCCAGAAGCATTCCGCTGAGGAGGAGGCTGTTTTATCCACAGATTCAAGCTTGCAAGAGTCAGCTAAACCCCTGCGCTTTCTTCCTGGCGTGCTGGTGGGTCGTGAGGGCCAAGATGTGATAGGCAGACCTCCTACAGTGATGGATGCTCCTCAGAACTCACTTGGCAATGCAGAGAAAGAGGTGGACAAACCGGCTGCAGCCAGTGAAGAACCAAGCAAGGGCAATGGCAGCAGCAGGAGTCCAGCTTCTGGTGGTTTTCGGCTGGATCGTTTCATTATAAAGAAGAAAGAACCAAAACTGGCAACTCTTGAGTCTTCATCATCAAATAGTCTGCATAAAGGACCTGGTGATGAATATGTGTGCAAAGGCAGCATCGAGGACTTGAGCGATTCTAACTTAGCGGTGTCTCTGAAAGAAACACCACTTGGTTCAACTGAAGATGTTTTGCAAAAAATACCTGCATGTGAAGCAGAGAATGTTTCACCAGCTAAGATGGACTGTTTGAGTGAAGAAAGGCCAATACAGATTCCCATGTCTGTGTCAAATGTTGTTCGTTCGCTTGTAACGTTGAAACCCAAAAGTCCAGTAAAGGGCCTTGGGCAGCCTGTAGGTGGAATCCTGAAAACCAGTACAGTGTTGTCTAGTCCTGAAAAGCAAGATGTTTCTGATTCCAAATGTGAAATTGTGGAAAAGAGGGCTGCTGAGCCAGAGAAAAACAGCTCCACCGACCAGTGTATTCCACAGGACCTTATACCTGCCCCAACAACAGCCGAACACACAGGTCAGCAGCAAGCTGAGTTCAAACTAGCAGAAGAGGTGCAAAACATTGGCACCATTATATCATTTGACGCCTCTCGATCTAGCGGTTCTCCTGCTGCTCCGGCAGGTGTGTTCCCTGAAGTACAACCAGCAGCCCCGGTATTTTCTTCAGCTCCTAATCTAGCTGCAGGATTCCCGTACCAACAGCCCCCAGCTGTAGGTTTACAGGCCCAAAACAGCATAGTGCCTCCATTCCTGGGCCCCCACCAGCATGCTGTGCCAGGTTTTAGTTACTCCAGCACTCCCCCAATTAGGTTTCCCCCACCAGATCCTTCAAGCTTACACATTAATGCACTGTGGCCTCCACCTGTGCTGCCTCCTGGCAGTTTCCCGCCATCGCACCAGGCACCTCCTGGGCCAACTCTACCGTTTGAGCCAACGAGCTATGCAGAGACATTGAAACCTGTACCTGTGACCAAAGAAAAGGGACCAGAGCGGGAGTACACAGACCCTTGGGAGAGGCAGCCAAGGCAGGCTGAGGACTGGCACAGAAGGGACAGCGATGACCACCACGGTAGGCGCAAACACCATAGCGAGACCCACCACGAGAGGAAGAGCCGGCACCATGAGCGGGAGCATGGAAAGCACCGGGAACGCAGCCATAGCCGGGAGCGGAGAAGCCGGGAGCACCACCATAGCCATGACAAGCACAAAGACGAGTGGCGGCACCGAAGTCACAGTGACGGGGAGCGCTACCAAGACAAGAGGCAGGACAGGCACCACGACGATGAGCACAGACAGAGTGGGAGCAGGGAGAGGACCCGAGAGCGGGACAAGGACAAAGAGAGGCACAGGAGGGAGTCTGACTATGACAGGGGGCGGAAAAGCTGAACATAATTGCAACATGGACAGCACTGACATTTCTGTTGGAATCATTTTACATTGAAGATGTTAAATTTTTGGATGTTCAGTTTGTAAATGGCTGTACATTTGTAGTTTTTTTTAAAGCTTTATAAATGTCAATTAGTAATTTTAGAGATGATAATGTTAAGTTGCCACCAGAGGTGGCGAAAGCTTTAATGCATGAAGTTGCAGGAGTGTGTTCTTCACATGCTCCTACACAGAACACACTGCAAGGCAGTGGGTTTAAGAAAGCTTTGTGTGGTCAAGAAAATGGAGGGGGTGGGGATGCAAAAATATAGTAAGAAAAGCAAACTTGTAATTTGTCTGCTGATTTTAAAACATTTGTAAAAGACACCACTAATTTTTTTTTCTATTTCTAAAGATGTCTGTGTAAACTGACTTGTTTTAGAAGGGAAGTGTGCCTTTTGTGTAGTGTTTATGTATAGTTGATAATAAAGTAAGTCTTTTTATTATTTGTGCACGGTTGAATATGCTGCAGTTGGCAGTTTGAACCTTTTGGTCCCCTTGGTTGAATGTTAAACATTTAGCCACATCTCCATGTTAAACCCAGTTATGTTGTATTGCTTGTAGCAACATGAGTAAAAATGTGCACAGTGATTTGGTTGGCTGAAGTGTGAATGATGGGCAGGTTTCCAAGCAATTACTTTTAACAGATAACGTTTGTCAGTTTCTAAATCTTCTTGCTTCTTTAAATATGCTGTGTACAAGAAGTTGTTTGCTGCTTTGGAGAAAAATGTCAACTAAATACACAATATAAACACAAGTAAAGATTGTAGTTGTTTCATAACTATTGAGTTCTACTCAAAAGGTTGAGTAGACGTGCTGTAACCCTTTGGTGAGTAAGTGTGATCGGGAAATCGGTCAACATTCCCAGCTGCAGCACTTCCCAGGTATGTAGAACACGTATGCAGCTTTGCTCTTTTGTCCAGTTACTCTCATACAAGAGTTCAGGTGGACTGAACCTTTAGACCGGGGCTGTAAGTAGAAAAGTCTTTGTATGAGTAAATGAGCCTTTTCCACTCCTTTGTTAGCTGTGCAAATGGAGGGTTCATAAAATAATTTCTGCTCATCTATATGTACATATAAATAATGTAAAACAATTATCTGTACATGTGTTAAAAGTGAATGTTTTGAAGACCACAACCATCATTCATATCATTTCTGGGAAGCATTCTGACTTGTCGAACTGGTGGACTGCAGTCAGCTTGAAGTCATAGTACTACAGCGGACCAGATCAGCTTTCAACCTTCATGCTCTTAATTAAAAAGCCTCTATGCCAAACTTTGATACACACAGGCATTTTCACGATAAAGATGGGAACATAGCCTGCGAGTCCTTGTAGACCTGGAAAGACTCGAACCTGTAGGCTTTGATACTTGCAGTGAATAAACCTGCACACCTCAAAATTTCACAAAACATGGAACTGTTTTCTTTACAAAGCATGTCTTTTTATTTTTGCAATTTGATGTTTTTAAAGTTGTGGAATTATCTGAGCAAGTATTTAACACACAGGTTTCTAAAAAAGGTGTGTACAGAACAGCCTGTGGGAATGAGTTTTATTTCCACTGTGATATTGTGGTGTAGCGCTCAGCTGAAATGTAACCAATACACACTCGGATGAGTATTGTGAGAGATGGACAAATGCTTAACTGTACACTTTTTCACCGTAGATGTGGAAGTCTTTCACTTTCCCCACAAATCCCTTGGAAAACAAACCTTGTGTTACTTCCCACACCTGCCTGTGCAACTCAAACCCTCCGAGGTAGTACACGCCACCATAATTCATGGCCACGTGTGTCTCGTAAGGGTCCACGTCCTCAAAGAGCACCCTGTCTCCATCAACAAATACCTGTATGACTGTCCGGTTGTGGATGACTGACACGCTCTTCCATCTGTTGCAACAGACCGTGGTATTTCTCACAAGGAAGGGGGTGGAAACCCTTTCTCCAAGATTGACTCCAATTTTGAGGTGGCTGTCATGAAGGCCCACTGCGAGGTAGTCGTCATCTTCATCCTGTGCCTTCCCCAGCCACAGTATCAACCCGTCGCTGGAGTGACTAGTGAAATTAAAGGACACCACTGTATATGTCAGGTTCCTGACTTGATATTTAGGATCTATATACCTAACATAAGAATGTCCTTCAAAGGTAACAGTCGCAGCGGAGGTTATCTCATCACAGTGTCTCCCCTCCCATCCTAAAGTGCACGCACATGTATACGATGCTGCGGTTACGTTCGGAATGCATGTGCTGCCGTGCATACACAGATTGTTCACGCAATACACAGACTGGTCACATGATGGCCCGGTCCAGAGGGGGAGACAGACACATGTGAAGGCCTCAGCACCTACAGGGCTGCATTGACCGCCGTTCTTGCACACCTTGTAGCCACACGATGTTCCATCACAGTCCTCAATATTGGCACCGCCTGATGCCCCTTTCTCAGTGAGCTGCAGCTCACCACCGTTCACGATGACCTCACGGATGCATCCAGTGAAGCCGGTGGGCTCGTCCTCAACGGCGCTGTTGGAGATGGCGTTAAGATTGGGCGTGCCTCCCACAAATATTTCTGTCCCAACATCAAGGGCTGTCATGCCCTCCTCGAAATCTACCTTCACCTCTTTCCCGTCCAGAACTAGGTACCCCTGACGCCCATTCCTGCCAGCTTGCACCGTGTGCCAGGTACCACCGTGTGTGTCTACTTGCTTCACTGACTGCAGTGTGACGGTTCTGTCGCCCAGATTGTAGCACAGCTGCACAAACCCAGCAGTCAGTGACATGCTGAAGAAGTCACCTAGTGAAGAAAAAACAGGGAAGTACTTAAGATGCGACAGGTGGCATAGTGGTTTGTTTCAGCCACTTGGGAAAACCTGGAACAAATTGGAAGAACTTGGGATTGAGCAAAGTATTTACCCAAAGTTGACAGCTGAAATTATCCAGCTGTGTAAATGGGTAAATAAAAATTAATTTACAAACCTAACATGATAATAAAACCTGGCTTCCCCTTACCTGCTTGAGGGCTCAGGTGCTGTGCAATGTAGAACAGGAGGCCTTGCTGTGAAAGAGTTTTGAACTCCATTTTCACGTTTGTTCTGTGCCTGACGCCCACAGGCTGGAATGACATCCAGGAAGAGCGGCTACTGTTGAAGAACGGGTCGCTTAGAGTTAGGCCTGAAATGCAGCAGAAAAGTATTCGTCTTAATATATGAAATGACATTATAAATAGAAAAAAACACTTTACTTCCACATCTGTGCAGAATCAGAAATTTTCTCTCAAATTAAAATTACATCATAACAACCCAACAAATTTTATGAAGGCACAAACTATATTTGTGGCAGACAAGGTAGTAGTACCTAATTGAACAAAATATTTGTTGCAGTAATGTGACTATATATAATATTGTGAAAGTAAAACATTTCATGTATATATTTAATTAGCTTGCTTTTCTGACATGTGACATACAATTTGCAATCTATGTTAGGAAGCGTAATCTAAAATCCTGTGGAACCACAGACTAGATATTCTGTGTGAAATATGTATTCTGTGGGAGAGGAACAGTGTAAATACAGCACTGCTGGGTTCAGTGGGGGATGCCCCACTAGTGGGTTTAAAGCTCCCTGTAGAGTGTTCTAGGACAGGGTGTGCCCTCCATGAATGATCTCCACAATGGCCATGTGAAGGCACTGCTGGAGTCTGCTTTTTTCTGCCATCTTGACAGCCTGCTGATGCAGTTGAACTTAAAACAGCAGCTTGCTGCCTAAACAAACATGTTAATCACCAGGGGCCAGGGTGGATGTGTCTTCATGGAAAGGGCAGTGAGATCTCTGGCAGCCCTACAAAAGCCTTCAGTAGTGGAACAAAGTAATGTGACCTCCAACAAGCGCAGTGATCACACCAGTACTTGCAGAGGGCCTGTTATACACTGGTATGCAGTAATATAGCAGCACTTGTACATTTTGCTTTTTGGCAAACTGGTACTTCTTGTGTACTAACACTTCTGATAATCTCTCTGATGATGCTTTGTTTCTACCCACCGCTGATCGGACTCTCTGGCTGAGCTGCTCTCTCAGCAAAAGACTGCTGTCATGGAAATTACTCATAATATCCCTCAAAACTACAATTCATCAGCCAGTGTACAAGTTAAAACTCAGGTGGTGCTGCAAGTAGTCTCATTTGCTGCTTTCTTAGTGTTTGATGTTTGCAGCCACTTTATTAAGGAAATATGTATTGAATTATCAGCAATATCTCGTAATATCCTTTATTCACTGCAGAAATTCAGAATGTAATATTTAGGAGTTTCCTGATACTGGCTGGTACAAACACCAACATGGCAATAAGGGGAGTGCTGGAATTTGTTTTTTTTTTCCACTTCCACCCAATATAGACACACTTTTGTAAGAAATGTGCCTATGAAGGATAGACACCCTTGTTTGAACAGCACTCCAGGCCATACCTTGCTGGCAGTAGCGCCCTCCGGTTCCCAGGGGACACTGGCACCTGTATCCATCTGGGGAGGGTACGCAGGTGGAGCCCCAGGCACACAGGGGTGGTGGCATGTGCTGGGCATCACATGGAGACAAAGTGTCCGTGCACAGCTCCACCTTCCACCCTAATGGGCAGCGGCAGCTGTCAGAGAGAGAGTACCACAGAGTTCAACAGAGCACCGTGTGCACACCTGCATGCAGGAGGCAGGTTGACATCCTGAAGCACTGTGATGTTTGTTGCTCTTTGCTCAGTATAACAAACCCTTTCACTAAGGTGAAATAAATATTAAACAAAAAAAATAGAAATAAATTATTTAGAATTTGTAATGGAGTGAAATAATTGTATCTATCATTTCTGTTATGATTACTGCATTATTTTTGTTTCGTTAATGATTGTGCTATAATTTAAACAGCTAGAATTTCATATACACAATGATGCCCCTGAAACATAGATTTTTAAATCTTAAACACAAAATCCCACCTGTTCTCACAGCTCTGCTGTTCTTTTTGACATTTATACACCTTTCTACCTACCAAGTCTGCGTCACTCTAGTCATTAATAGATTATTAATAGTTGGATCAAATGTAGTAGTATAAAGTACTTTCTTTAAAACTAGTTCCATGTGACTGCTACATTTTTACACCTATAATATTTTCACCATGAAAAACAGCAATTATAATAACAGTGATGCCACAAAAATCACAGGGAAACAGGTGTACAATAACTGCATCCTCTAATGCCATACAAGCCTAGAAATTCTCTTATGCAATGCGCCATCTAGTGGTCACACTTGATTCATGCAGACTTAAAACTGCAGTGTGTATACGTACTTGTTTGCAATGTTGCGCGGGGGGAGGGGGAGTGCTTTGCGTTTAAGATTTAAAAACACAGTTCTGTACTATTTCATATACAACAAAAAGTATTTTCTATAATTTAATATAATAATAATAATTATTGTTATTAATTGTAGGATTTTATTGTAACATGCTTGGTGTTTATGGTGCAACACCTCTATGGGTTTCCTAATTTGCATAATGACTGTTTGTACTAATCTAATGCTCCACATACTAGACTGCGGCTGCCATTTGCACGCAGGTTCTTCCATTTTTACAGTGGACCAGAGAGCAAGGGTTGTCCCCACATTGTCCCACACTGCGGCCTGAGCTGGGCTGTCCCTCCAATCTTCCTGGAGCATGGAATCTGACTGTTTGCCGTGTGCGGAACTGCAGGTCAAAAATGCAGCCTGAGGGGGAAAAAAAACCAAGAAAAAACCAGTTCCTTAGAACTTCCACCTTTGGGACCTGTAAGATGCAGGTGCAAATCCCACCTTTTTCTAGGTTCTTGCTCTGAACTACAAAAGTAAAAAGTACCCAGCTGTATAGATCACTGCAAACAAAACTGTAATGTAAATAAATTCCCTTAAGACATTAACTGAATGAATAGCTGTAAATACAGATTTGCTATTTTGCATGTAGGACTACATCACCTTTTCCTTCCCTTTTGGCTAAAGAGTGTTTTTATACTTTATTAAATATAACAAATACTATATTTGCTCTGGATGCATATTGACCACTGGGGCTATAAACATTGGACCTTTGCACCTTTTGTCCAGAGGTGCAACCCCAGACACTTCTGTGGCCCAACTTGTTTAGGCAAACAAGATAGGGAAGAAACATCCCACTTGTCCATGAATATTCATGGCACACCACCACCGCCTGCTCCGCACACTTGGCCCACACGGTGCCTCTCTCACACAATCGCAAATATATGCCATCGACACCACTGTGGGGCAGATGGTAATAATGGAGCTCTGTGTTGATATTTATATTAGGGAGGGGGGCTGGAATGAAGATTAAACAATGGCACAAAAGATAAATGGACACGAACTTTGGTTTCTATTCAACAAAACGGATTGCCTGTATAACACTATAGTAAATTTCTTGGATTATATATACTTTGCACATTTAATTTGGGATATTAATGTCAAATTTATGGTGGTGTGTATCTGCCAGGAGTGCAGAAGAAAGGACAGGTGTCTCATAACACTAGGATGGTGTTTGGTTGAATGTGAGTTTAATTCTCACTAAGCCTGTGTGGAGTTTGCATGTTTTCTGTGTCATAAATTCATAATTTCGTACTTTCAAAATTTCATGCAACTCTTCCAGGCCATCTTTCCAGATGCACTAACAGCTATATAAATTTGGATGAGCTGTTAAGATCATTTTGTATTTAGTGTCAGACTCAAGTTTGCATGCAGCTACTTGTGTAATGTGGTAGCAGACAAACTGAACTATCCTGCTGCAAAATGCACTTTTGTTCAGAATAAACTGTGGAAAAAAATCACTGCTAAATTAATGAATGTAATTACATGTTTATATCACATAGTGGTGAAACATTATAGCACTTGTTGGCTGCACAATATCTTTATGATGTCTTTATGAAATGAGAAAGCAAAGCAAGGAAACAAAAACACGAGAATATGGTTAACATCTCCAAAGCAGCACACATCTAGGAAGCGCTCGTGACCCCAGGCCATAGGGCAGAGGAGTGTCTGTGGCTTGACGTGTAGAGTGAGACACTCGGCCATTTATCCTAGAGCCAGGCAGAGCCCTCACTCAGCCTTCTCATCTCACCCAATGGGACACTGCTGGAGAGATGTTAACTGGCACTTTTATCGCTGCCTTTCCGCCAAGGATGACCTTGCAGCGGCTGCGTCGATGGCAGCCAGCGGAGTGCATTATCACTCTGTTTACTGAGGCCATCGCGATTATCGCGGCGGGAAGGGTGTCGCCATCTGATTGCATTCCTGGGAGTTCACGTTAACTGTGTCCCTGGCACAGAGGTTACTCCTCCTGGAGAGATGCTCTCATTGCTGGGGTGTTGCTCACCCTCCAGCTGAGTGTGACACCAGGGGGAGCTGCCCGTACTGATTTACGTGCCAGTAGTATCAGGACTATCTCAAAATAAGGCAGACAGGACAGATATAAGGCCACAAAAATTAAATTATGTAAACAAAGGGGGCAGATGCCCCCTTCAATTATACTATAGTAATGCTCAATAAGACTTATAATAGCAATCATAATCATAACAGAGAAAGTGTCGCTACTACTCATGATACAGCTGTTATCGTTACTATAGCGGCAGCACAGTGGAACCATAACCTGGCTGTGTCCAAATTGTTCCTGTAGGAACGCACCAATGTGAATGAGTTCTGAAATGTGTGCCCTTGATAAAGGCAGTCTGGGAACAAATAGATAATGATGCTGGGGGAAAAATATATTAAACAAATAAAAATTACACAGTGCCCTTGTCTAAGCATTTACCAAGACCCAAGACTATCTACAAAATTTCATTACAAAGCAGAGGACGCAATTCAGTTCCAAGTTCCAAGCCTCCGGAAATATTAAATAATAAATAAGAGTATAATTTTATTATTTAGCAATATGATAAGACAAGACAAAAATAATACAACCAAAACCCTTCTTGCAAACTATTAGCCTCGCATAAATTTTTTAATGTATTGTGCACACCACAACTACAGGATGTGTGTACAGAATGATGGAAACAGGCACAAGGAAAGTTAGACGGTGGGTGTAAAGAAAAATCAGGAGCTTACTGACCATACAGTTAACTCCTTAAGCAGAAAGTCTTCATAAAACTATAACACAGCACAATGAAACAACAGGTAGAAACTAGACTGTGGGTTTGGACATGGGTTCAGATCTGGCTCAGTCCGTGTGGAGTTTGCTTGTTTCCACTATTAACTGGATACTGATGCACATACTATATTTACTCAAGCACATCAGAGCAAAAGACGCCTGCAGTGCCATTGTCTTATTATGCTCATATTGTAATTATGTGGTGGTTCAAGCCTAAAAAAGCATCAGCATAATAAACAATAGTCCATGGGGTCTGAAACCCTTGGCTGGGCCTCATCTACTACAGCTTTAAAGCACTTTGAATCTCCCGTTCCTTTGGAAATAGCTCCATAGTTTTAAATGGTATTAATTTTAGCCTGGCTCTCATTTGCATTAACAGAGCTGCAATCGAACTGATCCAGATCGACAAGTAGTTGCCCTTAAAGTTGGTTTTACCAATGAACTGTCAGAGAATACTTGCTGAGGAACAGATAATTTAAAGTTGTGTGTAACATAATGTGGACTGAGGCCCTTCAGGGCTGAGATGCTGACCTGGTGTGACCCCTGTTTGGGAACATCATCACTGTGTGTTGTTACTACCACCTGTGAATATTACTGGAATAAGCCAATAAAGTGACCTCACCTTGAAAGCCATTCCGGAACCGAGCGCCTGCTGGGAGGAGCTGTGGGACGTGCTCACTGTACCCGCCCACATAAAGGTGTCCAGCAATGTTCAGGCTGACCAGAAGCCCCGGAGAGGAGCCTGTCTTGTTCTTCTGGTCGTCAACCTTAAAATAACAGAGCTCTTAGGATTCCAACAAAATATCAGCCTGAAAGAAGTGGAAATGTTAAATCCACTAAACTCTGAGCGAACTCTCTAAAGCAGTCAGTTTGACAAGCAAAATGAACGAGTTGGGTCACTTGGCGATACTGGAGCTGTGTTGACTGTAAAAGCTGGATTTTGCTCTTCAGTGCTTTAACAGACCACAGCCCACACTCTGGGAAATAACAAAAAAAAAATCTGACACAAAACTTTTTCACCGTCATTATTCACTAATTATTAAACACCATTAAACAACATTTTATTTTCTAGTCATGCCCAAAATAGGCAGCAGGGGGCATAATGCTTAGTGCTGGGGCCTTGCTCATGGGATCTGGGTTTGGATTCTGCTCCTGCTCCAGTATTGTCAAGGTCCTTGCACTGATTCGATGCAGTAATACCCTGCTGTATAAATGGATAAATAAGTACCTTGGAATACAAAAACAACATTATAAGATTTTTTTAATGGAAAAAGCATACAAAATAAATTATAACAACAACAAGGACAACAACAAAATACCTTTAACCAGCCAGTTCGCAGAGATCTTCCAAACTGGATTGTGTGGATGCCGAGCCTTCGGTTGAGGGGCCCGCTCACCACAGTACCAACTCCAGAGCCCAGGTTAAACCTGTGCACAATCCTGCCATTCCGCACTCCAAGCACCAGGAAGTCATCACCATTCATACCTAGAGGAATATTTCATATATGCCAAAAGTCCCAGAAACTGTGACTGCACATATATTTGTGTGTAAATTTCTGTATATAACAATATCAAACTGGGATCTCTGGAAAGTTAAATAGAAGTGACGCGGTCATGAAGTGACTTACCAGCCTAGAGGGAGGCATTTCTGCTTGGACAGGTCACGCCAAAATCAAGAGATTTTCCATCAATTGCTTTACTTTGTGAAACAATGCTGTCAGCCACTTTTTCCTGCCCTCCAGCAATATCTACTCAGAAGCTCCTGTAAACTGAATTTCCTCAAATTTTTTTTTGTTTTTTAATGAAAGATAATTGGTTACAAAGGTGGCCGCATTTTGGCTTTGTGCCACCAACTATATATCCACATGAACTGCATGACACTAAGCCCTGCCGATAACACGCAGAACTGCTATTTATTGGTGCCCTTTCTGTTGCAGCTGGGTCCGCTGCTGTACGCCGCCCTGACAGGTGTACCATCACTCATAGGAATGTCTTTCTCCTCGTCTCTCGATGAATCATCTTAAATTGCAGTCCCCGGAGGAAGCCACCGAACTGAATGCGATTCACCCTCCTGCCATCCGCATTCACCTGTCGCTGCTTTTATTCTGATTTTCACCCTGCCTCAGTGGTGGAGCAGCGAAGGGCTCCCAGCTCCAACCGTCATTAAAAAACCCTTGTTAATTGGTGTCACGGTGGTGGTTTTGGCTTTCAGGGAAAGCTTAAAGTCATTAAAGTAAGAAAATCAATTGATTTTTATTATCTCTCTCTGTCACCCAATTTGCTGCCGCTGCCTTGTTAAAACTTACAATATATGCAACTTAAGACAGACCAGGCTTATCAAGGTCATCCCATTTATACAATTTTCAAGTCTGACATTTGGTCCAACTTTCAAAATCCAGCTTTAAGTCTAACAAACAACAGCTCCATCTGCTGTGTGAGAACATTGGATGGCTGCTGCCAGATGGGACCCTATGTGTTACTGACTCAGTCAGTATTTGAGTGTCTATTAGTGATTAATAATATTATTCTATTAAACATTAGGGTAGTACTCATTCCACCATTTGTCCTCAGTCAGTGCCTCAGTGCAGTTTATTAACAATTGTATACACAACTTTTAATTTGCATTTCCATTCAAGCCACATTTTATTTACAATGGCTAGAAAGTAAAAATGTATTCCAGTGGCAGTGAAAAGAAAAAGCAAAAGAAAAACAAATGAAAACAATGAAAAAGAAGGGAGGTCAAATATCAGTGACGTGAAAATAGTGAACCATATTTATATACTTATCTTTCTATACTAGTATAATTTTAATGCAAAAAAAAATGATAAAATGAATTGAAAAATATACAAAATATACAAAACTATATAACGTAGCATACATGCATATTAATTGTTTATATATCCTGGTTTATATAATGAAGTGTAAAGAGAATTGCAACTTACAATGAAATTGCCTTACAACAAGGACAGAGCAGAACAGTGTGATAAGTTAAGAACCACCGGGACTGGCATCCGTGTTTTCGGTAGAATTAATGGAATGTTCTGCAACTGGAAGCATGGGACCAGACTGTGTGTGACATTCTGTTCTCTGTGGCCCCTGGGAAGCATCTTTATGAAAGCAAAAGGCGAAAAGGCAAATGTAGGTTATCCGCCTTAAAATAATTTAGTCGGCACCTTACCATGAAGTGTGGAATGTGGGGAAAGGATCACTGACAGACAGCCCTGCGGAGCCCCTAATGAACCTCAGGAGCCTTTTAGGAACCCTAAGAGATCCAGCCTGTTACCTTCACATCTCACAGTGTCACTGTGTTGACACCCCCAGCCTTCAGAAAATGTTATGGTGGAACCTCACCTTGTCCTTTCTGCCCAGTAAAGAGGATGAGGTTGTCCTTCAGTGCTGACCCATTGTTGGTGAATGTGAGCTGTAATTTGAACTCGTAGAAGGCGCTCATGCTGGGGATGGATGAGAAGGCCAAGAAGGACGTGTAACCAAACTCATCATTGCCGCTGAATTGAGGCCTTGTGATATTAATGTCTGCAATGAAACATAAAAAAATTCGTTACAGTCAGAAGTAAGATGTGATGATGTTAAGTGTGTTATAAGCAGGATATCACAGGTACAATAACAGAACAATAGATTCAGTGTCTAATAGGATGACTGGAGCCTCACTGATCATCTATGTAAGTGGGTGACATAACCATAAACACGATCCTTTGTATAGCAATATTTACTGACCAAATAATGAACAGAAACACTTGCTATTATTAAAATTGATTTCTTATTATCACTTTTATATTAACACTCATTTTCTTTCTGCTGTCCATCATTTCTTAATTTTGGTCATTTTATTGGTTTTGCTGGAGCTGAACTATTCTAATCCCACCTGTATTTTCCGACCAGCAAATTTCCACATCTAATAAAAAGTGCTCTATATAAACATGACCATAACAACATGAAGTCACCCCTCCATAACCCTTCAATCGCTACCTAATCTGCGTTTTCAGGATATGTCAACTAAAAGAAGGAAACAAAGAATCCCAAGCCACCCGCTCATTTTAAATGACAAAGCAAAAAACAGAACAGATATTTCTGTTCACCTTCAAGTAGTGGGTTTTACCTCAAACTCGGTCTGCTATTTAATCCAATTTTTCCTCTGTGACAATGCTATTCTTTTTTCTAGACTATTCTGAAATCTCATTTTAAATGCCCTCTAAACCAGTGGCAACTGTGGAGCTCCCACCACACGATGGCACTCTTGATTCAATTTACATCTTTTCTCAAACCAGTCTTTTTTGCTCAATGAAATGGAGGAATTGAAGTCTGTTTAGGGGAGGAGAAATATTGTTGGTTTATCCATCTTGGTTTTGTTTCAGAATTATTAGCTGCTTACCCAGGTTTTTAATCAAACAGCAGATAGACATCATATTTTAACGTTTACCACGGTGCAGCCATACGGTGTTTATCAGCATCAGTCAAAGGCATACAGATTCAAAGCAGCTTTTTGCAAATGCTTTGGAGTTGTGCTGTGTATTTTCTATATTGAATCACCTGACTTCACAGTGTTGGCACACAATTTTTCCCCCTGATTTCAGTGAAAAATGCAGAGATTGCTTACTCCCTATAAAATCCCCTCACCACCACAACTCCCTCAGAGGTCGGCATGAAACCAGTCTCCTGTCTTCACAAGCAGGACTGCATTCCCTCTCCTACCCTAAGGCCACAGCTAGAAACAGTTCTTTGAGGCTCGTCTGAGGTGATGCTTTGGAGCTCCGTTTGGTTGTAGCTCTGAAATTTCTGGAGTTATAATTTTGTTTGCATGGGGCTTAATTGAAGCGTAGCTTTGAATCAGAGATTTTGTTTAGCTTGGTTTAACATCTAGCCAACTCTGTTGGTTTTATCTGCTTATTTCACAATAATCTGTAGCAGCACATTTCAGCTTCAGCTGCCCATTTCAGGCTCATTGTGGACTTGCTTTTGCTTATGGTCAATTTTAAGCAGCCAGACTGTCATAGCGGCTCTTCAGCTTGAGTTTTCCGGCTGATTTCCTTACATCAGCAGAATTTTATTCCATGAGCAACATTCAGGTTTTTTTTTTTTTTTTTGCATTGCAGGGGTAATTCAAACTCCAATTTACCTGTGACATTGGGCCACATATGGTGGAACCACAATCTTCAGCAAAAACACTAATTTAAATGTCCAAATTATGCTGCTAATTTTGAGTTTTTTGACTTTTAAGTAAAGCAACAACAATTACAATTATAGTTTTGCAGAAAATCCCACCTGGTTGGACAGCAGGTCCATTCTCAAAATGAAGACAAATTTCAAGAATAATAAACTGTTAGCTGCAGGCAGTGGAGTCACTGTGCAAGCATAATAATAATAATAATAATAATAATAATAATAATAATAATAATAATAGATATATAAATAGCACAATGACAGTTCACCTTAAAGACCATAGGAAAGCTGGAGTTAGCTTGGTTTGGTAATTTGCAATAAGATGGCAGGTGCATGTGTTGCCATTCTTCAGGAAAATTTCACAAAATAGTGTAATAAGTGTTAATGTAATTAGGTCAAACATATCAGTGCAATGTATAACATTTTATTTTCTTTTAAATATGGATTTATTGTTTATAATCCAAATAGGTGCTTGAAGGTTAGCACAACAGTAACACAACAAGAATGAATATTTTTGGCAGTTTAACAGAGATGAAGGCCACGGATACACATTATACAGGAAAGCTGCAGCTAGCTTGGTTTGGTGTGGTACAACCAATTACACTGATGTACACATTTTAAATACATCTACTCCTCTAAGCACCAATATGTGGTTATTGCATGTCTGCCTTGAAGACCAAACAGGCTTGGAAAAGATTTTCTGGCCATACCCAGTCACCTAGACAAACAGTAGTGCCAGCAGACAAATGCACAGACCAGGCACTTGTGACATGACATCACATCGAACTGTAATGTTTGCATGGTCTCACCACCATAAGCAAAAATTAGAATCTTAGTTTAGGGTGAAAGAAATGACAGAAGAGATGAATCAAACTTGTGAAAAAGCATCTTACAGTTTTAAACAGCATCAAAAGAGATTAAACACAGGATAGATTAAAATGATTCTGAATAAATAGACCAAAAATATTTTATGGCCTATACTGAAACCATTCTGAGCAAAGCATCTAGCCAGACATCTACAGTCTGCTGTACCTTTATGATGCTTCTTTCCATTAGCCTTTATGAGAATGAAATATCAGGGATTAGGTCTTCACTCCTTCATCAAGTTCAGCTTCCCAACCTGCAGTGTCCTCTTAATATGGCTAAAATACAGAGGAGCTGAAAATGATTTTGTTTTCCTATTTGTTTCCTCTGACATCCTACATGATAGCACCGAGATGTCTGCGGCGATTGCCTTAAGGTGCTTTGTGCTGCTGTGCTCATTCGTGTGGGTATGAACTGAACTAGGTTCAGTTGACAAGCTAAGAGGAGACTATAAAAATTAAACTCTCATCCACTCTATACTGTAACTGGAGCATTTAAATGGACAATGTCCTATCCTGCCTTGTGTTGTAAACAGGAAATTTAAAGTTCATTCAATTACAGCCTTCTTTAAGAGCAATTTAATTCTTGTCAATCAAATGTGGATACTGGCTTGTGAAGGTGAATATAGAGATGCAATAATATGATGTCAAACCATCTATGATCCTCTAGCTATTTGGTAGGACATAAAGCCATATAAACTGGGTGGTACAGCAGGTAGTGCTAGTGCCTCACTGTTACTAGGCTGTGGGTTCATATATGGATGTAAATTTTACTTATTTTGCAGAGTTTCCATCTCCTTCCCTTTTTATGTGGGATTTCTCCCAGAAATCCAAAGATACCTGTTTTACTCTAAATTGCCTTTAGTGCCTGGATGTCTTAATGTATGTGATGATGGACTCCCATCCCATCCAGTGTGCGACCAGCCACACACCCTATACTTCCAGGACAGGCTTTGGACCACCACCAGGACCTGGCAATGCACAAGCACAAATGAATAATGGATTTATTCTTTTACTGTAAATTTTTGAATGCTGGTATTTCTTTGCTTTTTTTACATTTCAAGCATGGCTGGAATGGAGCTATTTAAATCTTTTCTCCTACTTGTGCTTCCAACACTGGTTTTTAATAACTGGACAGTGGTTTTCCCCTCATACACACTCCCCCTGGAGGATGCAGATTAATATGTTTTAATGTTAAAGCTGCCTGAGCCGACAGCTTCAAACAACAGCATAATCCTACATACCGATTTAGGCATCATTAGGGCAGGGGACGGACGACAAGTATTTTGCGCCTGTTAGATTTGTGGTGGCAAGCCTTTCTGGAGCAACAGAGAAATACCTGAACAGATGTGCTATTACGCCACAAATGGATCAAGCAGCTCGCAGCAGAGGAAGTGGGTTGTTTGGGTAAGTATTATTTATGCAAATGGATTTTGGGGAAATTCAGCCTGTTTGAACTGAAAAACAGTTTGTGTTTGGCGAACATCCATTAATCTGACACAAAATCTCAATAGAAGCAGGCTATGCTGAGGAAGTTTCAGTAGTAAGATCTTTGAGACATTTATTATTGAAAAAACACCATACATAGATGGTGGCTGATTTCTTAATACATTCATTGCTAAGTGCACTGAGACTCCTGACCTGAGGGCACTAGATTCACATCTACGGTTGGACACCGTAATAGCCCTTCATGGTCTTTACAGATGCGGTAATAAGTGCTAAAGCACATTAATGGACTCATTTAATGTGCAAAAGATTAATATTAGTTTGTTTTCATTCCTCTATGCATACCTTGCAATTACTATAATGTCTTCTGGATAATTTGCAATTACTATATATTAATGTTCACTGGATCTTCTACATCAGGCCTCGTTTCACTTTGTCCCAGCCTACAGCTTGCCTGCCTCTAATGGTTTTGAGAAACTTGTCACTAATACAGAGAAGCTACTGGAAGTACTTTGTTAGATATAGTTCATTACGTTATAAAAAATGGTTTTCCTGTTCCAGTGGGCTACAGAAGTCAAAGTTTAATGGAAAACAGTGGTATAACATTTCAAATATGATTGTAAATGAAGAAAAGCGGAAAGTCAAACCAAGCCAACTAAATTTTCCCAAATATGTTCGTTGTGCATGCCTTTCTTTTGCTGTACAATCATTTAAATGTGGCAGTCGTGAATGCATTATGCATACTGTATGATGGTGCAACTAACCTAAAATGCACCTAAACCTGGACCAGCCATATTCCCTTTGAAGATGGAGTCCACACTGAGATGAATTCACTCTGGCACACAAATCATCTAAAGTTTGATGTTCAGTTTTTGAACTTTAATTATAAATGAAGTACCTTCAACCCTCTTCCAATTATGCTATTAGTCAACCTTTAGGACCAGTGTTGATGAAACACAAGCAAGAAGAAAAAAAAATCTTTAGGACTGGCATTAACTATTTGGAAAGTGCAGGGGAGAAGGACCTGTTGAGGAATGGCCTGCCAGAGGAGAACACGAAAAGAAAGGAAAGCTTTGGTGGAGATCAATACACACTCTGATGTTATCTGGCATTAAATTTAAATGTCAGGTACACTCTGCACGATGCTGGGGAGATTAGAGGACTCTGCTTGCATTAGGGAGCGTCGGGTGTGACAGACGACCGCCTGACATGCTGATGTCCCTGCGGTAGCACCTCAGCCGACCCCATTTATGGTCTTGGCAAGATCAAGTCCAAATGGAAATGTTAGCTTGGGTTTCCCAGCAGCTGTCAGTCAGCTCTTTGCTATAATTTAATGAAAATCAATTAAATACACAAATATTTGATTAGCGCTACCTCCTATAGCACACTTTTACAACTGCACTCTTTTACTTTTGGTGAACAATAATAATAATAATAATAATAATAACAATAATAATAATAAAATTGTATTTTTCATCAGTGTCATTTGCTGAAAACACTAAAAGCATGCAGCAGAAATGATTGTATTGTATTTTCCAATTCGCACAACAAAAGCCCTCTGTGTAATACTGCAATACATCTTTTTTCTCTTTTCCCATTTAAAACTGGTGAACTTGGATGAAGGCAGCTGTAAAATACTTTTCATCTACTTTCAAGCAGTACTATACTTTCCAATGTACTTACACATATTATACTGTATATGTACCTTTACACTGGCAGCCAGAAAAGGTTCTCATTAAATTTGGCTCATAAGTACTATTCATCTTAAGTTCATCAGCTTATTTGTTTACTTTCGCTTTGGGTGATGGAACTGCAAGGTTTTCCACACATATTTAATATAGCAGGAATGATGGCGTATAAACTGAAGTAAGACCATGTTATCCTGGTTCCTATAGACTGCGATGCCTTTCATTATATGAGCAGCTTACGATGTGATCTAGGGATGCGTAGCAGGTCATACTGCTGTCATTCACAGCCCTGTCTCCTTTATGTTATCTTGCAGCGTTTGCACTCCTTCTCATTCCCTGGGGGGGCAGGAACTGCTCTATTCACCCTTAGTTTTTGACCAGCAAATAATGACAGATCTATAGATAGCCCACAGCTTACAGTTCAGCTAGAAACCACTCTGATTCAGATCGCTACCATTACATTTATTTTGAGTCCAAATAAATTAAAATATTCAATACTTGAGAAGTACTTTGGAGATCTGCTGTCTCATATAAATATGATATAAAAGCTTATTTTTTATTTAGCTGATGAAGCTGTGAAGTGACATACAATGTTATGTATTATACAGTGTTTATGTATTAAGAGACATATAATCATTTATCCATCAAACAAGTGGGCAATTTTTACTGCATTAATTAAGGGTAAGCACCTTGCTCAATAGTACTGTACCACAGTAGGATGTGGGATTTGAACTGTTCAGTGGAGTGGTTCCAACCACTACACCACCTGCTGCCCCGTATTCTCCATATGCAGGATTTACATTATAAACGAAAATCTCTCACTAATAATCATTAATGAGCTTGTGACACATGCTTACAGACTAATAAGAAGTAATTGAAATTATTATTCATTCAGTAATGTTGCTGCATCGAAGAAGGCACAGCTGAAACACCTACCTTCATTTAACATTTATGGCATTTTCTGTGCCTATTTAAATTGCTTAATAATTAAACATCTACTTGATCTCATGCTCTCACCTAATTTCAAGTGCAGGCTCCATATATGCACATTATGCTTTACTTAAAGTCCCCAGTGCATTTACCAGCATGCAGGAAACCACATGTGGTTAAATGTGCGCGTACGCAACAGTTGTAATAGCATGCATGTTATTTATCTGAGCACTTTTTCAGTGCAGTCCTCTTTAATATCTGCAGGCAAACAATTTAAGATGCTGGCTGACTTCAGCAAATGGAATAAAAATTGGCACTTCTTACATCAGCCACCACACAGTGTAACATACTTGCATGATACACTTCGCATTTTTTGTCTATCTATCCATCTATCTAGCTACATACATACACACCAACAAACAAACATATTTACTATATCGTAACATGCATGCTTTTTTTTGGCAGTGGGGTGGGGATTATAGCACTGCTAGTAGCCTGGGATTTGCAGGAGTATAAATCCCCAGATGCTTTTTGAAATACCCCATGGTCTGAAGATTATTACTCTGTGATTGCTAGTCAATACGCATTGACTGACTCCCAAATGCTATTAGCCGTATCCTGAGCAGCTACACAGAGCGCCTGCTTTCCCAGATGAGTCTGGCAGAGCTGCCACAGGACTGAATTAGCGAACTCTGTCCTTCTAGATCGCCTGCTGTGCTCAGTGTGGGGCACCAGCATTCCCCCAGGCCCCATGTTTGGTCCTTACACTCTTCACAGAGGAGGCCGGCTCTTCCAAAGGGGCAGAGGCAGGTGACGTGGTGGGAGGAGCTGGGCACACAGGTGGCCCCATGAAGGCAGGGGTTCCTATCACAGGTGCTCAGCTGGCACAGTTTGCCAGAGTACATGGTCGGGCACAGGCAGAACCAGTTCTCAGAGTTGCTGAAAGAGAACATGTGAGACAGAGAGAGATATTAGAGCGTGAAGCCTTTCCAGTCCGTGCAAATAGGACCTTTCCCAAACTTTTTGCAGCAGTAAATTAACAGCAGAGATCCAAAAACACTTAACCATCCAGCACAGAATAAGATACAGGCTCATGGTTCAAATGTCTGGATGGGACCTGCTATAGTTAACATCTTGCATCACAATTGTAATGAATTTTAGAAGCTTTTTGACCTTTTGGAATCAGATAATGCTACATGCACACCTCTGCTGAATACTGCTAACTGCTTTTGTGTGTTTACTTGCATCTCTGTATTTGTATTTTCTTGATATTCTGATTCTGTGCCTCTGTTACTGTGATCCGGTTGTTCTGTGTTATACATTTCTTTACACTGCACTTGCTGCTTTTTTAAGGTCACATGGGCAACTACAAATCCAGTACTTTCATTTTATTTAATTGATCCTGGATGCGCAGAGGTGACACTTCACAATGCATCAACACAGGTGACCTCATACAGATTTGCAGTACTTTTTCTTCCCTCTGTCCTCACCTGTCAAACTCTTTGTTTGAAATATTCAAGATTTTGTACAGAATTTCTAAAAAAAAGGCCACCATGAAAAAAATAATAAAATTCCTGCCCCCTGTGTCTTGATTCATATTCCCCAGGCTTATCTTTGAGTGAAGAGTAGAGGGTGGGCCAGCATGATAAATAATATTCAGATGGGCACTTCATAAACCACTGTAAGATGTGCACACTTTCAAAGGTATCATATCAGATATGGGTGGTATTCGACGGGTTTCAAATCTTTAAATTAATAATGTGCTTCGAGCAAGGACTCGGCAGGATGCATTTTGCTCCTCCATTACTGGATCTCAGAGATTAAATATTTACATTTTGTCAACAGAATTTAGAACAGGAGAAATAATTAAACTGGTGAAAAAATGCAAATACAAACAGCAATTTCCATGTAAACGTCAAAGGCTTTCTTTTTGAAATACACATACACACACATATACACACACATTGCCTACACCAACATTTTCCCAACATGCTTTTGTCAATAATGGGGAAAAGACTCTAAGACAAACCTTAATAATTTCTTCAGCTAATGACTGTTAACTTTTGTGAATATCTTGTGTGGCAAATGGTATAGTGTTAGTTAAGGACACAGGTTTATAATGTGAAGGCTGCAGACTGAAGCCCAAGGAGGAGACTTCTCTTGTGCTCTAAATTAATGTATCAAACCTCTATTGCTCCAACTAAACATCCATCCCTGTAAAGAAATATAACTGTATTATTTCTGATAAGCAGTGAAACATAATAGCATCTGTTACCCACGAGCCAGCGTGCAGCCTTCTTGACCAAGACAAATTAAAACAGAACAAGGTAAATTAATAATTATCATTCTTCATAACAGAATGGTCTATTATCAAGGGATAAATTGAGCATTTGTCACCAGCAAATACTCTTGGTGTACAGCTGATACAATATGATCATTCATACAACTACAGAAAGAACAGATAAATATTGGTAATAAATGTGCACTAGATAACATCAACTGATATAAACAGCATCAACAGCGATCACGCACAGGAAACATTAGAACGATTCAGAATAAATCAAATAAAAATATTTTACAGCTTCTACTGAACCCATTCTGGACAAAGCATCTAGCCAGACATCCAGAGTCTGCTGCACCTTTATGATGTACAGCAGGATCAAACAACAGTATATTGGTATACTGGTAATAAACGTACACCACACGAGCTCATGCAGTCTACAACCACTGACCACCATTGTGTGGTATTATTATTATTATGCAATCTTCACAATCAAATTAGAAAAAAAGTTAATGTAAATATTTTTTTTAAAGTTTTAATGGAATATCATCATCATCATTTTTACCAGCCTTAAATTATGTTAATATTAAGCTGTTCAGCCAGCGCTATTATCGCTCAGTTTTACCCATCTATACAGCAGCAGAATTTATTGGAGTGTTTGAGGTTAAGTACCTTGCTCAAGAGTACTATAGTAGGGTTCCAACTGGAATTCAAAACAGCAGCCCTTTCAACTCCATTAACCACCCTGCCCTTAATCATCATGCTACCAATTGCCCCAGTGCAGCTCTGACATTTAGGAAAATCTAAATCATGGCCTGTCCAAAACTTCATATCAATCCATAGTAATTATGACGAAATTTTTCTTTGTTGGGGTAGCAAGTACTGTAGTGATTACAGCTGTCAGTTTCCATGTGAAGGACCCAGCTTTGTATCCTCTTCCTCCTTCACTACCCTTAAGCAAAAAACTTACCACAAATTGCTCCATTAAAATAACGCACCTGTACAAATGTGCAAATAATTGCAAGTAGCTTAGTATATAAACCCAACATTGTACTTTGCCTTGGATAAAAATGCTATCTTTATTAATAACCAAACAATCATAATTAATAAACAATAACAAAGCATAATTTACCATACTGATTAAAAAAATCGGAACATTTTGTTACGTTATGGGTTTATTTATAGGTCATGTATTCAGAAATCACACATTGTTTCAGAGACTCAAAACAATGTAGCAAAGTCTTTCAGGAACTTCTACTGGAAATGCCACCACAGGTTGATGCCACTTTTTCAGTATGTCTACTGAGGTCACAATAAAACTGGGTCAAATGGTTTTCCAACATATACATTTCCCAGCTAAAATAATGAGCTGTCACAGCTCTGGAAATGCACTGGCTATTCTCTGCGAAGAAAATATTCTATTCCTATGAATAATTTAAGACAATGAGAGAGGGTGGCTTTTCAAGTATGTTGAATCCAGTGCAGTTAAATCATGATCCATCTATTCAATTCTGTCATTCAAGGTGACGTATCAATCTCTCCCACCTTTATCTCACAGCAGTTGCTGGAGTGAGATGCCTCGTGAAATATTAGATTTGGAACATGAGATGAGTGTTCAGAAAAAAAAAAAACATCTTTTCTCCATTTTTGGCTTTACAAGGAACTAATATATGACAAAGAGAAAGAATAACATTAACAATATTCATCAAGTGACGTTTGTAAGTCGGTGGCCTTTCCAAGTGTGTAGGTAGCCTTTGGCAGATTTTATTTAAATTGATCTTCAGGCTTTACATTCACCAGCAACAATTAAATTAAGCCTGACTTGTTGAATTTATATTGAACAATGGATTTTCAAGGGATGATAACACTGTAAAGTAAAACCGCAATAAAATGTGCGTTATAATTTGATAAATATCCATAGCAACAATTACACTGTAAGTTGATATTGACTTCATGATTTCACCAAATTAAAGACAATATTGAAGTAATTTTTTTGTCCCTGGCTCCACTCAAATGCGATGTTTCATAATCACCACAATTATAGCACAAAATCATTTTCATTTTAACAACCCTATGATGTTCATCAATAGATTTATGGTTTACATTTGACAGCTAATTAGGGAGACTGTCACATTTGTTCTCTAACAAGATCACTGTGGATCTGAGATTCGATTGGCATTTCATGTACATACCACAGATATGTCTTTGTGTTCCTTTTTTGGAAGGGAGTGTTCTTGTGCAATATTAATAGGGGAAGACATCACCTCTGGAAACGCATCAGAATCGCTGTGGTCACAGGTTTCTGAAGTGCATTAAGGAGTACCCAAACAGACAGCAGCAGAAAAGCCATTCGATTATGGCAGAGTGCAGCCTCAGCCATGCCTCACTTAAGCGGTGGGATATAATCTAGGATTTAATTCACCATTCAATTCCTAATGAAACAGAATGGATGATATATAAAGATCCTCTGCAGACATGTGCATTTTTACAAAATAATTAACCATCACATTGGATTCAAGACAATTCATTATTTCATAAACTGCATCTGCTGCACATCTGTTCAGACACTAGAAGATTTACCTGCGCTTGAAATACAGAGATCCTGTCTCTGTTACATACAGCTGGTTCTACAGAGGGTTTGAATGCAAGAACTAGGTGTCTTGACAAAACAGTAGTGTTACAATATGGGCTGAAACCAGTCACCTGATGGTGCAGATTCCCATCAACTTTAGTCCTGTGGCATTGCTTGGAGAATGTTAGAAGTGGGAGGTAGGTGTTACTCTGGAATGGAGGATAGAATCTATCACTTTCAGATGTTTTTGAGCAGGAAGGGCGACTGACTGATTGCCCAGTGGGTGAGTGCAGTGGATCGCCTCCCCTGCTTAGTGGGCCAAACAGTCAATTATCCACTTGGGCAGGCATGACATACTTTGTAACAGTTTAAAACCAGGCTTGACAGAGGAGTTGAGCAACACCTCTCCCTGCACGGATGAATTGAGAGGATAATGTGTGGACTTTACACCTTGGATTGTTGTTCCTTCTCAAACACAAAAGTCATGACAAATAGATTTACATTGCCATCAATATTTGGAAGAAGGGAAAAGGAGAACTATGGCATTAGGTTAGTGCACTATTATTGTTATTTGACCAACTGACCACAGAGAGTTCAGCAGTAATTACCACAGTGGCTTGAGCCATTGCCTTGCAAGACTACAGAAGCTAAATTCCTTAACATGCCTGACCTATCCTCACTGTCTGCTGGTAGGGGTATGTGAATTTGGTTGATTTTGGGAAAAGAAAAATTAACATGATGTCTTATGCCTAGAACATATGCAGTGCTTGGCTTCACATTAGTAACATTGAAAATTGAACCCTAAAGGTCATTCTATACCTTCAATATAAAAAATACTTTTTCCTGTGATGTGATTTTGTGTTTCCTACTCTAAAACTTGCACAAATGAAGCCTCTGCTAAAGCACACCCCTTGTTGTCTTTGTGAATTCCATGATAAGACCTGGGTTGAAACATCTCCTATTGTACTACCTTATACTTATATGGACTCAAATAAATAGGTAAATCATTGTAAGCAGCATTATAACCTGATGGACAATGTTGTCAGCTAAGTAATAGTTAATGCAAATTCACTGCATACTCATTTTCAGTAACATTTATCTAGTTAGCAGCCATGTATAAGAATCAGTGGGCTTAAAGTGAGAAACAACCTATGGAGGAATCCAGTAATGGTTGCATTAACCCATCCATCCATCTATCATTGTCAACTCCTTAATCCTGAACGGGGTTGCAATGTTCTGGAGCCAGTCCTGGAATCATGCTATGAACAACTCGTGAATAGGATGCCGGGCCTCCGTGAACCCTGTTCTCAAATTGCTCTGTTCTGTAATGACACAATATGACACATTCAGTGTGAAACCCTTCTTCAATCAGGCTTTTTGTCTAAGCATGAGGGATAAAACCCCCATGTCTTTAGGGTTGGTGTGATCAGTGGTCAACATAGGAAACAGGACTGTGTGAGAGGACAACTGTTCAGCTGCCATTGGTGTTCACTGTTCATCGAGAATGCTCACTTAAATTAGTTGACTCGTAGAGTTGTGTCAGAACAAATACATCAAACCTATTACAACTGTCAGTTTTGAGCAGCAATCAACTAGCGCTATTTTAAATTAAAAATCAGCCTTAAGTATAACAAGTGCCTGGGGATCTCCTTTTTATTATCTTCCAATACTAAACTGTTCGCCTGTTAATCGATGCTTGCAGATTCACTTAAGTGGCTGAAACATAGATGCTAAGAAAGCTAAGACTGCCAAACTGAAATATTTACCAGGAAAGCACAAACTTGTGCTGGCACCTTTGAACAAAATACTTTCATGTTGTTAAGAGATATTTAAAAGATAACATAGAACTGAGAACAAACTGATATCATCCCCTCACGTGTCCCCTTGCTGTCAGACTTGTATGTTTCATAATGTGCCAGCTGTCTAACAGGCTTCATGCAGCAATTTTAGCCATTGTATTTAGAGAAAAAGAACTCAAAATAATATTACCAGGACTGACTTGGAAGGGTAATGGAAACATTAAATATCATTTTTTATGTACACAGGTAGATATAGAAATGAGATAGGTTAAGAAGATCCATTATGTGAAGATTACACCACTCTGCAGCAACAAAGACAGAAGCACAGTGGCTGTTCTTTTTGTGTTTTACTTCATCTATACTTGAATACATCCAGCTCTTTTCTACCTCGCTCCAGTGGACATTTTACATTCTGCATGAAAAGTAAAGTATTTTATATGATTTGTCCTGCTGTTTTTTGTGGTTGATCAATTCTAAAGAATATTTTGGGCTTCAAATAGCCTTTGGGTCTACATTACCACTGCAGTTTCATCAGGAACTGAGCCAGTCACCTCAGCTCTTCTGCAGCAGTTCTCAGAGATGTAGGACATTTGTGGGTTGCTTTACTTTCACTCGTTGGTCCAGTTAGTCCCATACATTGTTGCCAAAATTGCACACATGTACTCAAACTTTTGACTGGTACTGTGAGCATCTATTTCACTCCATGTAATAACATAAAGTAAAATATACACTGACTGCACAGTGTCAATGGGGAAAAAAGTGAATTAATAGAGGAAAATAATCAGCTAGAAATCACTATTATAAAGGGCAAATTTTCATGTAAAATGGTTGACAAAAGAGAAATGCGTTTAAACTCATACTCAGTAGATACAGACATTGCAGTGAATAAGATCAACCCTCTGAATTCCCTGCAACCAGATGCCGTTCAGATTTAGTGGCTGCAACACTTCATGTAAATACAAAGGGACTTTTCCGAGAGATCATGTTGCTGGCCGTATGGAACACTTTCAGCCATTTCAATTTATCATTGCTGCCCACACATGTCCCCTTATAGTCTCATAACACTGATTCCATCAAAAGCAATGTGACGCTTGCAGAAACCAATCGCTTCAGGCAGCAGACACTGGGGTCAGATCACTGAAGGGAAAGGACACCTTGAAACTCACCTGAAGCCCCCCTCATGCATACACTGGAACTCATTGTTCAATAATCCCTTGGAAAGTTTTACCTGAATCCTATAAATAACTACAAGAAGTACAGCAGCTTTTTCTTTCTATATGTTTTTTTTAAGTTTCTCCCCTAGTGGCATATGAACTGCTCTCTGGAGAGCTGTGGATTTTTTCTTTTTTTTAGCCCATCCCTTCATCTCAAAGGGACAGCTTTTTTTTTTTTTTTGCTTCCATGTGCACTGACCTACTAGAATTTAATGAATGCATACATATGTACATCAGCTGAACCTGCCAACCCTCCATGCCATACTGTAATTTATTCCACCGTGTCAGTGATCAAAGGTGTGGTGGTGAACTTTGCGAATTTGCAGATATGTAGATCCGCACTGGATTATCAACAACTGAGAAAACAACTGAGAACACCAGGTAAAAATAAGATGCGGGTGACACTGAGGTGGTCTTCAATTAAGATGGAGTGGCTTTTGCCTTGGTTGTGAGAATTGCTTTTCTCAGGATTTAGACTGAACCTTGAAAAACCCTTCAGTACCTTGCATTTCACAGTGGAGGCTGCAAGGGAATACTATAAAAACTGTCCATGATTTAAATTATTTACTGGTGCTACACCACAGTTATTGTATTGCTTAAGGGCAAACCGAACTAACTGTAGGATCATGAGGCAAAATATTCAAATATTCCTTGATATTTCTCTAACACAAAAGATTAAAAATACATAGTTTGAATAATTAAACCTGATACAATTGTCTGGCATTTTACAGTGTTTCTTAAATGTAGATCATAAAACTAAAAAAGTACAAATATCAGCAGCCTTAATTGCTACAGTAAAATACACAGCCTATACAAATGTTCTGTATATACTGGTTAAGCAACACAATGATAATAATACCACCTTAACCAGCAAAATGGCAGTGGGAGCAATTGTTTCCTAAAAACAGCATAGGCACACCAATTCAGCTTTGCGAATCTTCTGAGCAGATTTTTGTTCCTCTGTGACTTTGGGACACTAAACTTCATTCAGAAAGTTAACTACTAGAGTGCCGAAGATGTTTAAAACAATGGACTGCCAAAGATGTTCAGTGCCCAGATAGAATGTGGTTTGGTACTATTTTATTTACCATAATTACAAAGAATTATATAAAGGTTACATGTGTGCTATTGACTTTGGCTTACACACTTGCAGACTTTTTCCAGCTAGGAAGGCTGACTAACTTAAACTTGTAGGCAGCTAGACTCACACATTGTCTTTGTTTGTTATGTTTGCAATTTAAATTTTCATTGCAATTTGTTAGGTGGTTGTGTTGGTGTTGTTAGGGAGGAGAGAATACTGTTTACCAAATTGGATAAAAGTATATTTGTCATGCTGTTAATAAGACATCATATAAAGGACCAATCAAAATCTGTACACACTTTTTCACAGAAGAGTGAAAGCAAAGCAACCTGCAAGTATCCTACACTTCGCCCATACATTTGTGTCTCATTTCCTGATAAAAAAATGTTAATCAAACGCCACGTTTAAAGCAAGTGGTTTCCAGAAAGTGTATTTAGACTGTAGACTTTTGAGTATTTTATTATTATTTGATAGAAGACATAATGTACACTTATTAGTGTCCTATGATTCATAGGGAGAAGCAAAATAGTCTCATCTCCCTTGAGTAGCTCAGTTATATTTAATAACTATGATCCACTTAGACCCCTAAGAGAGTAGACAGTGTCATTCTGAAATAATGAAACAATCAGTCTTGACTAAAATGAAAGATGTATCTCACACCTCAACGCTTACAACAGTCACTAACTCTGAATATATACAAGCATTAGTCTTTCAAGGACATAATGGTGGCTCACATCCCATCATTTGGGGCACTGACATCAGAAGACCTCTGACGGTAGGTTATGGCAACATTAATGGCAGTTTATATCAAGCCCATTTGGGGTCAATGCCATGCCACCTTGTTCATTTTCATGCCACTTTTAATAAATGATTCAGCCCTCAGTTACCTTGGTGAAAATATGTTGTGCCATTCATGTAAACTAAATAAGGAAAACTAACTTGTCCGAATGGATAATATGGACAGCGACTTCTGATTATATCACCAGGGGTTGCAACAAACAGCTAACAATGAGGAAGCAGGAAGACCAATCGTTAAAGATATAGACTCTAACCTAAAGGCTGGTTTTGTCCCTACTACTTGCTTCTGCTATAAAGTACTTCCCACAATTGTTACAGTGAAAATACTTACTTACATAAAAGGGTCCTATGCCTTAAATCACAGGGTGAAGGTGTGAGCTATGCAACAAATAAAAAACAAAAACACTGAACCAAAGAGTGACATCAAAACTTGCCTAACAATCTCTGGCAATGAAGGAGTCAACAAAAATTTCAAACAGAGGTTGAGAGAAAGATGAGTGTATGTTGGTTTTCTAGGATTTGCTTGTAAATGTGTATACATGAGTGTGCTCTGGGTTACAGGTCTGTGTCTTGTAGTGTAAATTATGTTATGCATTCTTCTTTTCTTTAACCATTTACTTGTGGATCTTTTTATTGTTATATTCCTGTTTGTTATATTTGCTTTTATTATTGAAGAAAGAATAAAAAGGGCCACAAAATCCTCCCAAATTCATTCCCCACCTGGTTACTCCTGGATCTGGCACACCCTGGTGTGCTACAGTTATCAAAGCGAAACTTCTGGTTCATCTTCAAAGCTCTATAAAGGTTAGTACTGTAACAACACTAGTCCAACAAGGGTGAAGAGTAAAATGAATGAAGTAGTTACTTATTTTGCCTGAAGGACACAGAGAAAAAAGCTGCAATTAAAACAGAATGTATATGTAACAATATTCTGTAATAATTTGGCTTGTTCTGCCCTCTTCCTGTGTCCTTCCATTATTGTTGGCAACCTTAAGGGTTTCAGGGATGCCACCAATTTGTTTGGTGCTGGGCAGGGATGGAAGGTTTAAGATTTCAAGCAAATTGTTTAAAAAATTGCCACTCATCTTCCTTGCAATGAAAGGTGAATAATGGGAACAGGACATTGAACTGACACAAAAAAACACACTTTTTATTACTCTTCACAAAGTATGCCCTGGAAGAATGAGCAACAAATGTACGTTTCTCTCATTAGACTTGAAAAAACAACTGTAGTGGTGGACGGGAGTCTGCGTTACATACTAAGGTCTTCAAACCACAGTATGAATTTGGATTGCCTGGTGCTTGGACAGATGCTGCTAATCTTCAGATCCTGACAGGCCGTGGTAATGGCTGCTGAGCACTAAGCCCCACGGTCTAATAGAAACCCATGAGGAAAGAAGCAGTCCTCACTTTAAGTAAGAACCTGCATGCTGAAGACCATTTGGAGGGAGGAACCCACATACAAATTTTGATCACTGAGTCCCACATGCAAAAAGCAGGGAATCACTTTGGCTGGAGAACACAGGAATCTCTTCAACTTTATTACGTCATTTTGTCTATATACAAAACTATCCAACAACTTACTGGCTTCTGTTCCTTGAGCACGACTCTATGTGGTTTAACACAATTAAACAATTAACACAGTTAATCTAATCACTTACATTCTGTTTTTACTGCTCTTTCATGCACCACTGTTTTAACCATTCTTGCTTGACATCCAGTTTGATCCTGATTTGGACCACAGGTTTCCTTTAAGCATGTGTTGAGACTGCCTTAGGTATAAATTTACACACTGATTTTAAGGGGCCTTGGAAATATAAGACAATGTTTCTTAACTAGAGATTCAGGGACTTTAATATACTGATCTAAATTTTTCTAGTGATCAAAGTGTCTGTTAAGGTGATTTCCATGAGAGTTGTCTAAGGACAATTCGAAAACTATTTTCAATACAACATTTCCTTGGTATCCAAATCTAATTAATCTAATTCATACCAAGTAACAATTTCCCATTATTAAAAATAAATAATGCACCCAGCCAATCAGAAAATACCTATATAATGATCAACTCATGATTTCAGCATAATGAAACACTCTAGACACCAACGACACAATTAGAAAACAATTGATGCTGTCCTTAACATGCATGTTTATAACATGTGATAGAGTATGTACAGAACGTTACACGTTAGTGACCACTCCCAGTGTCACTGTGTTACACACGGGAGATGAGAAGGCGCATACATCGGTTTGCAGCGAAGTACAGTGTTAAGAGATGCCGAATAAGGAAATAAAGACATTTGTAAAATTAACTTGTCTCATCTACCTCTTTGTTTGATGGAACAACTGGCATTTAAATAAATAGATTTATTTAGTTTAAAAAAATGAAATGTGCAATAAATGTAATGCAAACATGTTCAGACAAAAGCGGAAACAGCTGATAACACGTGCACATGCATGTACCTGGCTTTGGATAAATTCGTACCACTACAAAATAGAATTTATTACAATACATACAGTATTATTTTATTATAGTAGACTTTAAAAATTCAATTCAATTCAATCCTTTTTTTTTAATAGAACATTTCTGCCCACACTGAAAGCGCTGAACAGCAGATTAGGATAAACAGAACAGAAAACAGGTATATAATGAATCTATAGATAGAAGTTAAATGTTAATGAGAGTGACTATACAGGGCACAAGTGCAAAACAGTAAGCCTGCCAGCAACTGAGGAGAGTAAAACAAAAAGTTCCCATCCAGGAGGTGAGGAAGAAAAATAAACCTCTGGGGGTTTGAGTGCCAGTGGCTGCACATCCCTCTTGGGTATTCTATACATAGAAAAATAGTTCCATGAGTAGCAGCTAAGACAGGTTACACTACTAAGGACAAAACTGTGTAGGAGAGTGGAAGCAGAATAAAGTCGTGTTGAGGTGCACATGAGCTGTTTACATCATCATGGCAAGGGGTCCTCAACATAGATTGTTGGTCTCATAAACAATCTGATTTTTATTTGCATTTTGATTTTTTTATTATGGATAAGCTTTGGACAAAAATTTGCAAAAGTTTCCATTTGGATACTGATATTTTTAAAGTTTTCATGATCGCTGCCCATGTCTTTCACCCTGCAACGCATACAAACTCAACGCTGTTAAAAGCATTATGTAATGCTGATAACAAATTTCAATGTCAGAAGATCTTTATTTGATCGAAAATTAAGACTTTAACATAGGGTAAAGATATGTCTTAACTTATGTGACATGGTGGTTAGAATTGCTTAATTGCATTGAAAACAAGTTTGAATTCCTGTCCCCTATATCACCCTTGATCTATGTACATACTTTTGCCAAATTAATACAATATAAATCTAACATACAAACGTGCAAATCATTATAAGTAACTTAACAATGAAAGCTGTTTTGGAGAGAAAAGCATCCACTGCGAATATATCAAACACTTCAAATTGTGATTTATACCTTAATGTTTGTGTATGTGTTTTAGATTGAAAATGGAAGGAGGAAACACAGAGTTGTTATTTTCGTTATGGAGCACGCATACGTCTGTCTCTACTCATTGTCTGTATTAAAACAGAGGAGTCACCCACCACCATTGCATAATGTAAAGATTGATAGACAAGATTTATCCAGACTGACACCAATGAGAGAAAGAAAAAAACCTTTTGGATTTGAAATTCTGAATTAGCATCACTGGTGCAAAATGTCTGATACAAGTTTTACTAAATTAAACAGCTGTTGCTGAAATAAAATGACCATGTAATAGGCAAAACGCTATTGTGGTGAATAATAAGCATGGGGTATGAAAAAAGGTTATATATTTTTATAAGCCACTGAAGTGTTGTTTTGGTTATTATGTTATTTAAGGGTTAAGTGTACTGTAATTTTGCCAAGAATAATGTCAAAAGGACTTTTCTTGGAGAAGATTCTAAGATCTTAACCCTCATCCTGCAAAAAAATTAAAGAATTACTCTGTATGCAGTGCCTTCCACATCATGGATGCTCTGGCTGTTAGCTTAAATGCCCATGATCATCAGCAGGATCATTTTAAATACCAAAGCTTAGTTTTTGTAACCTAATGTTGCTCATGAGTCTAAAAAGTAAAAAAAAAGAACAAAGCTTAGTTTAGTACTCCTGAAAAACAACAAGAAAAATAAAGGTCATCCATGTCTGGAAATGACATCCTAATGAATGGGTATGCTTCTCGAATGATCCCCAAGAAACCATTATGCTGGATTTTGAGTGATGCTGGGGACATTCTGTGATACCAGCTAAAAGCTTGATGTCTGTCTGTCTGCATTGAACCATTTATCTGCATCAAAATATGCTTTAGATAAACTTCTTTAAATAATACCAATAATAATAATAATAATAATAATAATATGAAGAATCAAAAATACAGATGATAATCAAATTGAGTGATGTCAGTTCACTGAAGATGGATTAAACAGTACCAGTAAATATGCTTAAAGGTTCAACAAGAGGATATGGTGCTTGAAGTTCAACAGTAACTAGGAAATTATGCATGCTGCCTTTTACAGGTTTGTTTGATAAAAAATTGTAATTTTAGAATTAAATATGATAGTTAAATATTCTAGTAAATATTACATAATGCAATCTATTAATAGTGAAAAAAAAGGAATTTTTCAATTTAAAGCATTTTTGCAAACATACAGATATAGTGTGTATAAGTCAAACGGCCACTCTTGCCGTCTTTCTGAGTCATGGAGGAAGTTTGTCTGTTCATTTGAAACAAGCATGAGCAGCAAATGTCCTTTCCTCAGTATTTGACTGGCATCAAATTTTGCACTATCACAAAGGTCAGAGAAGAGTAATTAGTTTTATAGTTTACCAAACTGCCACGGTGATGCAAAGATCATAAAAGGTACATGAAAAAGGAAGCCGAATAGTGTTAACAGACATGGGGTCTACAGCTTGAATGGGTGGATAGACATTAATGGACACTTTGTGAAGAATAAAGAAAATGTAAAGGTAGAGGTGAAAGTCACAGGGTACAGAAATCAAAAGACACATGCTTCAAAGTGTGATGCTTTTACAGTTTGAAAGGAACAGCGGCATGTCTGGTTGTTCAGTTGGTTTACAGAAATAGGCAAATCTTTCCATCTGAGCTCTGTTTATCTTTAGGTGATTTTTTGCTTTCCCATAGCTTGCAGGAGTAGCATTTAGCACCAGACTAAAGAATGAATTTCTGTGCCCCACAATTAAAAAAAAAATGTTTAGACCATTGAGAGGTTCCATGGCCACCTGGAGGTTAATCTGAAAACAGGATATATACAAGTATCCTCTCTGGGAAGTGACAGAGAACATGAATTCACACAAAACAGCAAAAAAATTACAGTTGTGAAGTACAAGAAGACTTGTACTTCTGCATCAAAAGATTATGGTTTTGAAATATCCAAAACGATGCCTGGCATCTCCAAGAGAAAAAAAAAGATACCTCCTACCTGACACAAGTGCCACCGTTGCGACACGGCTGGTGCTGGCAGACTGGGCCGCCGCAGTTGCGGATGTTTCTCCCCCTTATGGCTTCCTTCATGATGTGCAGCTCCCTGTTGTTAACCTGCAGCTCCCTGATGCAGCCCACAAGGCCTGTCATAAGCCCAACATCATCTTGCACCTCGGCCCGGGACGGCACGTCTCCCAAGAATATGGGTCCAAACAGTGCCTGAGGAGTTCGGCGAACAACAGTGTGTGCATTCTTGTAGAAACTCATATCGTATTACTAATGATGACTTCAATGATCTTCATTGTCAATCCTGCCAACTGGATAGGTCAAGTAACTGGCTATGAGGGGAAAACATTCTGATGATGAAATTCAGGTAACTATAATGTTTTTTTGTATTACACCAACCGCATTTAAGATTTTCTTTCAGTGACAAAATAACTACAAATAATTTTCATTGTCAAGATATTATTGCTGCTTCAAATGGATAACAAAACCAGAATTGATAAAGCTGCCATTGTCAAGAAGGGACTACACTTTTAAATAAGTAGCATCATTCTTTTTAACAACTTATAGAAATATAAATTAAAAAATTTAAAACTGAGTCACTGACAAGTTATGTTGTTAACTAGGTAGATGAACAGAGCAGTAACAGTTACACAAAAGCATCCTCACAATGTCTGAACAGATATAAAGTTTGTTAACTGTAAAGGTCAGGGAAGACCACAGCAAGACCTGTGAGTGGCTGCTTTGCTGCAGGTTCTCCGTCCTGTTATTCACTCCTACTTCAGCAGTGCAAACTCCCCCAAGTCCACCGCTAGGCAAAGTGTATCTGTGAAGAAGAGAGAGTCGGACAGGGGAGATCTTATTTCAGTATGCACTACTGGAAATAAATTCATCTAACCGTGAAATTTATGCAGGCTTGAAAGAGGAAATTGTTGTAATGGACCTCTGAACGCTGATACACCAGGGTTCAGGATACATGCAGCAGACCACCACTATATACAGTATGCGTGTAAAGTCGGTCAACAAATGAGAACACACAGAATACCTGTAATTCTTTCTTCTCTTTTTCTTCAGGCAGGAACAATATCAGGACAGATGCAACACAAAAAGCTCTGCTCTGTTGAGTGGTCTTTCTCCAAAGTCTTCTACTGCGCATTATTATTGTTACTATTATTATTCATGGATTCATTTATCAGATGCTCATATCCAGATAAACTTGTCAGGCTAACATGCAAGGAGGGAAACAAGAGTGCTGATGCTCACTGACAGGAGGCATCAAATGAAAATGTTCTAAAAAGATGCCCTCGATGACAAATACGTACATCCCACCTCAACTTACATAACTTGGATAAAGGAACCCCAGAACTGAATAATCGTAGCATCACATTGCTTGCTGTCATCCCTCAATGTGTGCGCATGAACAGACACCTAAACATAAACGATCATCTGCTGATGAGAAACACTGCGTGTTCCCATCTTCTTTATGACTCATACATTAATGAGCAATATTCCCTTTGCTGCTGAGTTTGTGCTGTTCCAAAGAGCTCTCGTCATCTTCCAAGTTAAGCTGAAGCAGGCCTCAGATGTCAGCCAAGGACCAGGTTTCAATCCTAGGCTGAGTAGTTCTTAAAGGGCATCTACACCTGTTCAGTCACTGCTTTGACGTCAAAGCTAAGCCTTTGTGACCCTGAGTCATCCCACGATGTCTGTATTGAAAACTTCATACCAACAGCAGTGCTGAGTACAGGCTATTTGCTTAATGTTGTACAATGAACTACAAAAAAAAGATGGAAGGGGGAACAGTGGATAATTTAGTGCAGACCTTAACCACTTATCCAGGTGTGAACTAAAGTAAGGAAATCCATGTTTTGTGAAACACCCTACATATGGACTTAGAAAAAGATACCTTGTCCATAGATAAATGTAGCAACATATGTGAGTGTAAAAACAATGTGTTAAGTGATATTTAGGTCCTGTAATTGAAACAAAAGCTCAGTGCATGCTATTTTAAAACTGGACCATGTATGCATTTGAACATCTTAAACATCTTCACCAGTCACCATAAATATTATAAAACACCCCAGATGGAAACAAGAAAATACTACACTGTTGCAACACAGTGGAAGCATTAGTGCCTCGTAGCTCCTGGGCTGTGCGTTCAAACTTGGATCAGTCTGTGTGAAGTTTACACATTCAACCCTTTTTCATGTGGGTCTCCTCTACATGCTCTGGTTTCCTCCCATAGTCCAAATACATGCATTTAAACAGAAATCTAAATTTCACTCTAAATTGCCTGTGGTGTGTGTGTATGTTTTTATACTGATGGTTTTGTGTCCCAAACGGGGTGGACATAGCCTTAAGCGCTATTCTTCCAGGATAGGTTGTGGACCACTGAGACCTTGCCTTAAACAAGTAGTTACTGATGATGGATATAATGGCACCAATAATCCCATTCTGTAAAATAGCTAAAATTTGGTAAGTAGGTTCACTAAACTACAGACTCCACTACTTAGATAAGCTAACAAAAGTGGTAAAAGTACTTTAAAAATATTTCACTTTCATGCCATTATGGACTCTCATTTTACATTTGCTTAAGAATTTTTATAGAACACAGAACTTGAAAGGCACAAATCACATCTGAGTAGTATGATTTACCAGTGATCACAGTAGGCTAGCACTTTGGAACAACCATAAAAACATAACTATTGCCGGTGTATAATACTAGATTAATTTCAATCAACTACAGACTCCAGACTTATAAAGCAGTATGAGAGGCATAACAGCAAGAGTAAAGTAATGTTTTACCTTTATAGTATTAAGGAACCTGAGCTGATACTGTTTTCATGAATTTTCTACATTTGCATAATATTTACTGTATGACATTATAAAACACAATTTGTGTAAAGAATGAAATAAAGATCTGCTATGTATGTACCATACCAATAAATTCCTTTAGTGTGCAATTGTTAAAGAAACTGTAAGCATTGCTCGGGATGGCAGCGCTGCTATGGAGGCCCCACTTCACCCAGTTCTTTGTCTTCCGTAGAGAGATTGACAGTCAGCTCTTTACAGTGCAGGTGAAAATGACAGGAGCCAAAGCAATTTTCCACTCTCCTAAACCAACAGAAATAAAAATTTAAAAAGCCTGTGGCAAAATAACAATAGTTCTGCAACAATGCATGACATGCGCGTCAATTTTCCAAATGGTCCCTGTTTTTGATTGTGTCATCGCCAACTTTGGTACCATAACTCCAGAAGCTTATAATTTAAGGTGGAAGACCTTTTATGTACCATTGCTGATTGTAAAAAGATTGTTTATTAAACTAGTGCAGCTGAATGGACAATTTTCAGCACATTTCTGATGCCCTTTTACTTCAAATATTGTATATTACAAGTATTTTGTAATGCATAACCGTTTAAAGTTAAATTTTTGCAAATTGATTTCAATGTACATGTTAATTGGTTTCTTTTGGCAAAGACAGTGCCAGCTACATGCAATGCAGGTCTTAAGATGATTAATAATTGGCTATGCAGGTAAAGTCTAAATGGTGTCCAATTTTTAAAGAGCACAATACAAAGGGGAGGAACCTGTTAAATCGCTGTGACTTCTGCCCTACAATAACAACTGAAAAAGAAGGGGGAAAAAAATTGAAAATGATTGTAAAGACAGGAAAAAAAGAAGTTACAAAGTTTTAAAGTGTTCAGAGGCATGGTCTCACAAGCTGAATCGAATATGCCTGCATGACAGTTTAGACAGCATCTGTTTACTAATGCATGTCTGCAGTATGAACCCAGAGAGAAGCAGAGCTCACATTGGGAGAGAAAAAGCGATTTGATGACCCCTACTTTCTTACATTTCTCTTCATTCCTGTTAGCCTGCTGCAAAACCTGAACAAATGCATGTGGCAAAAAATAAGACATTTAATAGACAGCACCGTTTTCTCGCACTGCAGACCCTGATGTGGCTCTTTATCATTACCTGCCTGAGGTAAAGGGGGCAGCCACCATGCAGCGTAACAGGCCAAAGTGGTCAAATCACACTATAGTAATGTCGGTGAGTTTAAATGGTAATCAGTACAGGACTGTTTATTATTATTTATTCATTTAGCTGACACTTTTCTCAGCAACTTAAGCATGTTCAGCTACTTAAAACAATTTACACAGCTGGGGCAACTTTTACCTTCAGTACCTCAGAAGTGTGCGATTTGAATAGTCCAAAGTGTCAGCTCTAACCTCCACACTACCTGCGGCCCCATTTGAATTTATTTTGAAATCTGGTTATAGTAACAATGTCATTACTGTATTATACTCATACTTTTTATTTAATCAAACTGAAACATATAATTGCTCCATGAAATCACCAACCTGACTGATGTTTTTTCCCTTTTTTGTCAGCAGTGACCTGGAACGCACTGATAAATGCTGTCTATTCAAACTGTTTATTTTGCCTCTTGAGCATGAACTGAAATGCACAAACGATAGCAGCTTCCTACAAAACTCCTTCGATTTCGTTATTGAAATGTTGTGCATATCTGGCATACTAGTAAGAGCCCACTAGTTTTGCGATACAGAATACAGATCAGAACAGCTGTTAAGTCAATAAGTGTAGGTGTGCGGCTTGTATTTCCTGACCGCTGTGCTCCCCTGAGTATCGAGCGATGGCCATAGTCATTATGCTGTAGCATCAACAGATACTCTATCATGTTAACTATCCATGCTGATAGTGTCACATTTCGGCTTTTGTAATGTCAGGTATTTTTTCCTTCCACTGTTTTCTAATTTATAATCAACAGAATCTTATGTGCTCTTTAATGTCTCCCAAGTGACCTCTCCATCACTAATTCTGAAAAGATTTCATGGACAGTGATTGCTGCTAATGCCAGACTATGGCAACGATCCGTATGATTCCAACCCTTTGAAATCGACCAGCAACGCTCAATTTTCTCAACATTTATTACTACCCTGCTTCTGTCAAATTTTATGTCAGTGTAGTAAGCCTCCCCTTCTTCCTCTTGCTTGCCAACCAAATTTACGCAGTAGGCCAAAACTGTCCACTGAAGGGAATCGGATTCCATGCAGTTTGGGGTTTGCTGGTCCCACCGTGCGTCTGTGATTGCAAAGGCACTTCTTGCAGAAAAGTAGTCCTTTTAATGACCAGATGCAGGCAATCAGGCTAGTAACCCTCATGCTAATTTGACACAGCCTTCCCTGGACGCCTCCCTAAAGGCAATCAAAGATCTACAACTTCAGGTAGAATTAATTACAGGTTTGAAAGTTACAGGGAAGCTAGTCTGCATGCAGAACACGGAATGGTGGCAGCAGCACCCGTGAAATGCAGCCTGTAGAATGGGCAACTGCCAGCGGAGCCCTATATCTTGTTTCTCAATTTGTGCTGCCCCTGTTTTTAGCACACTGATGTTTGCAAGCAAAACCAAAACAGCTTTATGAATATTTCAGGAGCTTTGCTTTTAAAAGCAAAAATATAACCAACTTCCAGAGGGGAACATTCCAATGCCATGGAGTTAATTCTTCAATCAATTAGACAAAGCAGATTTCATAAAGGAGGAAAAAAGGGAACTCATAATATGATGCACTGCCATCCTGCCTGTCCTCAAGGCAGAGTTTCCTGTCTGACATTTATTAACTCCTTTTCTTTAACCCACCTAATGCTGGAAAACCCCTTCTGTCAGGCATCAGTAAGGAGCTCTTGGAGGGAGCAGCTTGATGTATTTTGTTGATCTCCTATAACCTCCACTTTCCCCAGGCTAATTTGCATGGGCCACAGCATGAGGAGACAAGACTGACAACCCAAGCACTCTTTGAGGCAGCCCAGTCTGTTATGAAGCTTAAACCACACTCATATCTCCTTATTAATTGTAAAAGACATATGGGTCTACAATAACTGATGTGGTAACATTGCTGGGGACTGTGGCATATATTACACTAATATTCCACTGACCGTCGGAGTTGCTTTTGAGCCGCGTAAGATGTCAAAGCTGCCGAAAGGACTGTACCCACGCTCAGCTTCATGCAAGTGTCTGGCCTACTCCGGGTGCTCCAGAGATGCAGCATGCAGTGTGTACACGACACAAGAACACAAACATGTTTAATATTTCATTCCCTCATTCCCATGATAATGTCGCCAGGTCGTAGTTGGTATTCTTCATCCTCATTTATTCATTCATTCATCTAGAAGCTACATTAACTGAAGGCAACATGCAAATAGCGGGGCCTATAGAAACAGCAGCTGTATAATTTATGCAAAGTGATTTCTTCGAGTTTTTGGCACCCATGCACAGCAAAGGAACTTGAGAACCAAAGACTGTAGCTCAGGCTTTGCTTTTGAGTGATATTAAACAAATAAATAAAAACATGAACTGCTATATTTTTGTACACATTGCAGCAATTTTATGAACCAACCTGGATTCATAATGTTAACATAGCAATTCGTAAAAGACAAACACAAGGCTGGAATTGCAGAGGCAATAAAGATAACCAGCGTCATACTCCCATCATACCTTCCATAACGGCTTTTTCTATGCACTGGCAACAGATGGCGGTAAAGCTGCGTGCTGCGGCGCTTTTCGGTGGTGCCGGCAAGAAAACCTGGTGGGCTGCTTCTGACATGTTAGTTTCCAGAATTAAACCAGATGAAAGAAATTATGAGAGGCAAAAAACCTTTGTAATACATTCAAAAAATTTAAAAAAATACACAATGGTGTACATGTGTGCCTATTGGGGGAGCGTTCTGACATTCTGTTGGACAGCAGATGTGTGGATGTGGAGCAAGAGCCAATCGGTGCAGACTAAGTGGGGGGAAAAATGGGTCAGATATTTGAAGCGCATGAGAATGAAATAATCCCTTCCTTATTGTTTAACCTCTTTTTAAAATGAATAACATTTTAATGTGACATGGTGGCATACAACGCTTAATTCCAGCAGCTGTATTGCCTTTTTGAAAAATACATGCTACAGTGTTACCAGGCTCATTACTGTTAATCTGGCTTCCACTATAACGGTCAAAAAGAGGTGGTGGATGGAGTCCTCCTGTTGGCTATGTTTTTCTACAGTACAGCAAAGGACTAAGCTCTAGTACTACCTCTAAGTACTTCAGTAATACACAGCACAGTGTCATGGCTACATTCCAATCCACCTCCTTTCTAGCAGATCAAATAACACAAATACCAACAAGCTGTAACCTACTGGTTTGAGTGCTACCCTGTGCGCTTGGTTTGCAATGCCTTCCAATCACCCGTAACTGCATTTGGTGCATAATTTGCACTATGATTGGCAGGTTCTGGTTAATTCTGGAGACCCATATTCTTTATTAATTGTTACCCCCCCCCCCCATTGTCCAGCTGATTCATGATTGACCTGCTTGGAGAAATTACAGTAGCTGTTGAAAGATCCAGCCAGGCTGCTTGTGTCTAAAAAATTCTGCCTTTCAAACATGAACCTGAATTTCATACACTCATGATATGTGTGATTAAAACCTGGCTGGGAAGGTAAACGAACTACATAAATACAGAATGCAGAAAAAACATTTAATTTAACCAAAGCATTAATTACCTGTGGGGCTTTTGTCGAGAGTCACTATATTTTGTATTACTGATTATCTAAGCTGATTTTACATTATTATTTTATCACTGAGCCGAGATATGTATCGCCTCTAATTAAAAAATATACAGATCTGTATGAAGCAAAAGTAATGTATTATTTCCCCCCCATCAAATGAGTATCACTTATACAACACATTCCCGTGGAAACTGAAGTAAACCTATGTTTGATTGGTGGAAGCACAAGCTGCAGACACAGTAAAGGACATTCCTATATTACAGTGCACAGGATCATAATAGAAGGATAATAAAACTCCATGATGAGAGCTCCTGCATTAGACTTACATAACACCTTTTGAAGCTCCTGTACTGGTCAAGATTTTGTACTCTTCATAAGCAATATGTCAGCATTCAAAAATGCTTATATCAGCAACGGTAGATTGATAGGAAACTCTCTCCATGAAAGGGCCCTTAATAAGAATTTCATAACTCCTTCATATGTAATGCATAAGGCCATAATGAGCAGTGCATAAAGGTTAATGAATAATGCATAGCTAACAAGACATAATGAATATCTTATACAGGGTATTTCTTAAAAGGTAAAAATTTAACTGGGAACGATCATTTGTATAAGAAATGTCCTTGAATTGTATGGAGAATGTCTTGCAATAACTGAAAAAAGGAACCCTTGCCTGTTGAATCTAAGTTTGAAGACATTTCCCAGAGGCCCCATGTTGAAAATGAAACATACATTTAAGTTCATGTCTTACATGACTTCAGCTAGATCTTGAATACAAAATTTGCCCTATATCTGGAACTAATAACATATATGCATTAGGCTAGCTGCAAGTAAACTTATAGGAAAATTACTACTAAAAATGAAGTGTGATTCTGGGAAAACAGACTATGTATGGGAATAATGGTATGAAGGGTGAAACTCAAACATTCATCTGTAGTACAGGCTGAAAAGCTTTGTGGTGAGTCAAACTGCTGACCCGTACTACTGAAACATATCCACTGCAGGAGGTACACTGCAGCTTTACCACACTGACAAGCCAGCAATTTCCTGACTTTTAAATCTTTACAATGCTTTGCTCCATTTATTTTGTACTTTTTACACTAGTTTAAAGGTGACAGTGGGTCATGGGGATTATTTCAAAGTACAAAAACAAAACAAAAAAAAACAAACAAATGCTGACTGGTCTGATTTTAGTCTGGCTCTATGCTGCTGTATCATGTCTCCTAACAGCGGTAATTTTTAATGACTCATTTTTCATACTGCAAACCATTACAAGGGCAAAACCGAAACACAAAAAAGCGGAAAAAAATGGATAATGGAGCACAAATGTTGCCACGAACAAAATGATACATGGGAACACAATGTGTTGCAGAAGTTGACCTCTAATGTTGATAACTGTGTCAATTATTCATTTTTCTTAATTAATCAGCAGACATTTTTCCGTCCAGAGAGCTTTTTACTGTGTGTTCCAATCCTCAAATGTAAAACAGCATGGACCCTTTCGCCACTAACTGCTGGAGCATTATGGACTGGAGTCTCAGCACCGAGTCACTGCGATACCTGCTGTACTAACTATTCCACAAAACAACATATTTGCTCGGAGGGTTAGCTATTTTAGCCAGCTATTTCACAAAGAGTGCTTGTAAGACATCAAACCTAATACTATTCTCGGCAGGATTTTTCACCTGCTCTTTTCTTTAAGACCCATTACTTTTTTCAGCTGAGAGCTGTATTTTTTGCCAGCAAGTGTGGATGCAGTTTGTATTATAGATCGCTTTCTGCTCTGTGAAAGAACTTATGCAGCCTGTATCTGCAATAAGTCTCAGGGAGTTCTTCCCTGCTTTTACATTATAGAGTTAGTACCATGTGCATGCTACAGAATGTCAAGTGATCAGGAAGATCTTTGTGAAAGAAGCCGGCGGGGGGCACTGAGAGTACCAAAGGCGTTGGGCTACATTAATCCACTGTCATTCAGATAGTGTATGTTACATTCTAATATATGTGTGTATGTTGCTTGCTGGTTTACATTCTCTACAGGTATCCTTGTCATATTCAAGATGCATCTGGTGGAAAGTGAAAAATAACCAGTGTTTTACTTGTGAAAGGAGATTTTGCTCAACTGTTCTGCACTTGCTTGATTTCTACTGACTTTTGCAAATCTTGCTTGTTAAATTTTGCCGGTGTGTCTTCCCTGGTCCTTGTGAACATTAGTCACCTGTCTTAATATTTATAGGTATTTACTGACTGACTGCAGGAAAGTGACCTGGTAAGAATGTCATGTGACATACACCTTGCACAAATGTAGCTCTGTTTTCAAATGCTTAGAGACATTTGATTGTGTTAAACTGCACTATATTAGTTATATTTTCTTTTGGCACCAATTTTTTTCTTTTCTCTTGTCTGTGTCTGGAAAAAATCCTATATATAGTGTCACATTCCACATTCATTTGTGTATATAGTAAATCAGATTTGCACCAAGTCCCTTTTTGCTAACATTTTGCCCCCTTTATAACTATTTGAATACAAGAGCTTTTAATGTTACACCCCTGTACCCCTAGATACATTTGGGTCAGTACAGTATACAAACAGAAAATTCATCACCGCTGTTACTCTCCCCAGGAATCGTTGTCCAAGAACAATGGAACAATGACAAAGAACCCCAAGATAATATCTAAAAATCTGCACATTCTTGTGTACTGGTTAATGTCAATGTTCATCAGGCAAACAGTAAACAAAATAGTATGCATGGGAAGAGAGAGCAAGGAAGAAGTCACTAGTTTCTAAGAACATTGCTGCTTGTTTAGTTTGCTAAAGATCACTTGGGTGAGCCAGAAAACTACTGCATGTATATTATGTGGACAGATGAGTTGAAAATAGATCTTTTTGGCTTAAATGAAAACTGCTGTGTTTGCCTGCAACCCAAGCATTCTGACATGAGAACCTTATTCCAATCATAAACACATTGGTGGCAGTATCATGGTTTAGGCCTTGTTTTGCCGCCGTAGGACCAGAGTTGCTTGCCATGATAGACAGAAATTGGAATTCTGGATTCTATCAGCAGATTCTACAGGAGAATGTCAGGGAATCTGTCTGTGAACTGAAGATCAACAGAAGGTTGTTAGGAGCCTTCTAACAAGACAATAACCCTAAACACACAAATTTGTCACAGAAAGGGCACTTTTTTTGATGTGTATTGGCAAGTTATTAAACTATATTATTCCAGTAATGCAGGGCTGCAAAAAAGTATTTGCCTTTTTAGTTTTCCCTATTTTTTTGGCATTTTGAAAGGAAACTTGATATCTATTTACTAAAGTTCTATTTTCTGAATGAAACCTGACAGAAAAATTACACCAGTATCATTTTTATCATTTTCTTTGCTGTGAAACCTAATGAAATGTGCAATAATGGGTGGGAAAAAATGCCCTCTCTACTTTAAACAGCCTAATTAAGGGATTATTAGTCAGTTGTTTAAATACAACTAGACCTGATTCGGACCAATCCTGGCCAATTTCATTTTCAAAAACCTTTTCCAGCAAAAGTCAAGTTGGCAAAACAAATTCACAGAGACAAAATATACATCTGTAAAGATCGGGGTGGGGGCTGAAAGCTGTTTTGGACTCTAACAATCTGTTTAGATTTTTCATGCTCCTACATGTAACAGCTATATATCTATAAAGCTCAATCTTCCTTTGTTTTTTCTTTATGCATGGATTTGTTTTTAAGCCACAGACTTAAAATGTGGCACACAAGTAATTCTCAACATACGTTTTCACACAGTTAAACACATACATCGCACAACACACATTAGTGTGGTGTGCCTTGAGGCAAATCTTCCCAAATTTTTCAGGAAGAGGACAAACAGGCGACTTCTTATACATACACCAGGGAGGGGGGGGCGGTGCTGGGGAATTTGGTGGAAGAAGGGCAAGGAGAGGTAAGAAATTATACATGACACACACAGCAGTGACCACATTACTAATGTAAGGGTTATAAAGTTTGGGGATGTATATCAGCTGGACTATATGAAAAATAAAATGATTCAAACCACCACAGATAAAAGGTAATATCATGGAAATAAAACCATTGTCCAGCCAGTTTGAAGACATATCCCACTGTTATTGGCCACGACCTTTGTTTTAGGCAGGAGAAAACTCTGCTGAACTGAATTGGAGTGCATATTTCCCAAGATCAACTGTAGTCACGACTTACTCTGCACTCAAACATCAAAAAACTATGTGTGAAAAGGTGAATTAGCTTAGCGAGATGCCTGCCACCAAGTAACAAGAAGGAAAAAAGAAAACATTGTGGAAAACTTCAACCCTGCACAGGCTGAAGTCATCCACATCCAACACAGGCTCTCTAAATTACCACACAGCTTAATTGCCTCTCAATAAATTGTATGCAAGCTACCAGCCAAGCAAATAAATAAATAAAATGAAAATGTCATTACTTGTCACTTAATTACTCCTGTTGGACCTTTAAATGCTGCCTTGAAGAAAACGTGGGCCCATGCTTAGCCCTTGCATTAGAATTCCAGCTAGGTGGTCTCCCAGCTGACCTTGAGTCAAACCATTGCTGTGCCTGATCCCATCAGAGCTCATCAGCTAAATGAGACCCAGAAGAGTGACTGCCTCCTTCCAACAAATTCAAAATGGCAGAATTATTGATATTTGCTCAATAACACAAGGTTTATTCCTCCCACCTGACAGTAGAGGAGATTACAGCAATGGGAACGTGTCAGCGTGACAGAGGTCAGAGACACTATACATACCATGGGACCTGTGAAACACAGGTTAATTCCCAGAGCAGAGTCCTATGAAGGAGTGAGGCAACACTTACAGCCTCCCTAATGTTACCACAGTATACACTGTGGTAAAGGGGAAAAACAGCAGATGTGTTTTGACCCCCAAGCTACAGCTGCTAATTTGCCGATTAAATATTTACGATCTGTTACATTTCCTGGGAACAGGTGATTAGAAAGGTCACATGGTAGACCTGAGGCAAATGAACTGTCACCCATACTGACGGCAGCTATACCTGTCAGGCGCTTGCAGCGAAACTTATAGAATACAATCTGTTTATTTTAACGATGTCTGCTTTGCTATGAACTGCCAGAATAACCTATCACTGTACAAAAATGTCTACATTGGTATAATCAGCATCAAACAAACTGCCTGTACCATAGATACAAGATCAAAGGCTAACTGATGTTTGGCTGAAATGATTGGTACCCTTGCATTTTATTCAAATTCATACTTCTTCCTGAAAAGTGTTGAAATTAAAAGATCTTTCATCATCCATACCTGCATTTCTTTAGTTTGCAATGGAACTAAACAAAAACCTGAAAGAACTGAATTCTTTCTTATTCTACAAAGACATAGGGAAATAGCCTGGGCAATATTATTGGTACCCTTTAGAAGTTAAGAGAAATACTTGTATTATAGTTATCCTTGAAGCCAGTTATTCTCTTTTAATTAGTACAACAGGAGTCTTTAATCCTATAATCACTCATTTGGCCAGTCTAAATGGAGAAAAGTCCTCACTCTTCTGTATGGTGTCATTGTGTGTATCGCACTAAACATGGAAAGGAGCAGGAAAGGCAGGGAGTTGTCTGAAGGGGTTAGAAAGAAGGTAGTAGCCAAGCCTGATGAATACTCAAAGGCTACAAGACCACCCCCAAAGAGCTTAATGTTCTTGTGACCACTTCTGCCAATATTATCAAGACGTTTGTAGGCCCATGGAACTGTAGCCAACATCCCTGGATGTGGTCACAAGAGGAAAACTGACCAAAGATTGAAGAGGAAGATTGTTGAAATGGCAGAAAAAGAACCAAGGAAAATCTCAAAACAGATCCATTTTGACCTTCAAGCTCAAGGAGCAACAATTTCAAGTCACACCATCCATTACTCTCGAAAATGAACTCCATGATAGAAGACCCAGGAACTCAAAAAAGCCTGACCAGAGATTGTCAAAGTACATGTTGACAAGCCTCAGTCCTTCAGGTAGAATGTTCTTTGGACAGACAAAATAAAATTTGCCTTACATTCATCCTCTGTAGCTAGTGCCAGAAAATTCTTCCAAACCATGGATTACTGAAAATATCAAAGATCAATTTATCTTATAGGATCAATGGTAAACAGTGCAGTTAAAACTCATGTTACAGGTTCCCAGGTGTAAATACCCTCAAATTCTACTGAATTATCCTTCCTTGGGACATTTTCCCTGGATTACTCCATTAAAAATACCCTGTTATATTAAAATTGTTTTTCCAATGTCTTGAACAGGGACAATTTGAGACAGGATTTTTTTATATCAACTATGTCCAGCTCTTTGTTCATATTAATTATTTGTGTGCTGTGTTTGGTTGCCAGAACTGACACAGTGGACTTGAAACCTGAAGACTCATTGTTCAGGGTATAAATGTGCTCTTTTTAATAAATACTTAAAAAAATGAAAACAAAACATCCTGCAGTACACATAGGTAAAAGGGGACATTACTTTGAAAAAAAGCAACAAAACAGAAATAATAATAACAAATAACAGTTCAGGCATGATTCTCCATCAATGGCTTTAAATAACAGATGCTTTTCTACATGAATGACAGCATGATGTCCCACCAACAGTGTTGACAGATAAGGCAGGCAAACCAAATGAGGAGTGATTAATTCCTGGAGACAGGTGATAGCAGCACTGGGATTTCTGGACCAGGGGCTCCTTAGTGGATGCCACGTGCTTCTCACACAGAGCAGGGCTTTCTGAAAGACCCAGGTCAATATTACAGCAGGCTATAAAGTACAGATGTTAAACATGGCTCATTAATCATAGGCTGCTGTAATTAGGCCTTAGTTTACAAGATAACACACAGAAGTCAGTCCACTTGTTTCACAAAACTAATCCTGCTCTGTGGTTCAGGTTTAAACAGAGAGTGTACTGACCTCATGCAAGAATTCTGTTAAAGTAGTTACACTGGTAGATTAAAACTAAAAGGATTGACGACACCTTTGCAATCCAGAGACAACACTGATCATTGTAAGAATGGCAATGGTAATAAAATACAAACGGATATTTTGTAAAATGCAATAAGTAAGTTTGAAACACAGGGAGCCAGTTTCCATTCAATAGTGCATCCAGGATATTGTGTTTATATTATTACAATCTGTCTGACAGTTTACAATCAACATGCACACTGTAGTAGTGAAAAACTAAATCAAAAACCTCTGGTTGTGGAGGTTCCAGGTTTGAACCCACCCTCCTGCTGTAGTACCATTGAAAAAGGTGCTTACTGTAAATTAAAAAAAAGTGTATAAATGGGTAAACAATTTTGAGTAGCAAAACATTGTAAGTTGCTTTGGAAAACAGTGTCAGTTAAATGAATGAATGCAGCAATACTATGATACACTTATTTTACCCTATGCTGGTCATCATTTTTCTCTGCCTTGATATGGTTCACCATCTAATTTTGTTTGTATGGGCGATTCAGTGAAACACCTCTTGTTTTGTTTTGAAAACAGAGTTGCCATGTCCAAACATAAAAAGTGGTTATTACAAAGAGATATAGAGATTCTTTTGAGGACAGGGGTTAGTGCCAATTCAAACAAATTACCATTTTACACCTTTTTGCAGCCACAATTCTTGTTATGCAATTACCAAGTTGGCCCTCTCTCTGACCCTCTGGAGAGAGAGATGGGGAAGTTTACAATCTAATTTTCTAAATGAAAGTAATAAATCAAACTGCCATCATTCTATAATCTGTTTTTTTCTTCACAACCACGAAAAGGGACCCATTGATATTGTTTTAGCTGATAAAATCTTCTATGAGCCACTGTTGCATGTAATAAAATTCTGGCGGGTAAAATGATGATTTTAAAAAGGGCACAGTAAAGGAGGTATAAGTCCATTTCTTCTAAGGTAAGAAACTTGTTTCTTGTTTCAGCCTCCAACTGATGGATAATTTAGATACTCAAATTGCTGAAGAATTATACATTTTATATTCTGCTGTTAGATTAAAAAACACACCTGTCAACCATCAATGCAGAGATATTTCTGTTAATGAGCTCAGTGTACATGTGTTGAATCAGTCTTCTGGCCCTATATGGCTAAAAAAGATGAACTTTTATATAAGATCAGCAGTAAATGGTAACATTTCTCTTTATACCTGAGAGTCTTTCATTTTTGCTGACAGATAGTCTGATGTTCATTTCTTGTGTGAGCATAGCTCTGGTTGGTGGGGGAATGTGCAGTTCTTTGTACTTATTATTATTAAATTTTAACTGTCACTTTTCTTCAAAGTAGCTTACAATGTTTGGTTTGTACACCAAGTTGTTCAGAAAGATTTATCCATTTATACAGCAAGATAACATAGAACACAAGAAAAAGACAGAGTACCTTGTTTAAGGGCAATAGAGCAGGATGGACTTTAATTGTGGAGAAATGGTTTTAACCAACATGCCACCTGCTGCTGGCTGTGAACTACTCTCTCGTATTGCCCCATGGTGCAATAAGTCATTCCCTAAAGAGACTGTAGATGGGCACAGAGGAGTCTGTTACTCTGCAGCACCCCTTCAAGGTGCTGCTAGTTCTCTTCATTAATTTCCTGTTAAATCTTCACCACAGACTTGCCTCTGCTCTTCACCTTAGGAGTGAAGGAATGAGATCAACAATCAAAGGATGGCTCTTTTCACTGAGACGAGTAACTAATTCACCAAGCAAGTGTGTCACAGCCATCTGGGTGGGGTACCCTTTTGCACCAGAACACTCATGACACACCAGTTGCAGCAGGGAGGTGAGGGCTGCTCATTAGCTGATTATCTAGGCAGAGGTAGATGGGAAAAACCAGACTGGGAGTTTGGCAAGAACCCAAGTTGAACATCTTAATCTTTTCATGACTGCTGTAGGAATCCTAACAAATAAATTCTGAGTCAGACCTGAGTTGCGCTTTAATGCCTCCAAAGCATTTAAACATGGGCAAGAGTAAGAGACAGGCTGATGTGATAAACCTCAACAAACAACAACTAATATTCCCATGTGCACATTAATGTCTCAATCAAACTGACACAAATCTGGAATACCATAGCTGGAAGTCAAGTAGCATTTAACCCAACTTTACTTGAACTCAAGTGATTTTGTTACTGTAAATCAGTGGTACAAAAATTAAGCACCAGAACATGCAATGCCACACACATATCTGTAGTATAAAGAATGCTGCAGCTTGTGCACGACTGAATATTTTATAATGATGCAATATTTTTTCACAGGTCTGTGGGAAGCTGGTACTACATCCACCGATCGAAGGGGACAATGATAGCTGTGGGTGTTTTGACATGACCTTATCCTTTATAGATTTCACTGAGAGATAGGATTTTTGTTTTTCTCCCACCATAAAATGGCAAGATAAATCATTTAAAGGCATTTTCACAGCATCTCTTCTGTTCCAATATGAACTCCATTTTTTACATACGTTTTCGTTTACGGATGAAGCACAGCCCTCACAGACACAATGGAACAAAATTCACTATTGCTACTTTTACACGTAAGACATGATACAAACACAGTAGACCACAAAACATGCTCTAAGCATTGGAGCTTGTGAAATATCCAAAGACTACACAGAAAAATGGAAAATATCTTTAATTAAGTCATGCAAATATTAATTTTTTTGTGCTTATTTTGAGATAACCTGTTGTAAGACAACACTGCCATGACTCTGGACTGGATGTCACCCCAAGATTGCATCTGGCTGAGACTGAGACAGTGAAAATTGTTACCATGTCATCAGGACCTGTCTTGAAGGTGAGAAGAGGACTGTAGAGGTGTCTAAGGCAAAGCTCTCTGTCAAAACAGAGTCATCTTGAAGTTGACTTCACAAAAAGAAATGTCACAGGCACACAGCTGTTTAAGGCCATCCTTGACTCCATTTCATATCAATACTCCAGCAAAAAGGGAGACCTTGGACCTTTCTGACATGAAGAATACAAAACTCGTGTATATTTGTTTCTGAGTACTTCTACCAATCATGATAGCTGATAGCTTTCTGATTTACAATGTTTATACACTAAACTACTTCGTTATATACCCTTTTATAGTGGGGTAATCCTTATTGTACACCTGGAGCAAGAGTTTGAACCTGAGCTCGAGACCAAATCACTATTCACTGTGCTACCTGCTGCTCTTGAGGGGTTTACATATATATCTACAGCCCTTTATGAATCTACCATTAATTATTTTGTCCAGCACTTTAAGCCAATGTAACTTATAGTGTAGTTTTACCTACTTATACATTTATACATTTTGAGTATTACAACAGGATCCTTCTTAAAGTCAAATTGGCCAGCTTGGAGTTGATAACCTCTGTACATCATGTTGTTGGCTCTAAAGACATGTTTGTGTTTAGCTTGAGTCAAACGCATTGCATATAATTCAGTGATGTAACAATGCAACAAGTATTGCATTTGGTGGGCAATACTCAAATGTATAAGTATACAGGCCACACAAGTATACACAAATATTGGGGGGATTAGGTTTGCTTGTCCACACCTATGTTTTAAATCCAAAGTGTAAAGAACAATTTAGGTTTGCTTGTTACATCTATGTTCTAAATCCAAAATATAAAGAACTATATGTGTTTTTTCTTAAATCTACCTTGGAATGTCACATAGCTACTCCTCTGAATGTTGAATGGTGTTCTGATCCTGCCGTTCACAGGCTTAATATAGGTTAATTATAAAAAGAAGAAGTTTCTCACTGCCACTTTGTGACTAAAAAAAAGAAACTTGTAAAGAAGTAAAAAGAAAAAGAAAAAAACTCAGTCCAAATCAAAGCTCTTTGATGAAATTCTCAGGGTGATTCTCTACCAGGCTTTTTTTGAGCTTTGGGACAGTTTATGTGGGCAATAGATTCATCATTTTAGACAGAAAGTAGACCGGCAAATAATGGAAAAATAATAGAGTTGCTACTATTAGGTCACACTTGAAAAAAGCACACAGAGGGAGGCGTGTGCATTGTCTGCATTACGCTAACCTGTTCCAGGAATTTTCTCTAAAAGGTAACAATAGAGGAAGCAATTCAAATGGCTGTCGCAGGGTCAATACTGTCAGAGCTCATCAATGCCAAAGCAACCCCTGTCACAAGGTTCTTTTGCCAGTTTTGACAGCTATAATAGAAAGAGACTGTTATATAAGAAATGCCATGTAGGTTATCACCAATTTAGCTGTTTTGTAAGTCCAAGAGAGACAATGGGGATGCAAACACTTCCTAGGGCACACTAATGACAGCGTGCTAGTTTTTTTCACCAAAATGTGCACATGCTGATCATCCCCCAATCCTATAAGCCATTAAAACATATGCAGTATAATGGGTAAATTGGCATGCGGAGTCAAATTATGTCTACTTCTAACATTATTTACAGAGCTTGGTATGGGGTTAGGCAATAAATGTCACCTTACATAACATAACAAAAAAAAAGCGAAATACTGTTGAACTTCTATATTTTCATTTTCCAATAATATAGAAATAAAAATCTATATTAATATAGAAATGCCAGTAAAAAATGAATTATGCAATTGGTGGGTAAAATGTACAGCATTTATTAGAGAGGCTTCCGTTTAGGTTTTAAAACGTCTAAAAAAATTTCAAAAAGGATAAAAAGTCAGAATAGAGTTTAAAAGATACATGTAAGTATTACTTGAGTTTACGTCCAAGTAGTGTAAGAGCAAAACATATTTTTGTCTTGTAGCAGCTCACTCAGTAAACCCATGTAGTGATATGACTCTATTTAAAGTGATGTATAGAACTGAATTCAAAATTTAGTCAAATTTATGTATTATTGCTATAAAATAGCTATTAACATCTATGTGACAGTTTCATAAAACTTACAAGTGAAGAACTGATGCTACTTTAAGTGCCCTGACCCTGCTCATAAATCTGCCCTGAATGTGTTATAATGCTGACAGTCAACCATTTCTGACTCATAACTCTGTTTAATGCCACTGTCGAGGTGCAAATGATATTGTGACATTAAAAACTGTATTGTAACCTTTGTTTAAGACAAACCCTGGGCACATTCAATCAAAAATTAAAATTACATTAAAAAATACAAAACAAACCACAAAATTAAAAATATTATTTTACTTAGTAGATACAGCGACACACACTAAGAATGTCAGAGTGATTTTTTAAACTATGTTAAAGCATCTGTACCACATACATATGTATAAATACAATTCAAATATATAACATGAAATGTGTTCACAGGCATCATGCTGTAAAATATAACAAATTTTTGTGAGTTATTTTATAGTCCTTGGGAGCTAGGTATGCTACAGAGACAAACAAACAACACTCTGAAATATTAGATTTAATTTCATATCACATTTTACCTTAGGCAGTGTTAAAATGATAAGAACGTACTACTCACCGGACAGTAATTGGGGTCAACCTGTCATTGGAGATCTTTGGACTCGCCTCCTCGGTCAGGATGTGGTTGCCACTGCATCTGAGTTTGACAACAGGCCTTCCATCTTTGAGGAACACGTGAAGAAACCTGCCAGCAAAATTTTTCTCTTGCACTGCAAAGACAGTCATACTCTGCGTTAGGAGAAAACACTCACCTATTTGTGTGAAAAAAACTCCTTTTAAGTTTAAACACATTGACGTTTTCATGTTGTCCTCTTATTATTCATTTGCTGCCAGAGATTTTTCAGTGACATTGTTCAGTTCTGAGTTGATGGACATGTGTCAGTGCAAAAGTGAGCAGTGTGAATTGGATTTTGAAACCTTTCATCCAATGCATCACCTATAATGAATTTCAACAGGCAGGAGAAGGGTGTCTGATTGAACAATATAATGAGTCTCTTTGCTTTTCCTTTTTCTTTTGACTTTCTGAGAACATTAATTTTCCACCTTAATTTTGCCTTTCTTACTATAGAACTGAAATTGTACTTTCAGAAACACACCCAATAGAAAAGAACTTCAGATTGTTGCCTTTCATTCCTTAAGATCCAGTTAATTCAGAACAGTACTGATATGGTTTTATGGGCAGCAAGCACTATACCAGACTGCCTAGGAAAGGAGTACGATGGAAGTTCACATGAGATGTTTCAACGACATGTTTGTAAAAGTAAATAAAAAATGTAAACTTAGAAGGAATCAAGTCCTGAAAGCACTCCAGTAGCAACCTTTAACTAAAGAAAACATCTTTTAAAACACCAGTGTTGATTTTTCCACAACGAAGTGGTAATCACACAGTTTGAATATTTTATTTTGTTGATTTGCTTGTGTCCTAGAATACATCTCCCATCTGAATTTAGCGTCTTCATAATTTTTCTGATATATTCCACAGAATAACGCATGCTGTATGACCGTGTGTGTGTTTTAGTCGGGTCCACAAGTGTTTCTGAAAATGCCAAAATGGCCTTTGTTCTCTGCAGATTAACAAGTTGTTTCTTCTGTTAGTCTGACAAAGCTGCGCACCCTGAACAAACATGAAAGCGGCCAGTAGTGAATGTATGTTTTACACCCTTGTGTGCACAGTATTAATGAAGGCAATAGAGAATACATTTTAGAACAATAATTAAAAAAAAATTTTTTGAGTTGTAAAAGCTTTTTTTTTTACACCTTAGCCTACACTCACACATTCTCCCCAGTATACGAACAAAATTGGCACTAGACCTATACATGTAAATTTGATTTAAAAATGATTTGTAAACTGATTTGAAATCCAATGTCAGATGGCACACCTGGACATGGGTTTGACCTTCACTCAGTCTGTGTGGAGTTTCCTTGTTCTCTTCATGTCTGTGTGGGTTTTCTCCCACAGTCCAGAGACATGCATTTCAGGTTAACGGGTCACTCTAAATTGCCCACACAGTGTGAACTGGTCTGTGTGTGAGGCCACTCTGTGATGGACTGGCATCCCATTGGGAGGTAGTGTCACAGGCAACATGATTCTGAGATAATCTCCCAATCGCTGCAAACCCCCTCAGGATTAAGCGGTTAACAATAATGGATGGATGTATGTGGCTGGCAAAATGACATATTTATTTTAGGAATATGTTAGAGTATAAGCTTGCTGAAATGGTGTTTATTTAACATTCAAAGTAGCTTAAGCAAAAACATTGTCATCCTCTATTTTCTTGTTAAATTACAATCCATATTCTTCCTTTTACAAAGTTGTGGAACATAAGGTTACTCTTAAATTCTTGACAATGAGATGTATTTTACTGTTATAGTCCACATCTGAATTTCCTTCTGTAAATATGTAAGTGACAAAAAGGTGTAATTTCTTTCTAATAGAAAAATAAATGCTTAAACTGCATGATAATTCATACAAATTCTTGACTGGTCACTCTTTTGGAATTTCAGGAGTGCTGTGACTCACTGCTTTTTAAAAAAAATTAAATGCTCTGTAAAATAACAGCCTATTAGAATGGCAAAGAAATGTTTTAAATTCTGAATATTCTTTATAAGTGTTACCTTCCATTAAGGGGGGGGGGGGGCTGAGTTGTGTCCCTGTGTTCATTTTTTCCTCTGTGAGGACATGACAAATGGCTCCCAGGTCTCCCCATGGCCCTGTTACAGTGCATTGGGCCTAACGGACCATTCGTCCTTTCGCCTGTACTTGTCACCTGCTCTCTCCCACCTCTTTCCAGCTGACAGGCAAAACCCAAGAGAGCTTTCCCAGTATGCTCTGGCAAGAGAGGGTGGGAGGAATGGTTTGGATGAGGATAGAGGAGGCCCAGCTTGGAGATTCTCCCATGTCTCTACGTGTCTTCAGCCCTTCACTGATTAACTTTGTCTGTTTGATCTCCAGAGTTTTCTGTCTGCTCTATTCTCTGATCTGACGAGCCCTCCCATATGAAAAGGGAGTCCTCCTCTCCACACTTATTGAACATTCATCTCCTTTTGAAGGCTCTGCTTAGCATGCATGCAGCTACACTTCTGCAACTGTTGTTGGACCTGCCTGACTGGACCAGGGTTGTGTGAGGCCAGGATGAATGCTGCTAACTGATTAGGCTTGATGGATCACTGCAACCGTAAATCGCATTTTTAATTACTCAGATGGCACCTGCCTCTGTGCAAATGCTTTGTCTTTGCGTGCCGGTGTTAAAGAAACAATTTAGTCATCGAGAACATAATTGTGTGGAATCAAATTGAACATGATTTTTTTCCTTAATAAAGCCCCAAGTGAAAACTACGAGTAGATGAAAGCAAGATAGAAGAAGGTGAAGGCAAAATATTGACGATGAAGAAGACTCCATCAAGCAAGAGCACAAGCACTGCAAATTCATTCATCCCCCTTTTTTGGTGATCTATAGAAGGACTTCTGACAGGGGGTGACAAAAGGTTAAAAACTGTCAAACTGCCCATGGCAGGCGGAAGATACATAAGCAGCAAATCTGACAGGGTGACGGTGCGATAACAGTTTAACTGACATCAAAAGCAATCTAATTCACTTCTTACCCCTGACTTTGGACCATTTATACCCAAGTTCTTTACTGCACTTTAACTGTCCCAGGGTAGAGTGATCATTTGTTTTAAACCTAAATGCAAAAAAATAATTTTATAATATTAATATAATATTCTGATCAGGCATTTGTGGCATTTGCCTGAAATTTTAATTATTAACATGGTTGATAATAATGTTGCTGCAACTACACACTAAACAAACAATGCTGAAGCAAACTTGATCTTTTTGTGCTTCTTAACTGAAACATTTTTTTGTTAGATGTACTCTGTAAGAGGTGTCTGCACAGAAAGGATAATATTGTAATAATTTATGAAGTGCATGTGACATTAATTTCCATTCAAAGACAGTCTATTCTAAAGGCTCCCTTCAGACTCCATCAGCAAACTCGAAGTAGCAGTGAACAGAATAAGGAAGTAATGTGGATCGGTTTCAATATGTTAATGGTGTGCCACGTATGATTTCTAATGATTAGCGTTTATGCAGAAGCACAGAGCACAGTGCATATAATCGCAATGCAGTCCTCGCTTATCATTCTAAAAATGGCTGCCTCTAAGTCTGTACTGCACATGGGGTTAAAGTTTACCTGCAAATATTTTGTGTAATATCATGAGTGACTGGAAAAATTTTACTCTCTGCTGCATCTGCTTAATGCTGGATTTCTTTCAAGCTACCTCGGAATAATCGGTGGAGTTAGTCTTTCCGGCAGACTAAGTATGCCGAAGCTCAGAAATAGATTGCAGAGCTTACCAAGGCACAGAACAGTCTGGGTGCATTCAGTTTGATATTATGTTTAAATGGCTGTTTCCTCAAGACAAAGCAAGCGATATTCTAAAAAGTGCAAAAGCAGCAAGGATTCTCCTGGGGGGAATACATTTATAGTATGTGGCTTTATGTTGTAGCTTTGTTGGAATATCAAAATTGTTAAGATGTGGGTATGGAATAAGAACCTTCAGCTTTCTGCTAAGCTACCCCATTGTTTAGGCAAACTGCACTGTGATGCAATGTATGGAGCAAAATGACACTCATTCAGTTGTCCTTCCCATATTTGTTTGCATGGTTAGGGTTAGGGTTATTCAACAGCACTTAGGGTATCTGCATTCCTTTAGCTGAAAAAAGCATTATCAAAATAAATGTAAACTAAAATATAGCCATCCCTCAAGATATAAGTCTTTGATTTATGAGCTTTTGCATATATGAAGGAAAGTATTTAATACCCTTTACCAAATTATGACCAAATATGAGGCTGATTTTTTTGCATTGACAAGAGTCAAGTATGGGGAAATTTTCAAAGTTTGTGGTGTAATGATAATTACGTCTTTTACTTGGAGATATTACCTTACCAGTATTGAAGGCTAGGACAGAGAAATAAGTGATAAATACTGTTATCAGCAACAGTGAGAACACTGACAGTGTGTTCTTTGGCCAAGATGATGTGTTGGGGACTGGCCGAGAGGCCCGTCTCCAGTTAAAAGTTACACACAGCATTGCAACTTTGAGGCGATGCCTCTGTGGTGGGATTAATAATGACTGAAGCTTGTTTGGAGGTCACCCTCCTGCACTGTAGACAGAACACTTTTTTTGCAAGGGGGATTTACAGTGATTAAGCACTTAATTGTACAGTAAATCCCCCAATCCTTAGTTTGCAGAAGAGTTCTAATTCTCCCCTTTTATTTGGAAACATAACCAAAGATGGTCTCTGGCAAAAATCAAACTGCTTACTTGTGTTCCACTAGCCTCATGCAACACAGACCAAGCTGAGGTGAGTCTAATACTCTGAGCTGTTTGCCTTGTGAAATGATGTGACTGAGAGGCAAAATGAGTTTTTATTCCCTTGATCCTTACTACATACTACAAAAAAAAGCAACATATTTCAAATATATTTCAGGGTAAAGAAATAATTGCCAATGAAACGACCATTTAATTCATTGTAATAAACTATTCATATTGACAAAAAAACATCCAATTATTTTTAAGTTTAACAGCTTTTGACTGACATACTGATGATTCTAGAAACTGAATTTCTTTAGGGTTTTAATTAGGCTTGCGCACACACACACACACACACACACACACACACACACACACACACACATATCAGAATAAATTAAAAAAATAAATACAAAAACACATACATGTTCAGTTCAGTCTGGTGGTATAATGGTGTGGGGAATAGTTTTTTAGCATACATTTGCCTCCCCCAATACCAACTGAGCATCGTTTGAAAGTCACAGTCATGAATTAGCCACAGTTCACCTATCTTGTAATGGCTACTTCCAGCACGATAATTTGGCAAGTCACAAAGCACAATTCATCTAAAAATGGTTCCATGAACATGACAATGAATTTAGTGGACTTCAATGGTCTCCTCAGTCACCAGATTTGAATTCAACAGTATCCTTTGGGATGTGGTAGAACAGCAGACTGGCAGCATGAATGTGCACCTGACAGATCTGCAGCAGTTATGTGAAGCAGTCAGGTCAATATGGACCAGGGTCTCTAAGGAATGTTTCCAGCACCTTATTGAATCCATGCCACAAAGAATTCGGGCATTGTGATGGCATCCCATCCAGGAACAGTTTCATTGTCTAGTGCCCAATGATTCCAGGATAGGCCCCTGCTTAGGAACTGTGATCAACGAAAACTGATACATGGACAGATTACAATAAAAATACATTTTTAAGCAAACTTTTTCATGAATGCTCTCAAAAGGAAGGTCAAACAAAATCACCTTATTAGATCCATGGCACAACAGACCTATAGCCACTGTGAGGGAGCAGCTTGCTCAAAATATATGTGCAAATACCAACAAAGACAAACAGACTATAAAGGACCAAAAACAAGAGCAAAGAACATAAATACATAGTAGTAAAATACTAATCTGATTGAAGAATGCAAAACTGCAAATGAAACTGAAAAGCTAAAGACAACTTACTAATTGCCGCATACATTGTACTGGAAATATAATCCATGTGAAATTTGATAGTAATGGAGTTATATTTAGCTGTTGAGGACATGTCACCAAGAAATCAAATAGGGGTGAATAATGGAAAATGACGTCCATTATACTAGTTAGTTGCCATGAGTCATACTGTTAATTATAGGGGGTTGTAAAATAATAACTCAAGGCAGGAATCACTGTTTAATTGTATATTTAAAGTAAAAATATATTGCAAATATTGACACTGCATTCTTAAACTGAAACACTGAAAATAAACCAATTACTAAGCTATCGAAACTGAATTTGAATGGTTTGGGGTAAAGGTCAGTACAGTACTGGTATAAGATCACTACAGTGCTGTTTCCTTCTTGAGTTAGTTGGTTGCAGGGGCTGACCTGGTTGTTTACTCAGTTATGGAGAGTTGCTGGAGATCTGCTGGTAACTGGTAAACCATTTTTGTGGCAAAGTGTTTTTTATGGATTTGAAGAACTAAGATGACCGTGTTTTCACCATGTGCTTATGTCTCTCCTTGGTAAGCCTAATGATTACAGATGCTCCTTTTTAATTCAGTTTGAATATGGAGGATCACTATAGATATAATATATATGTCAATATACAAGGGGTAATTAAAAAACATACAAATAATTTTTTCCAGTTCTGAGAAGGGAGTAGCATTCTTGTATTTCTTAATCACACTCTTGTATTGTACACTCCTGCTGTATAAATGAGTTAATAATTGTTGGGAACTTAATGTTGCAAGCCCCTTTGTTATTCTCAGATTGTTTCCAAATTTCAAAAATGGAAGTCTGAAAAAATGAAATACTGTTGAAGAAACTGGCAGGTGCTGAACAGACAGGGAAAATGCAGCTGACCAACACGTGGCACATGGTGTATCCTAGACGGTATTATGTGTTTCAAACGCTGTGATATGTAGGGCAGTTAATCCACCTCCTCACCCAACAGAACCAGTAGAGACAGATTATCCTGCCTCCTCATTGTAGACCTGGACATAAGATAATAAACTACCTTTCAATCTTGCCTTGTTCGCAGGGGAAAACCAGACATGGAAAAAAGTAAGAGGCTGCATCTTGCTAGATAGTGTGAGAAGAGTGTGGGCAGCAACAAACTGAGAAAGTGGGCTAGTAGTGTTCTGTGCCTCCGGCAACTTGTTAAATTGAGCCCATATTGAGCTGTCTTGTTGATAGATTGCATGCTGACAATGAGGAGGAAATTATTAACAAAATTAAAGATTCTCTGGCCTTGTAATAAAATGAGGTGAGGTTCTGTATAAAATAAGCCACATATTAAGACATGAGCAGCAGAAACAACATATGACAACATATGCTTGCAGGCTGGTACATGTAATGCAAGAGAGAGGATTAGAGGTTGTACCATAAATTTCAGCATTTTGTGATGGTTTTAGCTACCTAATTTTGGTTGCTTTGGTATTTTGGATGTATCATGCCAGTTCCATTGTTTGATTATGTGCATCCAAACATCTGTGATACTGTGCATGGTTTTGGGAATTACATAATTTAAACAGCTTGTCATTTACTGGTACCACCATATAACTGAATATTAGTTTTGTTTTAACAATTTAACAGTTCGGTAATGTCACAGATTACAGTACAAAGCTGAAAAAGGACACAATTTTAAAAATCTAGCAAAATGGCGTTCCATTAATAAGACATGTATTCCCATAAACTAAAGCTACTTTACCACAGCAAATAAGGTCACCCATCAACTACAGCAATCCTTTGGTATCTGAATTTTATATATACAAATTATTGACATAATGGCTCTTAAAAATTAATACCTAAATACTGGTATTCATGTGGAGACTTTGCTATAATGCATTTATCAAATTTTCTCCAAAGCTTTAAAAAAAAATACTAAATAAAAAAACACACACCTTGAAATACCATGCAGTGTACTATAAAAAAGTATGTACTGTAATAAACTGTATTGTATACTGTTATAAATTTATCTGAAGTTCTACACAAGCACACACATCTTAGCTGTTTCCATCATTTTTTTTTCAGAGTTCTCCTACTTGGTTTGTTTGAACATGTTTCTGCAGTACCATCACATTTACTGTGATTTAACTTGGATGGTTCATACTGCAGTCCTGACAACCCTCTGTTCTTGACTTTATTCCAGTAAAAGTTGGTGGTCTTGTGTACTTAAATTATGAGCAATTTTTAAAACTAAATTCACTTTTTTTTAATTTATATTTGTATGTCTGTGGCTACACTAATATACAAAATATCCTGTACTAAACATTTTGTACCATACGTGACAAACATGCAAATGCATAACATTAAGTTTTTTCTAATTAGGTAACTTGTTTAGAGTGTTTTATCATGCTGAAATGATAGGTTCATAGTTATGTAGTTGTTTTCTGATGGGCTGAGAGTGCATTATTATTACTTTTACCCATTTAAAATAGGACACAGGCACTCGGTATCTGGCACATATTTAGGGATGAATTAGATTCAGATACCAAGTGGTTACTTATCTGATACTGTGGTCCCAAGTATTCTGATGCATTGGCTTTCTTTTCAAAAAGTCATTTCAAGTTGTATTTCAATTTTTCCAAAAATCAACAGCCATTACCAATATTCTGGTATATCTACAGTGTAGACTGATGCCACATCATTAATGAGGCAACCTTCCCAGTCCCAAATATGGTTTGGTTTTGGTTTAAATTTTGTATTATAACACGTCGCGAAACCTAAAGACCAAATACAATACATCAAGACTCTAAGTGACCAGTGACTGGAGGTCATTCTTTAAGCTGTAAAGCGGATCTTGCCAGCATATGTAATAACAAAGTAAAGTAAGAATCAAAATTGACCCACTTGTACCATGTGTAGGCATCAGACTATAAGAGAATACACCTACAGAAGCCTAAAAAGATGGAGGCACCAGGACCAAGCAGTACCACCTGTGCCTCTAGACACATGTACACCTTTACACTACTTTGGAGACAAGTGTCTATCAAATGAATAAATGTTAACCTATCAAGTATTTTAAAGTGCTCGACATTTTCAGCAAAATCCAATATGCAAATCCTTTGCACTTCTGTGCTGTAAATAATATGGCAAAAATTTGTTTTTTTTTCTTTCTGGTTCCTTGCAAGAATCAGAATCTGTGGTACTAGAGTCAAATCCACACTGCTAACAGAACTGGAATTCATGGATGTAACAAAAAAATAATCCATCTATTCATCCATCCATCCATCCATCCATTTTCCTTAATTGCTTATCCTGAATAGGGGTGCTGGGTCTGGAGTCTATCTGGAAGCAATTGGTGTCAGCCTATAAAACTGCCTCTTGATGGGACATTAAAAATAATCAAATGATAGTAATTCTGTAGCACATGAAGTGCAATGTGAAATATTCACAAATTGCTTCATGCAACAATATAATTGCTTGACCTGACATTACATCCAGGAAGCTCTAGCAATGGTTGCATGATTATTGCTTCATGCAAAATATTCTTTATGAATTCATCACTTTACACAGTACAATACAGATTTTCTGCAATTTGCAACTATGTTGCTTTAAGAAAACACAACCCTCAGACTGCTAGTTGGTGTCCATAAACACATTTTTGCATGTGATGATGTTGCAGCTGTACAGCATGGGACAGATCACTTCCTCCAGAATGATTCCTATTGTCTTGCTTTAAAATAAGCCACATTTCAAGTAAGCCAAGAAACAGCATTATGAAAGTACTCCGACAGAATAACTAAACCCCTGAACAGCACATTATTAATGAAAGAGTATCACTAAATAATTTCTAAAACTTGCTAACATGGTTAAATGTTTGAAGGAACATCAGTCAGTAGCAAGATGCTCTTATTTAAATACAGAGGGAAGTGGTTTTTAAATAGAAAAAAACAAATTTGTTGTGAAAGATTAAACATGGAAAAACTGTTAAATGCAAATGGAACTTGATTGAAAAGAAATATCTGAACCGATGAAATAAAATGGCAAGGTAAGGTGGAGCTATGGATAGCTCTTCTCCTCACAAACACTGAAATCCTCAGTCTCTACACTGGTGAGGCATTACATTCCTCAGAATGTAGTGGTTACCATCACAGACTGGTACCCTGAAGGTTACCTGTTCAAGTCCCAAAAAGCCCTTGCTCTAGTTCTCTGTCGCAGGGTATGTAATAAACAACTAGTAAAGCTCTTAATATTGTATATTTGGACAGTAAACAGCTTTATAAATGAATGAACCTGCAAAATCAGGTTTGGATAAAAGCAGGGGTCTGTTGGACAGTAATAACTAAAAAGATAAAGCTCTGTTAAATATGTCCACTCCTCCCTTTCTTTCTATGAGAAAATTGCATGTGGCAGATACAGCAGGTAGTTTAGTACGATGCCATGTATTTTTGAGTATTTTATTTTTGACCAGATGATGCATTCAGATTAAAATCCAAACAAGAATGAAAAGAGTGCAGTTTGGGGAAATTCCAGTGCTGTGAAAAATTAATTGTAAGAAGCATTTCTGCAACTTGTTGACCAGATCTTTTTGTCCATTTTAGCAGCATATGAATTTAATTCGAAGACACCAGTATTGTTATGTCATTTCCATGGTTTGGAAGAAAATGAAACATGCTGTCATAGCTGTGAAAAAGTTACTTCCCCCTAATTGAAAGGTAGTTAGCGAGAACTGCTTGAATACAGTCAGACATGATTTGGACTGGCCTTGTTCAGTATACTTTTCAACAACAAAAAAACCCTTTACCAGTGAAATTCACGTGGGCAAAACAGATATTCACATCATGCCAAAAAGAAAGATTGGAAAGGGGCAAATACATTTCATATCACCATATACAATGTTACTAGACAGAGGAATTGAAAAATTTTTACGCTGTTACGCTGGCGAAATGTAAATGCTCAGATGTTTCAGCGCCTGAGTGCTGCAGCCCAGAGTAGTCCGAGTGAATTTTCCAATATAAGTAAGCATGAAGTGTATGTTTGCAATGGGTTAGTGCAGAACTAGATTGCATTTGATGTGGCCATCCATTCTGCTGAGTTCCAGGTTCTTTGGTAATTTGGCTTATCAGAACAACTAGTACTTGAGATGAAATGTATAGATCCACAGGTCTTAGGGGACCTAACGTTCTTCATAAGAGATTAATGGCGCAGAATGCAATAAAGGCAACACAGGAATATTTTTCAGCTACTGTTCACACTTTCATTTCCCATGCAAATATGAAATAATTATGCACCACTTTGCTAGCTTCTATAATTTATTTATTTAATATAAACTTGGGGAAAGGTAATGACAATATGCAATTATCATGGAACAAAAAGACTAATGGGATTTTTCTGACACAAAATGTAATCATTTGGAAAATCTGTCACATCCAAAATAAGACAACTATAAATGGGGGAAAATAAATGTTTATTATGAAAGAACATATTGTATTTGCTCAGTTTAATCATCTAATTTCCCATCATTCTGGATCATTGTTTTATCACACAAGTGCTTCATCATTAAAATTCTATGTCTCTTTTTTCCAAGGTCTCATACACTGAGTGGGTGTATAATATGTGAATTAATTCAGCCTTGAAAGAAGATGGGATGGACAATGTCAAGGAAACTCTCTTTCTCTCTTGGCCTCACTAGATATTGGTACAAAAGTGCAGACATTTGCCTCATGGCAAAGTTCCAGAATAAAATAAAAATAACATTTCAACAATAATATATAAAATGCATAAAATTCTCTTAAATATGTCAAAGAATAAATGTATCAAATAATCTTATTGATAAGTTGTGCAGCTGTAGTTCAGAGGATGAGGAAAAATTATACAAAGATCACACAGACTGTTTTGATATAACAGCATTATATTATTTGAATTACTGGTCTTGAGAGTTTGCTAAAAACAGAGAGCTCATTTTACAGTCAGGGTAAAAAATGTATTTTTTTCTTGACTTTTCATAGTCTGAAAAAGTATATTATACTACATATATTAAAATCATGAGGGTACTGCATTCTAAAAGTCTGCGATGAAACACACACACAAACACACACACACACATACACAAAGAAAATAAAACAATTTCTCAACTTTAAATAATAAATGTAAAGCTACAGAATGAAATTTGGAAGAAAAAATAATGCTTAAATGATTTATTTTAATTCCGTACTCTGAATAACTACAAGTTTAAAGCTTGCTTTTCAAAATGTCTGGCATAAAAGTAGCTCACATTTTTGACGGCATTGTATCATGTTGCCCTTAATGAGGGTGGTAGAAATTGTAGAAGGATTGTGGAGACACCTCTGCCCGAATATTTAGAATCAAATTTTTAGAGCTGGTAGCACCAGAAAAGGCCATCAACTGTACACAAATGTTTCAGAGACGAAAAGAGTTGTATGGTTTTCATTTAAGGGCAGTGAGCTATAAACTATTCCTCCGTGTATGATATACAGACTGCTGCATCACAGGAAGGAATGCTCAATATGCTGAACTGTGAATTGTGTGAGTGAGAAGATCAGCTTGTCTCTAAAATGATTGCAGCTGTATACTTAAGTGTTGAACTTCTTTAAGTCTTTTTTAATAATTATTAAGTTGTCATTTTAAGAAAAGATACTCCACAATAACCTACGACTGTGTGAAGGGACTACCACCAGGGTAAACGGATGAAGGCAATCTGGTATTGTTATAGGGACTCTAATGTTTGGTGATTTTACTTACTGTATAGAATAGTACCATGCGATGCTCTGGTCTTGAGAGTCAAATACAATGTTACTGTGTCCTCTCCATTTTCGGAAGATGGATTTTGGACCTCGTCACTTGATTTCAGGATGGACGTAAGAGAGGGAAGCTCCAGATATGAATTCCCATTGAAAGATGGGAAAAACACAGGTGTGTCTGAAACAGGAAATAATGACATCACATTTACTACAGTTACTACAGTTTACTACAATGGTGACAGATGTTCTAAAAAGAGGAAATTAATTTTGGAAATTTTACCAGTAACTGCAATATATAAGGATGGAAAAAATATAATAGAGACAACAAGTGGTATAGTGTTGGAGTCAGCCCTTGTTTTGAATCCCTCCTCCTACTGAAGCATCCCCAATTAAAGTGCTTACCAAGAATTAATCCAGTAAACTTTACCCAGATGCATAAACGGGTAAATTACTTGGGTAAATAACTTCTACCACAGATCATACATGATTTATTAGATTTTTTTTTTAATGAGCAGTGACTCAGATGTGCTCTTTATACAAATGAATTAGATTAGCTCTTAAACTATACCATGCCTCTGTCGTTTATATACATTTTATATGTACTACCGATTGTGCTAAAAGCAGGACAAAGTGGTCCAGTGGAATATTGGCTTGAGATTGCAAGGGACTAGTTTTTGACTTCAAAGAAAAGAACGCAAAATAGAATTTTTTAGTACTCGGCCTACTTCCAGTAATATTAAAAGGCAAAGAAGTGAAGTCTAAAAATAAAAAGTATGACTCCATCCCCTGCCAGCCTTGTGAAAGAGCTGCTGAATGTATGTGTTTTCCTGTACCGGATATGTTCCACTGGGTATAGGCACACCTGGGTCTTGAGCTCTGTGTTTGCTCTGCTCCAACAGGCTGCTTGTGTGCAGAGGAGGCAACGACCCACCCGACCTCACGGCGGTGCTGCCCCAGCCTCCCCACAGATAGGCAGGAATTAATGAGCCTGGGGCGAAGTGCTCTTCCCTGGATCACAGGCTGCGGCGTGAGGTGTTAATGATCCATATACTTGCAGGCGAGGGGGCGCCATATACTGAACACACGCGTGAATATGCGACTCAACGAACCTGTTTTGTACTTCAGTAGGGTTAGTAGCCCATTCAAGGGTTTTACAACAGGAGATGAGTTTCAAGCTTGGATCCTTCATGTCCTTCCAGGCCAAAGGCATCAACTGTCATCAATACACTTTTAATTGCATTTACTAATTCAAGAACTACAAATGTTTGTCCATTGACTCAGTTAACATTATTTTTCAGTAATGACCATACTAAACATAATACAGATTTATAAACATATTCACTTATTTAATCCCTGTTAGTAGTGCTTCATGTAGGGCAGTACTCAGGAGTATCTCAGCACCTTTGATCCACTGCAGAAATTCAAAACCAAGTACTTAGTTTGACGATACCAATAATATGCACACCAACATGGCAACACCAGGAGTACCAGCACATTTTCTTCCACTTCAAGTACTGTCCATTAGATAAAAGCAACTCCTGTGTTGAAGAATGACAAGGGACTTCTTAAGTAATATATTCACTTTTAATGTATTATGAACAGCGGAATAGATTCTACAGCCCAATCAAGGCCAATTAATTAAGAGAAAAAAGCAGCCCTCACCACGACCCACGAGGGCCAGGATTTCTCGCTCTGCCTGGTGATTAGGATGCCCATTCTTTACAAAGCAGTTCTCTCACCTGCACTACAGTAATCCCTCAGCGAGCGGTCGGTACAGCTTTCTTTGATGACACGTTAGACAATTACTGCACTACACCTCCCAAGACATCTATGCTGATACAACAATTGCTACTAATTGCGCTCAAATGATGACTGGCAGCAATATTAACAATGTCATGTACTCTATTTTGTGTAGTTATTAGAAGCACAAACATACTGTAGGAGCAGTGATTCAGTCCGCACACAAAAGACACGTATGTATGTATCCCTTGTATAAAAATGATAAGTACTATGCTATCCACGGTAACGAAACAGTTTGCGCCAGAGTTAGGCCAAAAATATACATTAAAATAAAATTAAATTGAAAATAAAATACCAACTAAAATAAAATACCAAAGATTTAACCCGATGAAACATAGCATTTTCATTTCATGAATCTGACATTATCACAGTATATACTTCTTTAATATACATGTAAGGCCAACTCACCAGTAGCTGTGCACTAATTCAGTTTATGGTAGTCCAGTTTATATAGGAACCTCACAAAGATGTTGATTGGAAAATGACGTTAAATTCCTTTGAGTCATCTGCTTTAGAAAAAAAAGCTGTACCTACTTTGGATTAAAATGTTGAAATACCATGCTTAAAGGGTGTTTGAAAAATAATGAATTTAATTTAAATCTTTGGCAACTTGTGCATTATGATTTCAAAAATTTATGGTGGTCTTAGTATTACTTATTGCACAGCATCACTCTCTCCCCAGCAGGCAAGATGGAGGTAAACTTGAAAAATCCACAAATCATGCTGTGAATAAGGAACACAATAAGATCAATAACATCCAGCAGGATAGAGACAAAGTGCATTCAATGTCACACACTAAAGATAGTGTGTTCCAGTAGGCAGGGTGGGTCATGGGCACACAGGCACCAGAGGTGTCCTGGATCTTGAAAGACATTTGTGTAGTCTCTTATGGTCTAATTTTAACTCAGCATGTCTTTTTTTCCTCCCTACCAAAAGAGGCTGATGTGGCAAATCCTGAAGACTGCAGCAGCCATTCAGTTTTGCACTGCCCATGTTTATCACACACTCCACCAGATTACATTACATTATGCAGACAAATACATACGCTGGAGAACCACACTATATATAATGTGACACGTTTACTATACACTGCTGCATGTATTGTTCACTGCCAATGCTAACCCAAATGGCTCGATTTCCTTGTGAATTATAAAGCCCCATTTTTTTTGTCCTGCTTGTATTTTATTTTTCCTATTCCAAGTTGACCTTCACTTTTCATAACTACATAGCTGTATATGAAATAAATGTGATCACCCAATTTAACAATACTCCCTTTCCACTTGTAAGGAAACTGGTGTGCGGGGGTGGCCACAAGCACTGCAGGGGGCTCATTTTTAGATAAAATACTCTTTAAATTACATTTACGGGTTTTTTTACGTGATCAGTGAGGTGTTGTACAGTCAGCAGCAGAATTATCAGTGAACCAACAGAGAGTGTGTACAGGAGGGATAGGACAGGGAAACAAAGAGACTTCTCAGGGTCTTCAAAGGTAGTACACTCTAACTGCCCCACCCACCTCCTGCCCCAGGGATCTGACCTGCTGATGTTAACAGTGAGTGATCTTTTCTTGACCTGAAACGAATTTATGACGAGCACAGGCTCTGGTAATGAGGCGATCCAGGAGGTCATGATCAATACAGAACAAGTCTGAATAATTTCCTGCTTCAGTGCTCTGTTGGCTCAATGCTATTTTGCCTGTTGCTTCCTCATTTAAGTCTCTGGCTAATTTTTGTGATCACTTAATTTTCAATTTAAGGATCACATACTCTGTGAACCTCTTTGTCAAGGTCCATGACCTACCATGTCTTCCCTGATAAAACAGTCTATCACCCCATCACACGTTTCTATGTTCACAGCTAAATTGATTGCACTGAATCTTTACCAGTGTTTCTTGTTAAACATATATCATAGCTAAAGAAAAAAAAATAAAAATTAATTTCATGATTTTACCATTAACTCATGGTGAGTTAATGATTTTTTTCACTGCAGGGTTGTGGTGGTCCAGAGCCTATCCTGGGAGCACAAGATGTGAGTCACAATAAATGTTACACAAAAAAATGGGCTACAGGTCCATCTCTCTATCGCTCTCTCTCTCTCGCTCTCTCTCTCTCTCTCTCTCTTTCACTCTAGCTCACACACACACACACACACACACACACACACACACACACACACACACACACACCTGAAAATTTAGACTCACTAATTCACCTGAAACAAGTATCATTGGATTGTGGGGAGGAAACCCATACAAATATGAGGAGAACTCCACAGTGCCTTAACTGTACTTAAACACTGTTAGGCAGCAACACATTCTCATTGCCCCACCATGCCACCCTATATCTTAAAATAGCAATTTGAACCCAGGCCCAGAGGCACCAGGATTACCAGCTGCACCACTATGCCATCCTATTAAATTTGTACCAATATGAATTTTTGCACGGAAGGTAGGATTTCGTTCAATGGAGACAGCTGAATCGACATTTTGCTTTGGCTCTGCTCACAGATAAACAGAAAAAAGACCAAATGGTCAAGGGCTTTTCCCACTTAATAGGAAGGGAGATGGAAAGTGACTAGCGGAGTTATTACTTTGCTCCTAGTCCTTTGCCCTAATTTAGCCATAAGTGAAAAAGAACACAGCTGCCATAGTTACCAAGTTTCCAGGGATGGAGTCTTTTGAGAACTCTACCAGCATGCAGACAGACTTCAGACTCTGACACTGAACAGCCTGAACCATCTCTGCTGTGCGCAAGTTGCTAAGACTCATAAGGCACATCATTTATCCTGAGCAGATGTCTGAGATTGGCCTGCTGTCTCAGTAATGGACTGTGAAGCCTTTCAAGAAAGCAGACTTCTCTATTCACGCAAAGCACCATGCTTAGTTACCAACATGGTATTTCAAGTCGGGTTTAGTCTGCATGATGATCTGTGAGATTAAAAAAAAAAATTACAACTGACATCATCAATATTCTCTACCTCTCCTGCAGTACATTCTAGGAAGCATTGAGAGAGAAAGTGTTCAGGGTCCACACTTTGAAACACCTGGATGGCTTGGCAGTTTGGTTTGCAATCAATATTAAAAACATGTCTTTTACCAAGATGCGACCACAGGGAACAGCCTGTTAACACCCTGTCACACTATCTATGAAAAACGCAAATAAGACAATCTGTCTTGTGGTGACAACGATGTGCAAATTTTGGGTTTGACTCCTACTCCAGCTGCAAAGGAAAGCTTGTAACAATTATTTAATACCTCATCTGCTTGATTATGTGATATTTTCTGTGCAGGAATACCAATGAGGCAGCCTTAAAAATAAGCATGCCCAGGGACACGTGTAACATTTTAGTGCATTTCTTAATTATCAGCAAATTAGCACTTTCAGGACTCAAGCTGTATATGGGGAATGGGGAACAGTGACTGTTTTAACTCTTTTTTAGGACTCTACTCAGGACACCTGTGACATTCTTTGTTCCACCACTGCACTGAAAGGAAACAATCCTAAAATAAATTTCCCGTTTAATAATCGTATAGCTGGGTGATAATGTCAAATATTCTATTTAAAAAACTTATTTTACTGTATGCTAACAGAAGATTTTTACTTTCAGATACTAAAAGTACCAGTTTGATTGAATATTAAGCGTTGCAGTAATGTCTCAGTAGTTACTGTGTATAGTTTAATTTAGAAAAGCAATGGTCTTAAAAATAAAAATCAGTGCAACTTTATTAATTTAAAGCTACCTGAAGAGACACTGATTCCAGTTTGTTCCCACATATGTGCTTGAGAGTTTTATCTACATTGCTCATTGATTTGCTGCATTCACTATAGAGTAAAATTAAGGCTTGAAACAAGAAATAACACACATTTTCTGCAACCAAAAGGATTTGAAAAATTTTAATGGCAAAGTTAACTAAGTTGTGATTCTTAGTTATCCAAAAGTTGATTAAAATGTAAACGTAAAAAAGGATTACTTCACAAAAGCCTTTAAAAAATTTGCACTTAAACGCCAACAATAATTTCTTTACTTTGCATTTTATTTTTCAGAGCTGAAATATAAAGATTAAGTGGTAAAGATTCAAAGGCCAAAGTGAGACTAAACTTGATTTATTCCGTTGTTCCATTTTTTCCATTTCATTTAACATTTTACTTGGAAAAATAAATTATTACCAACTAAATTAATAGTTCCAGGAAGAAATAATGATTCCATTTTGCAGGGCTCTAACAAAGTATTCAAGAGAACCTCAGGAGAGCATGTTTAAATGGGAATGAAAGGCTAGTGTACACTGAAGACACCCCCACGGTACGCGCCTCAGTCTTTCATATCGCTGACTGACTTTCTGCATTTGATCTCGCATAAAGTTAAGGCTCAATTACTTTTCTGAGTAAGATAAGCTGCTTTTTTGGAAAGAAAACAAAGTGTTGCTTTCTCACAGAAATAACTGTGGGGAACAAACCTTGTTTATCCTATCGGGACTTATCTCACAGACGAGATGTTGTCTCCATGAGAGGAAGGTGGAACAGAAACAAGATAGAATGGCATAACTTGCATTAATTAAAAGCAGGGGAGCTCAGCCATCTGTAAGATGTAACCAACCACAGAATAACTTGGCTAGCTAATCCTTGCTGCATATGTTGTCAGCCCAACAGCAAAGACTGGACCAGCTGCATACCTGCTGCTTCTTACTGATCTGCACAAAGGAATAAAAAAGTCAGCTGGTCAGGTGATCGTGCCAGTATTCCTTCTCTTTCAGCTTAATTATCCAACACTTTCATTATGCAATCTCTGGGTTGCATTGAATCATATCTCATGGCCACTGGGGTTCAGATCAAGGCAAAAAAGTACAAGAAATATTCAGGTTCATAAACTCTCAGTAAAGAACCTCGGATGAAGGCTGTGAAAGCTATGCTTCAGGGGTAACTGATGCTGTTAAAGCTGAATAATTTTCTACTGTAGATGGGTTGGTTTGCAGCACCTAAACAATAAGTGGAAAATGAGTTTGAATATTTAAACATTTATTTACAGCAAGTAGTGGAATAAATGGCAAAAAAGGTAATTTAAAAACCATTTACTGAGCCACTTATGGTAGATTACATTGGTCTAGATAAAGAAAAAATGTAAATTTAATCTTTTTATTAAATGCTAAAACATGTAAATGCAGACAAAATTTAGAAAACAAAAAAAACTACATTTACTCTATATGGCTTCAGCCAAATCAGAGCTATCTCTTTGAAGTCTAATGTATAAATCCAGTTATAATTATTTAAAGAATATGATATATATTGTGTTTTCAAGAAAGAGCTGATGAAGTAAAACCTTTCCCCTGTGTTAGCAAAAAAACGGCAGCATAAGCAATGAAGGGTAATGAAATGAAAGGTACTTTAGTGCTATGAGTTATGAAAAAGCAAAACGTAAATCAGGCTGTGTTCAAGAAAACAGATATGACCTAGTGAGCAAAGCTAATGGAAGAGCAAGTGATCTCTGACCTTAACCTCTGTACTGCCTGCTCTTCTCCTTTTGACTGCTGCTTTGCTCTCAAATTCATCGAGTCTCACCTTCTCCCCAATGTTTGATTTTCAAGTCATTTTGCTGCTCCACTCATCACACTTATTATTCCCATGCTTTCCTCACATTGGCATTGTTATTCATTTCACTTCTGAACTGGATTTCTGTTCATTCCCTGAGCCCTTCTTATGGTATTATGCTTTTATCTTGTTAGATGGTTTCAACATTGATCTTTCAATCATAACCCCTAAGCTACTTTTCTACCCTACAGCACCATTTAGGTTCCTCCCGTTACGCTGAATGGGAGCTGAAGTTTGTCCACCCCCACCTTGACCCTCTTCTGAGTTGGCACCAATTTTACATTTTGTCATTTGCTTTATCACACTTCTACCTTAATTCTGCCCCCTGTAACCTTGGAGCTTTACTATGAAACCTTTTCGTAGAAACACAGCAAGTTTTTTTGTACTTCCGTTGGGAGGGGGGGGTTTGTGACATGCACAAATGACATTCAATTTGTCCCTATTTATTTGCAGCTACAATGCAATAGCCTCTCATGTGCCAGCCAGCTAAGATTAAATGAAATTAATCTTAACAGCGTTAACCATGGTAACAATTATTTTCATTTCTCATTGAATACATAATCTGGAATATTTATTTGGAATTTATGTGTTTGGAATGATGAAGAAGAGACCTACTCCAAGGAGACAGACCAAAACAATTATAAAAGTGCAACACAGTAATACCTTGATTAGCGCACTAGATCTGTTCCTAGAAAATGGACCATTAAATGAAACACCATCATTATATTGTATCATAAATGAAAATGCAATATCTATTTATTTTTTTAACCTGACTCATACAGAGTGTTACATGTTATATAGTATATGAAGCGCATGGGAACAATAAACAAGATAATATGGTAATGAACTTTATTTATTATGCCTTGTAGAATACTGAACTCTTTTATAAATAACACAAATTTAAAGAATAACAAACAATGAAATGAGAGGGGTCCTTAGCTGGCAAGAGGCACCAAGTGGACGGTAGATGGCTGATGTATTTTGTGTTTCATGGCACAGCTCTACTCTGGCTAACCCAACTCTCTATCACTCAAAATATGATAAAGGATTTTAACAATGCACTGAAAAATGCATAAAAGTGGAGGTTTATGGGGAAGTGGGGTGGAATCTGGAACAACATAGCTCTTCATGAGCTGACCCACTTTTACTAATAACCAAACACAGTGCTACATTATACATTAAGACCTAGAGTTATTATAAAATGACAAAGCAATTTAATAAACTACTCATGGACACATCAATACACAGCAAAGCTTGAACTAACAGACTTGAGGGGAGGCTGCTGATTATATATGCTTCAAGTATATGTATGTGTGATGCTTTCTGATTGGCTACATGAATATAAAAAAGGATGGTTGCTCTCAGTGAGTGTCAACTAAAACTTGCAAAATTTGACTAGTTTTATAAATTCATTTTTGTAAATGTCTCACAGATGAAATAGTGCTACAGTAAAGCGGCTAATGAGAGCATTATTGACATTTTACCACCTTCATACTCCATGATCAAGCACTCTGTTTTGCTATACAGATTTCACCTACTGTAATTCTGGTTAAGTTTTTGTTTTTTGGTCATTTTCAAGCAATAATTTTAGTACAATGGTTGTCGTCCTGGGCTTTTCTTGGGTGACCATTTCAAGGGTTCACCAAGAAAGGTGTGAAAAGCAAAAAAGTGATCATTTATCTTGTGGACAAAAACAGCTTGTGGATCAGTGGGGTCACAAGAGAATTGCAAGAATAGGGCAAGCAAACAGATGGGCCACAACCAAGTAAATCACATATAAATTCAACTTTGGTGTGCAGAATCTCATCTCATAATGCACCGCTTTGATCTTTGTCTTGAATGGGCTACAATAGCTGGAGAAAATGTTGGATATTGATGCTGTCAACAAAGAACAAGAAACTGTGTTTTCAGTGGGCAGAGGAGCATCAAAACTGGACCATTGAGGAGTCAAAATAGTTGCCTGGTCAGATGAATCCAGGTTGTTTTGCATCATGCTGATGGCGAGATCAAAATTTGGTGCAAGTTACTCAAGTAACATGAGTCTATGGATCTATCTTGTTTGGTGTGACCTGCAGTGGCAGTGTGGTAGTGTGGCTGTGGAAGAATTTTGTTAAACAAGAAACAACAAACCAAAACATTAGAACAGTAACACTTAGTAGCAAACCAGGTCAATGAGCTTTAGGTACTCTTTAGACTGAACCACTAAAACAGGTATGTGGAGAAGCAGTCCCACCTAACTTCCTGGCAGGATGCTGGAGACAAAGGATGTAATCTGATCAATATTGAGAACCCAAAACTTATTTACAAACAGCTTCAGACACAGAACTACAACACACCTTATAAAGAAATGTTAGTCCATAGAACTGAGAGACCAGCATTTAACAAAGTAAAAGCCATTCAACTGAAAAAGATGTGAAGCAATTCCTTAATGAAATTAATTCTCGTACAAATGGAATGCTTTGCTGGCACATATTAGGGCCCCTGATACTCACTGAAGAACATTTGAATGGCACAGTGTATCTGAACATTGTTGATGACCAAGTTCATCACTTCATAGCTACAGTTTTTCCACAATCAGATGGAGACTCCCAGCACAATCACACACCATGTCAAAAGGAACATATCATCATCAAATGGTTCCAAGAACATGACAATGAGCTTTCATTGCTTCAGTGGTCTGCACAGTTCTCAAAACTCAACCTTGAGCACATTTGGGTTCTGGAAGATACAAAAGGCTGTTTGGAGCAAGACTACACAGCTGCACACCAGCCAAAAACCATGCAACATAATCATTTCCACTTTCCTGGACAACTCATCCAGCATGTGGTAAAATCCATGTCCGGATGAATTCTGAAGTCCAAAGGAGACACAACACATTACTGGGAAGGTGTACCTAATACAGTGGCCTTTTAGTGCATATTTGTATCAGTATAAAACTCAGTTCAGTTATTTAAAAATGACTTGATACAGTTTGATGTACTTTGGTGAAACCACATGAAAAATATTACAGGAACAAAATTTTAGCAAATGTACTTAAAAATATTGTCTGGTTTACGTCAGGCTTGCTTTAATATTTTGTAGCACAGTATCATATACTGTATGTCATTCTGTGATAATTTTAATAAAAATAACCACTGCCAGCACTGACAGAGAACACAGTCCCAGTTGTTTTTCCTGCTTATTTGTATGCTTACTTTAACTTGCATATGTATTCGATACAATGACTCTCTTAATATAATCCATGTAAAGCTCACGAGCTTAAAGTGAAGTTTTACAGTAGATTTCCTGGTCAAAAGAGACCCAAGTTATCAGTTTTTATGTTCTCAAAAATTTTAGCTCGTTCCATTTCTCACCTCTATTAATAAGAACTTTTTTAAACTTTCAAAAAAAACAGCATAATATGAACAGGCAGCAGAATTAATTACTTATTTATATTAAAACTGGGCATTCGGATGTCAGTGACCTTGAGTCCTGCATCAATAGAGCTAAATTAACTAATCACCAAGAAAATTAGATTTCTACCTCTAAATTGGTTTATTGATAACACTAAACACATTCAGTCAGCAGAAAAAAAGTTAAACTGAATACTCCACTCATAAAAACTAAGTGCTAATCAAAACTAAATGGAAACATTCATATAAAAACAGTTTTTCCATGTAATACTCCTAAAGACATATACCAGATACTGTGTGACTAGAGACCTTGAATCAGGTTCCATTTTTTCATATCCTGTTTCTTATAGATTTAAGATGTGAAGATCACATCATAGCAATTCCTGGCCAGCAGGAAGACCGTTTATAAAGTCCTTATTTAGATTGTTCCCTTTTCCCTGTGGAGCATGTTATTTATATTTGTAGTACATTAATAATTGTCTTCAAAAAAGCTCCCCAGATTTTCATCTTACTGGATTTTATCCAACTTGTGCCTTTTCCTTAATGAGCAACACAGTTAGTAATAATTTATGCAGTTAAATATTTTATGAGAACATTTTGGCTGACTACAGTGGACCTCCAGCTGGGACTAAAATCTGCAGCCATGAGGTTAGAGGTCTGTGCCCTAAATCAGTGAGCCATTATTTCAGTTAAAATGCCTCCCATGGCGATCTGATTATAAAGTGAATAGATGAAACAGTGGCAACCTTACCTTGTTCACAGAGGCGTCCACCAAAATGTAGGGGGCAGTCACAGAGGAAGGAGGCAGCACCACTGGCCAACCATAGCGGCCGGCAGGTTCCGCCATTGTGACATGGCATGTTGTTGCAGGCTGACCCTGTCTTTGTGAGTGGTTTAGTGGACCCACTGGTGACAAGCGTTGGTGGGGTCACTGGTGGCTGGCTTGCCATGGAAGAACTTGGGAGAAGAGGCCTAAAATCCATGTAGATATAATTAAATGTGATTAAATTCAGTGATGGAAATAATGAAAACTTTTTTTCAGACACAAGCCAAAGAATGGGGGAGGGTAAATACAAATGATTTTAAAGACATGGATTTGGTGAATTTATTAGTCTGTGAGAAAAAAAATTTTTACTATGATCAAAGAACAAAAATATAAAATACAGAAGTACAGCAATATTCTACTCAAATAAATTATACCCTTTAATGATGGCAATATCATAAACATAAACAAAATCAAAGCATGCTGTTCCTGTAAAAAAAAAAGTTCATCATATTGGAACTTGGTAGTAACCAATTGATCACTTACCTTTATGTCTTATTCAGTTATTACATCTACATTAAAAAGAGCCACAAAGCTCTACAATCTCTGCATTATTTTCTGCTTTCCATTTTTGTCAAACGACATATGTGTTCTTTGCTATTAATAGAACTTTTCACACCAAAATGAAAACCTTAACTGGAACACTGGGATGAGATGACACTGAATGTTGAAATATTATAAGTAAATGCCACCTTTTTTCTGTGTTCAACCAAATATAAAGCACATATTGTTTTTAAAATAGGTCAACAGACCTGTGCACCAACCACGTTTATAACTGACATATCGACTACTGTATGAATAGATTAAAACATTCCATAATGAATTTTGACATAATGGTCTATTAGATAAATAAGACTAGTATAAATGTATTATGTAAAGGGAAAGGCAAAACACTTAAATACGTCATACACATGCACACATGCACAGAGTTTCAGGACAGTGTCGGCGAGATGTTAAACGTTGAGGTCAAAAGATCAGAGGTTGATTATCCTTCTCAGTAAGTTGCTCTAAGCACTGTGTAGTGCGCGCACTACACCAATCTCTATTTCTGTTGCCTCTTTACTGTTTGCAGCAAATTACACGCAAAAAAGCAGTCATTTGAAAGAAAAGAAACATGCACACTGCTGCAAATGGAAAAATTTTCTCTATGCAATTTGCAAAACAGACAAAACTCTGGACAGAAAATAAGTGAAATGAAGGAACAATATAACTTAAAAGACAGGCCTGTATAAAACACATTCTTCAGTAAACCTGTTGAATGACGCACAAATTTACAAGCACTTCAGTAAATCATCTGTGCTGTGCTCATCATGCCTGGGTGGACCTGAAGTCAAATTCTGCTCTTAGTACAGTATTCCTGAGCAAGGTACCCCACATCATGAATTGCTCTAGTAAAAAAATATGTAAATGAAATGCATTCATTATCAATAATAGTAAGTAGCACAGTATACAAACATAATGCTGTAAGTAGCCTTACAAGCTACAAGTAATAATAATAATAATAATAATAATAATAATAATAGAGATATTAATTCTGGTGTTTTCAAAATCAGGTTAATGTTTTGTAATAAAGATGACAATAGAGATGTTTATTATTATTATTGTTCTTATTATTATTATTATTATTATGTCAAAGTGCACTAATTGCAGAAGAATGCACAAGTTAAAATTGAAGGTACCATTAAATAAGCATTAAACCGGTTTAAGAATAAATGAGATATAATATAATGGACAATAAATATTTTCTGCATAGTTGTAAATACTGTACATCCTCTTATTAGTCTTTAAGCACTAAATACTGTTTAACACAGCACATTGTTAATTTCAGTATCTGCATCTCTAGGAAACAGACTTCATTTCACCTGCTGAGAGTTGTTGATCTTGTAGAGTTATCTTTCAAAGATATGTAAGGTACAAACTGAACCATCCTCTGTGCACTCAAAAGACTGAAAAAAAATCTATCCCCATTAATTTATAAGCAATGGAGCAGAGACCTGCATTTCAGAAACAAACTGTGGGAGAGAATTTCTGCCCATGTGAATAGAACTACAAGCACATCATTTCTTTAGGGACAAAGAGTTCCTTGTTTCAAGTGAACTGTATTTATTTTCAGTGTGGCTACACTTTCCTAGTTTGATTGACTCGACATTTATATTTCCAAAGGGCATACATCTCTTCTGCTGTGATATTTAATGTTGTGCCCTCAAGGGTTTTACACTGGAAATTTGATAACCATTTGAACCTTCAGCCCCTTCCTGCTTTATGTTTCAAATAATTTACAGAGAAATGAACAGATATATAAATGGCCATTTCATTCTTTTGTATGGACAACTACCTGTTTATGACAGGTACTTGTAATAGGACTGATCAGACTGCTCAGAAGCACCACCACTGTTTGTTCCCAAATCATTCAAATCAAAACATCTGAAAAGGATGTGGCATATATGAGAAGATATTCTCACAAAGAAAAAGTTGTTTCACATTTTTCCTCCATCCAAGTTTCTAACACCAACAGCAGTCATGTCTCACTGGGTGCTGTGTGTTAACTGTTAAAACTTAATTGAAATTGGCAACAGCACCATTGCCTTTGCTCTTAGGAACGTGTTTCCTTTCCCCTGTACACAACAGGTAATCTTGTTGAGAGTACAGGGTTTCTGCAAGCTGTTGGGCTTCCCATTTTTCACAGCTTGGCTTTTTCCAACAAGTATTATCATGTAGATTTGAAATTGCAAAGAGAAGCTAACGGATTGTTACTGATGGTCAAAAAGGTTCGGTAACATGCCATTCGGCTAAGTGATGACAACCTGCTATTAGTACTTGGCTAAGTTTGGCAATTAGACTGACAGTTCTCTGCATCTTTCTGAAAGACATAATAAATTACCTTGTCAAGGAAACTCATAAAACAATGGGTTATCCAGCAAATCAAAGTGGTGGCATAAATTAAATTGAGATAAAATATTACATTTGCAAAAAATTAAATGGGCCAAACACTGATAAGCTTATTTTATATAATTAGAGTAAAGAGAGAAACAATGCAAGGCAGGAGCTTTCCCAGATATCATACATGTAAGTGAGCCAAAGCATATGAGCTTCAAATAGCAGGGTATCAGCAGCATGAAAACTGAACCACATTTAATGCGAAATCACAGTGCATTCACTGAAATGCTCGAACAATTTTTATATAGTCAAGGTGTCAGTGTCTAGTGAATGCACAAAACAAATTACAAAAATCCCCACTTACAAGTCTAATGTGTCCCTGTAAATTTGCTTGTCAGGCAAAAACTAGTCAGCTGGAAACATAATCACTTTTAATTTTAATGGAAATTTTTTTAAAGTTTTCCTGGGCTATCAAAGTCATCCCATGTCTGCTCATGTAATACCAAAACCCATTAAAACATTGATAAATAACACATATTAAAAACAGACTTTTCATTTCATTAATAATATGCAGACATGTAATAATAATAATAATAATAATAATAATAATGCTTTACAGTACTGTAATAATATGAGAAAGTAGGAAAACATTATTCTCCATTTGGATGATCTATCAATCCACTCAAACAACAATTGTTTCGTTTTTCAAAAAGTCAGATACCTATTAATAGACACCGTAGAAGGGCCAACAGCAGTTTCAGCAGTTTTTATTACTTTTTTCTTTCACAAGGTAAACTGTGTGCATAATGGGAAATAAGTTATGCACTCACACCTCATATTTGCTTATCTTGCCTCAGTCAAAATGATTAATCACATGAGTTTTAACAGAGGTTTAACAGAAAGGAATCCCCTTTTGGTCTTTTCTGGGCTTTCCCGGCTCCTTTACTTGCTTCTTTCCCAATTTCTGCATCATGGGGCCATGATGAAATGAGGCTACTAGATAAACAGAGATGAGATCACAGGACTGCACAAGAGAACCACCGAGTACAATTCAAAAGAAAGGTAAGCAGATAGTAACTGTTATTTTGCACTGCAGTAACTAATTATCTCTGCAAATGACACACACCTCTAGTGATGGGAAGATGCACATTTGCTAAACAAATCACTGCAGCAGAATACCATTACTTATTCTCCATCCTTGTTATACTAATTTAGACGTACAAATATAAAAAAGAAACCTCCTGACAAGATTAGAAATTGATGACATAACATATAGATATCGAGGCATAAAATCTCATCTTCAGAACACACACAAGCAAAATCCAGAGGAGGCCCATGATGGAATGTGTGCCAGGGAACATTCCAGCTACCTCGCATGGCTTAGTTGCAGACATAAGAAAGATGTAAGGTGTCTGCCACCATACTAAACTTTCTGCACTGGAGGACAAGCTACCATCAAACAGTGTGTTAGCAAATGAATGCAGCAGTGTCATACATTCCAACCACCACCATAACTGAAACCAAAAACCTGATATATGCTACAAGCTCTGGGATATAAAACGCAAGAAGCCAACCATCCTGGATAGCCACCTTGGAAGCTAAGACAGAAACTCAAGATAAAGAGAGCCAGGAAGGAAGAGAAGCAAGTTGACTGAGCTACAAAAGGGTAAGATGACAAAGGACAGGTTCTGGTTATTGAGGAAGTACAAAGGCATGTCTATAGGTGAGGCCCTGGAGCCTGCTGAACAAAGACCAACTGCACTGGCAACCAAATTACAAAGACACAGAGACAAAAAGAATAAATGCCCTCTTATCTACTCTAAAGTTTACTCTCAACTGCAGTCCAACTAAAGATTGGCCACAGATCCACTAAGATCCAGAACAGTCCTGGAAGAGCATATGGGAGAAGCAGTCATCACAGAACACTGAGTAAACCCATATAAACACAGGGAGAATACAGAAACTCCACACAATCTCCTCACAGGCTGAGTGAAACCCATGTCCAAACCCACAGGCTGAAAGATGCCACTATCTCCTACTAATAAGGCTCACAAATATAGCATATAAGGATGTACAATCTGCACTGCATGGTGATTCAACAGATAAATTACTTTTTAGGATTTCATAATTCCCTTCTGAGGTAATACAATTCAGTTACCAAAGGAAACAAATTTTAAACAACTGAGTAAGATGACAGCCTTTCTAAATAAATTGTGACTTTTTGTTGATTGTTAGTTTCAGTCTCTGCTCTATAATCCTTCATTTCAGATGGGCTCTTGCAATGCATATTTATTGGACTCACACTTTGCCATTCATTCCACGCTCCTCACTTTAGGCCACAAAATGCGGTGGGCCGCGGTTCCTGGTGTTTTGCAAAGCTAAAAATATTCTCGTTGTACCCACAACGTTGCAGGCTAATTATTTGTGTCATGAACTGTACTGTGCAAAAGTCAGCCACTTACCTCACTACATCAATGCTAATCAAATTCCGACTCAGTTACCATCACGGTTTTCTCTTCAGAAAGGACAAGTCCCTCACATGCATAATCAACAGCAAACTCTCACAGCTCGGTAATCAAATCATAGAATATGATACTGACATCAAATTAGACCAGGCAAAGCTCTGTTTTACAGCTATATTTGGAAAACTGGTCAGAAGTTCCTTCAGGAAAATCTACAGGCTCATATCTGAGCAGAGAACCTTTGAATACACACTCTGTCACTAACAGGTGTTTGTTGATAAGCTCATAGTCTGCATGCAGACATCTATGACAGCGTTATACATCTGCCCATCATAAAATAGAATTGAGGAAATACTTTACTATGTAGTTTGCATGCACAGCACTGAGGGGAACGGAGCTGGCTCATCTGAAATGGAGATAAAAGAGAATGGGAGTGTTTGTAAAATCACAAGTAAAACAGCAGATAGTTGCTAAAGTAAAACTGCTTCCACAATAACTAAGAGTGTTTGTCGGAATTCAGAATAGAAAAGCTGGCCTACATCAATTTGCTGCACTTTCTATTTCAATTTTAATAAAAATGAATGGTGTTCAAATTCGAGTTATTACCCCATTACATTTTATATGCGATTACACCAGGGAGTGTGGGTGGCATGGTGGCACAGTGAGTGACACACACCTGGGCTGCTTGGGCATAGGTCTGAATTTGGTTCAGTCTCTGGGGAGCTTGTGTCTTCTCTGTGTGTAAGCATGATGTCCCTCACAGTGCACCAGTTTCCTCCCACAGTCCAAAGACGTGCACCTTATTATCACTTTGATAATTTAATGTTGATGCTTATGGATTCAAAATAAAAACATTGATTGGAAAAATATATGCAAATATAATTTTTCAGGCAATGTTGATAACTTTCAGGGGATTTGAATATTTTTGCACGGCATTGTATTTGTCATGTGCACAATTTTTCTATTTTCTACATGTCTAATAAAAGAAAAAAAAATTTCCGATTATCCTCATTTTCTCACTGTGAATTATAAATTATTATATGAACTAATGTATGTGAATGAGTGCATGAATAAACTAATACAATATGAAATAAACTAAATAAAAATATGTACACTGGGGTTAAAGAGTGAGCTCATGCTGACGCACCAGCTGTCACAAACAGACATGCAAGGTAGGGAAAGGAACGTGTGTGTGTATATATATATATATATATATATATATATATATATACACACACACACACACACACACACACACACACACACACACACACACACATAGTGCACAGTCTCGCAGTTTGATCCTGGGGACGGCCTTGTACTGTGAAAAGGTGGATGTCAGACTGAATTCCACTGATGGCTGCATGGACACAGTTTTGCAGCCCTCCCACACAGCTGGCCAGCCAGGCAGAAAAGGAAACCAAGTAAGCAGAAGCTGCTGCTTACCCATCACTTTGGTCCCTGAACTTGAGAGGATGGGGGAAAATAAACATTGAGCACTGAATTTCAATCTTCTAACTGCCACCATCTGAATTTGTAATGGAGTTCAATATTTAACATATAAGACACATCCTTGGTAAAGAGGCACTGTCTGAAAATAAATGCAGTACCGTCCCTCATAAGTGGTAATAGTGAAAGGAAGATGGACAGCAGGTGTTTACAGCTGCTCTCTTTCTCTTAGGCTCTGGGGTTGAATCCTGACTTGCTGTACTGCCCTTGAGCAAAGTGCTCATACTGAACTGTTCCAAAATAAAAGTAAATCAACTGCTCTGGAGAAGCATGTCAGCAAAATGAATAAACACTAAAACATATCCCATGTAGTGTTCTGATAGCCTATTCTGTGTTTCTTCCTCCATGTCTTAAGCAATTACTTAAATATAATTAGTTCTACAGCCCACACACAGTGGAAAGTAATATTCAATTGATCTACCAGCCTGCTCTATTGCTATGTTTTTATCATGCTCTTTCCAATTACAGCCGTGTTCCTATGGTACATCTGGCTCTGCACTGTATCAGTTGCCAAAGGCCATATAATAAAAAAAGACATTTAGGAAACAAATCCCACCCCTGTCAGATGCTCCAGGTAGTTTGTTTCCAGTTGATCTGTAAAAGCTACTGATTTCCTGTCTTCCCAGATTAATAGTTTTTTTAAACCCTTTTGGGGGGGGGGGTGCTCTTATTTAATGTAGAGAAAAGAAAAATCACAAGCTATTCCTAACTCTTGAATGTATTCCAGTTTTTTTACTTAATTAAATGCATAAACCCACACATATGATTGTTGGGATTGCCTACAATAGCAGAGATTTAATCGCTAATGCGAGATCAATCATTTGCTCAAGCATTTTCCACAGGAAGACATTTTCATCAGGGAGAAATGAAAGATTAATTTGTCTAATGCAGTCAATGAAGTGCACTTTAACGAAAGGAGGATGTTGCCCAGCTCTTCTCGGTTATAATTTCTTTCTCAGTTCAGTGAACAAACACTGGACAATCTGGCAATGTTCCCACATTAGTCTTGTATAGAAGAGAATACTTTTAATTCCACATACAAACCCAATATGGTTGTGGCATGCTGGGTCCAGTAAATGACAAGGAAGGCACGCACGCATGCACACACACACACACACACACACACACACACACACACACACACCCAATCCTAGAACCTTCAACTAATCAGGACCTTATATATAGTCTTTTATCAGCTGATGAGCTGCCTCTGTGCAGCTGCCACTCATGTGGACTGGACTTGGACAAGCTTTAGTCCGCAACAATGGTCTTTAAAAAAAGCAGTTATGTTGGATTAAAGACTTACCCTCAAAAGTCATCATAAAAGCGCCATTATCTTCTCGTGGCTTTGTTTTTTTTAAATTTATTAGTCATTTTCTTTTTTCTATGTTCTGTATAATAAATTTTTTTCTAGCAATTAAGATGGACTCCATTCAAATCATATTCTACTTTCACTGGAATTAGTTCATGATATCTTTATTTTGAGGTGCACAAATATTTATTTACACAGCTTTTTTACAGTTTATGACGTTTGCAGTTGTCTTTGATCTTGCTAACTGGCTGTCTTAAAAATTTCTCAGTTCTGGGATAATAAAGTTTTCTGAGTTTCTTTTACTAGAAAGCATTCTAAATAATAAAGTAATATAGTTTAATCTGAACTACACCAGAGTTCATTATGTTTATTGTTATGTTTCATTGTGTATTACAGTGTCTATATAATATTATAACAGTGTATATATTGTCAGTGTATAACAACAAAATTTCAATTGGAAAAAAGTAAGTGTTCCTGGTCCTAATCTTTCACAGCTGCATGCTCACTCATACCTTACAGTAACTGCTGGCGTGAACATTGAAAATTCCCACATGCTCAGTTCTTGTTACTCATAAATGCAAAAAATCAACCTCTTATTTGCACGTAACTTGGTAAACAGTATGATATAATTTCATTCATATATGCAGTAAATTATAAGTGAAAAACTTCTTTCTCAGGAGCAAATGTGTTTGATTGTGATATTTAGGGAAAAAATCCTAACAGTTGACCTTGTATAGCTTTGGAAGCATTTCTCCTTCTAACTACATCTATGGTTTAATCCCTGCACCTCCTATAGTACAGTTTGGACTGGGGACTTCTGAAATCTGTTTTTATGTCTATAGTGAATTGCAGGGCACACTATAAACCTACTAATGGATGTTAAGTGTTTTATTAATACTCACAATACAAAAACAAACACAGAAAGGTGCCACTGAACCAAAGACATTTTAATTGATTTATGTTACCTGCAGTTGTTAACATTGCCTCCACCAATGGCACCAAATACATAGAATCTGTTCATTTTATTAATTTCAGTAATTTCAATGCAGCCCGTATAGTTGAAAGGTGTAGAGTCCTGTAAAGAAAGAAACCAGTATATTTCAAAATTGTTGTTCTGAGAAATCCAACAGAAGATAATAAAAACTTTAATAGCCCTATGCTGTTATTGTTGCCTCCAGATAAGGAATAAACAAAACACTTCATACCTGGCACAACAGCAGCTAATCTGAAAATGACCTCATATACAGACAGTAAAAGGTTTTCTTGCTAGTATGAAATGCCGACCTTGTTATTACAGACCTACTTCATTCTGGCTTAATAAATTGTATATTGAATTTAAGCTTCTTGTTATTTCACAACACAGCCTTGGACAAAAATAAAACAATAAACAAAATATATAAAATACATTTAGAGCACAGACAACCAAAGTTATATTTTCATGAACAAACATGAAAGTTTTACTCCCCCCCCTAAAGAACACATAAATGAACAAAGAAGTTTGGGGCAGGTAAACAGAACTTCAGGCAAGGACAAATCAGACAAAATTATGCAGTTTGCATCTTCTAATTAATGTGCTTTTTGTATTCAGTAGAGTCATCTGTTTAACACTGCTTTGTCCATGCTGGAGGAGCACCAGAAGGACAAACTTGTCAGTCCATGCATTGTACAATTTCCCGCCAAAAAAGCTCCTTCTTTAATACTGCCATACTTATAGTCAATTAAAAAGAATAAATAGAAAATAAACATTAGGAAAGTTCTAAAAATGGGATATTAAATACCAAGACATATACAACATGATCTAGAACATAGAAGGGACTCTATTGACTTTGACAAGCTTCTCTTTAACTTAATTGGGTATGTGGCATAGAATGGGTCTTAAAATTGACTGTTTTGCAGATCTTGCAATAACGTATTCTGCCTTTGTATGTTTATCCATGTACTTCACTGGGAATCCAATATGCCATCCAGTATGTGTGCAATGAGGGGTGTCTGAAATGCAAGTTAATTTGGAAGGTAATAGGCTCACCCTTACTGTTCGTGTTGTTGTACTAACCATGAATGTGAAGTGTTTGGACATTGGTGACTTGTTCTGTGTTCCGCATGTTAAGCGGGTCTGAAAATAAAGACCATCTGCTTTAAGCATATTGTCAGCCTCATAATGGACCCTCAGCTCACTACAGATTGTTAATATTATTTATACTTTACTTAATGGTAACATTCCAAATGCTTACCATTTTAGATATTTTTTGAAAGTTACTGTTATCAGACCATTCCTCAAAAAATTCAGATCTTGACTGTAGTGAACCAATGAATTATATTCATTATAGGATATATATATATATATATATATATATATATATATATATATCTCCTCTATAGACCTCTATAAATATCTAATCTGGCATTTCTGTCCAAAATTTTACATGCAATTACAGCTTCTCAAATTTAATATTGCCTTAATTACCATAAAACCATTGAAAAAATTCAATGTGGGTTTCATCCTAGTCATAGCCCTGAAACAGTTCTAATCATATTCTTATCTTGTCTGATCCTGGTCATACCTCAGTTATTGTGTTGCCACACTTGAGTACTGCTTTTGACCTAGGCATCTGTCATGTTTTACTTCCTAATTGTTTTACCCTACATAGGGACTCAACAATCCTGGTCCTGGAAGTACTGGGAGCAAGACTGAAGTTGCCCCTGGATGGGACATCAGTCCATCACAGGCTGACTGTAACAGAAAACATTTCATTTGCTGCCTCCCATCACAGTGACTACACACACAATGGGCAACTTATAGTGACCAGTTAACCTGAAACACGTCTTTGTACTATGAGACAAAACCCACACAGATCTGAAGAGAACTCCACACATACTGAGGTGAATATGAACTCATGACCAAACAGTTCAGGCACTATGAGGCAACAGTGCTATTTGCTGGACCACCATGCCACCCCTTGTCTTTTTTGGTTGACCTGAATTCTGAGTTGGACTGTGGTGGTTTCACAAGTGGTTTCATTTGTACTTATTCAGTTGATAAGGAAACGTGTTGTATGTTTCTTTTAAGCCTGATAATCTGTTGCATGTTGAATCGCGTTATTGATATTCATCAGTAATAATTTTATTTTTAAATCTATTAACACTGGTAAAACTGAGGTGTTTGTGATGGATGAGGGGCATTGGTATATTTAATCATTTGGGGGGTTAAGGTAATGATACAAATAAGGCAGTTATCAGTTTCAATTCACATCCTTTTCTATACTCATTAATCTAATGAGGCCTGGTTATAAAATGTCATTTCAGTGGTCACTGAACTGCTTGGAGGAATTGCTGTAAAGTTACAGGATGTATCTTGCATGTGTGCTAATCTGTGAGAAAACGATTATGCACTAATTATCTTTTAAAATCAAAACAGCAACAATTTTCTGTTAAAAGGTGAATTGTGTGTTTGTACCTGTAATCGATCTTCAACTCATTGTCTCTGACTCAATGTATGCTGTAACTGACTTTCCCAAACCATGTTAAAAATTGATTAGCAGTGACTTTGGCCCTCCCGAACTTCAACCGGTGTGTAGTGACATTGTTAACATATCATCCAATGAGGTTCGGGTTGTGCTAAGCACGTGCCAATTTCTAAAAACTCCTGCATGTGATATCAAACTTGTAATGGCTAAAAAAAAAACAAAAAAATCTTGATTTTCATATTAATGATGACAGTGGTGCTTTCTTCAGCTGAGAAGCTGGCTCATGCCTTTGTTTCAAGGAGGATGGAGTACTGTAATGCGCATTTAGGAAGTATAATCATATAACATTGGTTCTATGTTGAATCTAGAGTAAATTATAAAGTCTTACTTTCAACATATAAGGCAGTAAGCGGCTCTGCTCTAGTGCAAACTAGTCAGATTATTGATTCTTTTCTTCCAGTATGTTGTCCTTGCTCATTAGAAGCAGGTTATTTTAAAGCACCTGTGATTAATGAGATTTTAGTAGGAGGATGTACCTTTAACTATTGAGCACCTAAGCTTTAAAACGGTCTACAAGATAGTGTCTGGAATGCCCCTTCTGGCTCAGTCTTTAAATCCAGGCTTAGGACTCATCTTCTTGCATTAGTATATCCAACATTGTTAACTCATGCCTGCTGCAACTCTGTCTCATCATCTAGTGTAAAATTCTCTAGTCTCTTTGCTGTAAGTTGCTAACCCCCGTCGTTCCTTATTTGTATTGTCAGAGTACCATGTGGTGGCCTGGGAGCCACTGTTAGGGCAAAGCACTTGATCACCCTGATGAGAGTGACTGTGTCACCAGCACTTCATACTGATGTGAGCTGATAACATGATGAATGAAAACTGCAGCTGTGTACTTGGTCGTCAAGTTATTAGCTTCTACTGAATATAGTAATGTCATAAACAGTTACATAAGATCTCTTCTCTTAACTGAAAGTACTGGCTCTCTTTTTATACCTAAAATGCCCAGAAGGGGTGGGCAGCAACTGTCACCTCAATACCCAGAGGGTTATTTTTCTCCCTCACCATCTGGTTGGGAGTTTTTTTTTTTCTCTCCTCAGTTGCCATAGCTTACTTTATACCTTTTCTAGTTAGTACAGTTTTTATAACCATTAAATCTAAAGCTTACTTTTTATTTATAGGATTACTTAGATATATCTGTTACATCTGCTGCCACCATGTCTTTTTGATCCTTTGTCCAGTACTCTGTGTCACTGCGTGAGGAGAGCATTCTATAAAAATGAATTTTATACATATGATAATGAACAGTGGAGGAAAGGTCATATTGAAACATATGGAATTCTAGCTGTTCAAACCTGATTGAAAAAAGACAGCAAATATATGAAGTATACTGATGTAGCAGTATCATCCATGCAGTAAGCATACACAACACTGTTCAATAACAACTCCAGATGCTCAGCAAAAACCCCTGGAGTCAACAGAGAGACTTGCCTGGTACACAAATGTGTACTGGATGAATGCACTTGCAGATGGCTCATACACTTAGCTTTCCAATGGAACATGCTGGCAAATCTCCTACACAAGAGATTCTTTTATTGTGAACAAGTCCATCAATATGCCAATAAGGTGTTTGCCAAGTGCACCCTGGGACATGACTTGCACAACAACATAAAACAAATAAAAATCCCAGTTTTGAGGTATAGAAGTTGAAGCTACCGATTCATGTGCTACAAAGGGACATTCCTCTGTACTATTTGCTCTGTAATGTTTTTTTTTTTGTTAGTTTACACTAAAGGAACCTGGAGATGTTTTCTACTGCTCACCTCATTTATTGGATAGTTGAGCGGTAGACCTCCTACGAAAAGATGGCCTGTCTTCTGCAAGGTGAACACTGACCAGTAGTTACTTGGTACACTCTTTAGTTTTTCATACCCAGGAACCTCCAATTCTGCATCACAAGGAGCCATGTATTGCCTGGAGGGGAATATTAAGGAAATAGGAAAAAAATAGTACAGTCACATCTACTTATTTATAAAAGCATGTTTGCAGTGTGCAGTTTTGAACTGGTAATTAGACCAATATTATTGCTTCACAACCTGGTCAACACTTTCATCAAAAGCAAAAAGCAGTTTTATGATTATACAGCTTTGGTGTACAGGAGTGGTAAGATAGGAGTCTCCTAATTTGTGTTAGAATTAAACTGACAGACTTTTAGATTATGAGACAAGGTGACTTTGTTAACCATCATTCTGCCTGCAACTTTAAGTTTCACAAAATACACTAAAAAAAATTTAGACATTGGCTTCCCTTTATCAGCTTGTGTTAAGAACGTGGCCCACATTTACGATGGAATTGTTTAAGTGTGCCTTCATTCTCTGAACATAATCAAGAAAACGCCTCTGATGTGACGTCAGTATAATTTAACCAGTATTATTTTTCACAGGATACAATGTGTCTGGTTTTGGACTTTGATTATTCACACTGTCAAAGGCTTATGGACACAATTATCTGTTCTTTACATCAATATCACCAATGGGCTTCCAGGATGAGGTGCTCACTTAATTGAATGATATCATTCTAACCACAGCAGTGTACAATTATGGTAAAAAGACCAGCTTTTCTAATGCTTGCGATTATTTTATCTTGTTATGATAGTCAAAGCAAACACATTGCACTCCATGGGTATTAATGATGGCTGTTTCCATGGATACAGTGGACATAGATGGTCTTATTTTCAGAAGAAAGGATGCTGACCTAAGTATTCAAATGATAACATAATTGAGAGTTAAGGGAAAAGCTTGGTTTACCTAGGAGAAGCAATGTTGATGTCCTGCCAGATAAGGCATTTATTTTCCATTTTTCTAGAGGTTTTAACAGCTTGGTTTCATGGATGAATACGCATTAGTTACTGTTCTCTGACAACAGAGCCATATTGTTAGAATGAGCAAAATCTTTTATCTAAAATATAATACAGGGATGCAGTGGAAGAGAAAAGGGGCTGGATATTTTTATTGCTTGTGTATAAAGATGTCCTCCGCAGTATTTTGCAAACACCTTTGGGAGCTAAAGGGACACAAATACCTCCTGGAACACTGTGCAATTGAATAAAATGTTGAAAATTTATTTTAAGGCTTTAAACTGTGACATTAAATAAACAATCATTTTTCGATCGTAGGTAGAAGTGGAATACCTTTTGGTTTTAAAGAACCAAACTGTTATGCAAATGCGTTAATTGTTAAAAAAAGAAGGGTGAGAAAGCTTCAGACTCCTATCAAGCCTTGCAAATTCCCCCTGGCAGAATCCTGAAAACAGCAAAGTCATCTTACAGCTCTGATTCACAGCCAGTATTGTCTTTTCACTTCCACTAGAGCTCAAATGAAGCTCTCCAGAATTGGGTGCTTATAATCGCTCCCCACTGGCTGGAGCACAAATAGCATCTGAGCAAATAATCTCCATCAAGCTATTTTAATTTTATACCCCCCCCCAGTACGTGCACTCACCAATTTGCAGATTATTTCTCCTTTTAGACAGCATGGAGGAATACATGTGACACATAAAGGCTGCTACTATAATTTTGGTGCCTGTGAATGCTTAATATGCGAAAAGTAGGGAATTACAGGAAGGAGGTTGGACAGTCATACAAAAGCATGGGGTAAAGAAGTGAAGGAATAAAAGCTCAGCATGTGCACCATCTTAGCAGCAATAAGCAGCAGCAAAGGCCGATGCAGCAAAAAAATGACCTCAAACCCATACAGTCTGCTTGTTTCAGATGTCATTTCTGCTAAAATGCTGGAAGCAGACTTTTCTTCGCTGTGAAGGTAAGCTACAGATCCAGAACAAAAACATGCAGCTATAGTAACAGAACAGACATTTTTGCCTTCACATCGGACATAAATAAGTGAGATAAGTCATTTACTACATTTTGGTTTATTGTCATGTTTATGGAATTGTACTTGCGCAAAATGTGCATTCAGCATTAAAATAGACCTTTTCATACATAAATATCTACAGTTTGGAGAGGAGAATTACTATATGTGTTGTTTTATAAGAAGACCCTTATGATAACAAGATTTTTACCAGTAACTATCAGCAGTAATCAAAAGTCTCCAAACATAGCAGTTATTGTGATTTTTAAAAGAGCAACTAAATCATATTCTTATTTTGCTTTCAGGAAAGGCTATTTCACATAATCATGATTAGTAATGCTTCAAAAAGTTTTTTCATCAACAATTAAATGTTTCAAGATGAAATAGTTACAGATGAAAACAGCAGTTTTTCTTTGTTTATTGAATGTTTTTGCTCTTTAAAAGATTAGAAAATTGCCTATGGCACAAACTTGCAAAAAACACTGTAAATGCTAATATTTTAGTAAGAAAAACAGAATCATCATAAAAAAAACAATACTCAGGGCAATATGATGCTGCTGTTTATTGAAAACTGCATTATTTTGTACTGTATTTGTCCTAGTTTTATAGTCATTCACTGTGGGATTAACCACTTGAGTGAGCAATACTGGTGGCATTTGTTATGTAATAAAATCCTACACTGTCACACTGCTGTGAAATACTGCAGATTTTTTCAGTATGCTAATTAATCTCTAAAGCACCCATGTCACATCCTTGGAATTTTTACTTTACATGTTTTATTTCTGTGAATACTTCAATGACAGGCAAGTTGGAAATGATGATACAGGACTAAAAAAGTATTATATTTCTTATTAAAAAGGCAGCACATCTGACTTTTCTCCAGGACATCGCTGTCTCGCACTCACTGTTCCAGAGCTGTCCCAGTGCCTTGGGAGATTTCCAAAGCTAATTCTCCCCTCCCAAACAACAGGGGAGGGTAGATAATGACCTGAGTGAGAAGCCAGGGCTAACTATGTGCAGCTGGAGGGTACTCCATCCACAGATGTGCCGCAAAGCCTCCGGTGTCTCCTGATAACCCCCCTCCTGCCCCCTTACCCCCTTGGGGTGCTGGAGATCCAGGAAGCAATCTAGCTTGATTTGTTCAGCCTGGAATTTGCAGGCTGTAACATCCGTGGAACCGATACTCGGGGACACAAACAGGAGCTCATAGAGCCCTTCCCTCCAGAGCCAGGGGCGGAGAAGCGTTCTTAATTTAGGAGCGCTCTGCCAGAGCGACCTGGTTACCTGCCAGAGGCACCAGGCTAAAGGAGTCCTTGAGAAGCCAGCCCCTGCGGATTTCTATTAAACATACGGAAAATTGTCTTTGGCGCCAAGATATATGAAAAGTCTATAATAAACGCAGCATTGACGTGAAGGTGGGGTGTAGGGGTAGAGAGGAGCAGGGTTGTGCTTGAGTTGTCCTTCAACATGGTCCTGGCCTGGCATTCTAATTGAGCTTGACACTGTCAGCTGCCAATCATTCCTGGCCTCTTAAAAGGATGATGTGCATAAATAATTAGATAACATGATATCATTTGTCCTTATATTGCATTTGCTGAGAGAGGCAGACGACAGAAGAAAAACAAACTGGAGATTAAAAAATAGCAAATCTAACTAAATAGCTGTGACATTGGAGCTTATTACATATTCTTTACTTTTAATGTTTGGCATTTCTGCATTAAAGCACATTTAAATTAGCATATTTACTGACGAAAGTTAAGTTTTACTTTTTACTCTCTATCTATACTCTGTTTTTCACTTTAAAAAATAAAACAAACAAACCTTATATAAACCGTATGCTCATGTCCATCGTCAACTGGAATATTTGTATTGATCGTTCTAACCCCCTCCTCTGAATTGCATGAAAAGGCGTACTGAAAAACAATTTTTAGGTCAGTCAATAAGGAACAGATTCATACTGTATATGATAAACAATAGCATATGGTTGATTGCACAGGGTTCAAACAAAATGCTGTCTGCATAAGAATTCATTTAAAATGTATATTTTATTTATTGAAATACAATAGAGAGGGCTTGCAAGCAGATACTAAGAGTTTGGATAAAAATGTGCATCAGAGAAACAACATCAACTGTATACTCATTAATCACATAGTGTAAATGTATTCTTGTGTTAATAGGCATGAAGTGCAGCTCTCGCTAGAGGTGGTAGGGGTTAGGTAAATAAACATTGTAGAGGATAATGAGCTTGATTCTTTTGCTCATGTTGAGGCCTGGTTGTATGGCATTAGAGAGAGCAGGGAGTCCCTGGAGCACAGGGAGGGAGATAGGACTATAGAACAAGATCTTACCTGCAGTGCTCCATCCTGGATGAAAAGTTTAATGAAAAAAGAACCATCAGTGATGAGTCCTTTGCTGACAAATAGGAGCATCCCCTCTGGCACTTGAGTTTGAAATCTTACTGAGATGGTGGTGAGTTCATCAAGATCAATGCCTTCAAACTCCAGGAAGGAATCACCAGAGTAGGAAACATAGCTAAAATCTGCAGAAAAATAACATCAAAGGTAATTATTTCTCTAGTTCAAATGGCAGATTAATTGGACAAAGACAAAAGAAATACAGTGAGGAACTGAAAACGTTTTCTTACACATTTAAATGTTCCTGTAATTGTATGTTCTGTAAACTGGATTTCCTGAATGCTTTTCAAGCAGCCAAAAAAAATTATTTTCAGATTGTGACATACATGTTACATATCATGCAGTTAGTGAAGATACAGTAGAGTGTATAACTGATGTGATGGTCAACACAATAAAGCAAGTGGGGTAGTAGGGGGAGAAGTGTTTAGAGCCACTGAATTGCACTCAAAAGACCATGATTCATATTGGGACATTTCTGCCTTTAGAGTATGTAGAAACCTTGATCAAGTACTTACTCTCCATGATGACAGCAAAAGATTCCCAGTTGTACAAATGGAAAAATAACTGTAGGTTGTAGCAGCTTAAATTTGTCATTTGCTATGAAAAAAGCTCAATGACCATATAAGACCAAATTCACAATAATGCTTATTATTTCTGCCTTTGTGTAAAAAAGAAAAAAAATGTTTTAATCACATTATGTAATAATTCTATTGATAGAATTCTAATACATTTTCATAGAAGTTGTATCAGACCTCAAATTCCCTTCCAGATAATGTCAGGCAGCAAATACTGTTGGTCCACAAAACACAACGGACTATACACTGAGCCAGAATTAACTGATGTGACAAAAAAATCCCTCAAGTGTTCTTTGAGCAATTTTCATAGCATCTGTTGAAGTGGTGTGTGTGTGTGTGTGTGTGTGTGTGTGTGTGTGTGTGTGTGTGTGTCATGAAAGGTCTACAGAATGTTTTGAGTTGCTGCCAATGAAAAGCAGTAAACCCAAACTATAGCCCTTTGTATTTCTACAAACTGACCGGACAGTAGTTTCTTGTTTTGTCTGACAAAGGTATTATAAAGAGTTGATTCCTGACAGACTTATCTTGCTTGAGATACTGTATAAATTATCAAATTATTGTATGAATAAGTTAACCTTGACCCATATACCACTAATGAGAAGGACATAGTTTTATATATTTCTCATGGGAGCTTGGAATCTAAAAGGTAATACAAACAATGTTACAGTAAAACTCAAAGGAAGGGCGTGTTATAGACATATAATAGGCATATCTGCATTGGTAACTGTTCTTTGTTTTATTTTTGTTGGCACCAGAATAGATTCCTTGTGTATCATTAACACAAATATGTCTGTGTTTAACAGCTAGAAACGTATTCTTAAGTGTAGGCCATTACGAAGTTGTAAAACTGCTTCAGAAATATGTCCATTCAGATTTCTTTATGAACATGAAGGCCTGTGAACTAACATATTAAAGGAGTGTTAGGGATCCAAATTAACACTTTACAATGCAATAGATTACTAGTTAGGTTATGCGGGGTGTATTTTATTTTTTCAATTTTAATAAGTGTAGGCGCTTTACAAAGATTTTTTATCATGAAGCTACTCAACATGCTTTCATTAAATGTTTCAGCAGAATGAATTCTAGAGGTATAATTTTTTTCCCTGTAATTGTGCAGCTATCATTTGTTCGTCAGGAATAATTACCAAGGCAACCACTAAAGAGCATGACTTCATAATGGGTTCAGCACATGTATTCTCTGTAAGTAACACTGCTCTCTGGTAAAAATCATTATATTTTGTTATTCCAAGCAGTGGTGTGAGAGTAATGATTTAGTAAGTACGGCACATGTACTCAGTAAATAGGGTCTTGGGATATACGGTGCCCTTTGGATAAAGTAAGACGCAGATTTAGAAGGCTTGACTGTCAATCATCCATTCAGTTATGTGCACATTCTTTGGATGATGAGCAAGTAACTTGTAGTGTAAAGCAATTTTAATGTTGCACACATGCTGGACTGTGATTCTAGCATCTAGCAGAATACCCTATTCCATATTAAACATGTTAAGCACCCCCAATTCAATAGACATACTGTATATTATTGGTTAGTGGGATTGTTAGTTATAACCATATCTTAAATGTTTGCATAAAAAAGGTATGTAATGTACTGTTAAAAATATCAGTTACAGACTTGCAAACTGAAATGTGCCTTTTCAAGGCAACAGAAGATTAAGGTAAGCAATCTAGTGGTAAGATCTACTTGTTCAATGCAGGGTGACAGTGTTTCAGGGCCTATCAGGAAACACAGACTGCGAGGCAGGGTAACCCCAGCCCATTGCAGGGCAGTCATGCATACACACTCATGAAAGAGGCTGAAAAACTTTTCAAGTACAAGGACTTGGAAATTGAGGTCAGTAGAATGTGGAATGTCAAGACCAGGGTGGTCTCAATAGTGGTTTAAGCATTAGGAAGACTTAGGAAAGGCTTCAGCAACAACATAGAGATGCTCCCAAGTGAACCAAAAGCAACCGATGTTTAGAAGATTGTAGTAGTAGGAACCACACATATCCTGCACAAACTGCAAATTTCTTAGGTCTCTTGTTGAGATATGGACATGAATCTATCTTGAACCGACTGAAACATCTGACTGAAAAGGATGATGATGATGATGACAATTTCATATGGTACTTGGTGTGCATCTATGTAAGTATCAACATGAGACAAACTTAAAACAAAAGACTTTTTTGTTTTGATCACAAAATTTGATCAGCCTGAACATAGAGAGTAAATTAACTCCTTGTAATATCTTCCTACAAGATACACAAGTAATGGGTGTGTTTCTTTGCCAACTGCTCTTTTCCTGTGAGAACAATAAAACTGGAATCACTTGTCCAGCAACTAAAGAAGTTAAAACCCAGGGGCTTGCGCTTAATAGTTCCTTCAGTCCTAATATTGTGCTGACTGTGATCTTCATAGGCAGAAACCTCCCAGTCTCACAGCACCAGTGAAATTGCAATTGACTGAGTGAAACAGTAAAGACTTTTGGCCACACACTGGAATATATTACATAGTGAATGCAACCTGGCCTTTACAACTGCTAGATAAAGCAGGTAAATGTTGTGATCCAGCATGCATGCACCTATTTTCTGGTATACCAGCTGCCATATCAGCCATATTCATACTGAGTATCCTGTGAAATTACTCTACCAAAGATGGGAACGAATAAGCAGTGCTCTTCCCATGGAACCATCAGAGCAGAAATGAGTGGAAACGAATTGTGCTGTGATTCCTTCAATTTTTTAGACCTGGTCAGCTTTTATTTATAGACTTAATGATTCTGTTTATTTTCACACTCGGCATTAAATAATGTTTGAATTTGCATTCCACGCTGGGGCCAGGGATCACCCGGAACAATATTTAAATTGTCTTCAAAATGGCAAACAAGAATCCTTTACTTCCAAAATTCAGAAAACACAGACAGTACAAGGAAAATTACAGCAGTGTGATTAAAGATGTGACAGACAAACAAAATCAAAATCAGTTTTTTTTATACAAGGCATATTAAATTAAATTAAATTAAATTAAATTAAAACCTGTACTTGAAAACCTATTTTAGAAAAAAATGCATGCAAATCCTGGTCTGCATGGTCCATATGGTACTCTAGTTTTTATTCCATTTTTAGTCACTCAGAACTTACCAGGATTTTGACTGAAAGTGTTTCATATTAAATAAAATAAATTGTACAGCATCTGGTAACATAGTGATTAAAATCACTCCTTCTACTTAAAGGAAACAGATTTAAATCCCATCTTCAGTTGTACTACTATTGAGCAAGAAACTTTCCATGACACTGTAAAATTTACCCCGCTGTGTAAATGGGTAAATTGAAAGTAGAGAAAAGGGTGAGATAATTAAATAAAAATTAATGATTGACAGCTTATTTTCAGGACTGCACACTTCTGGCATAAAAGCTGAACACAGAGATTAAATTTTTTGTCTGAAACACTTGCTACGCACGAGTGCTCGAAGAAAGAAGTCATATTGTTCAAATTATGCTGAACCAGAAATGCCACTCAATATATGAGTAATACAGCTGTTAATTTGTTATTTGTTTCTAATATCGACAGCACATGAAGGTAATGATGACAAAAAATAGTTTGTTTCAGACAGTCTTGGACTTTGAAGTTTCAACATGATTTTTCAAAAGCATTCATGACTCTTATACAGGTGATCTAATTATCTGCCCTGTCTGTCACATCTAAAGAGAATAAGTAAAAAACAGACAGTTGTTGATTTAGAAAATGATTCATTATTTGAGCTCATGAAAGCGGAATCTATCACCCAGTGCATGTCAGGATAGGTGTTTTGGCGTTGAAAAATTTAGATGTCTGAGAAACATACACCTGATTAAGATTGAGGAGGGGTCACGTGGGGGAAAACTTGTCAATGGGTATCTAATTTAAGATTAAATATTGCCAATATGAAAAGATGTGAAGCTGCATTTACAATAAGGACAAAATAGGGAGATGCCAGTACTAGTAATAGATTCACTTATAGCACAATGCCAACATACACTGAAAAGCCCTATAACACGCTCACATATCAGAGAAACAGACTGTGGACAAAATAAGGTGTCTAGCATCAGGTTCAATTTAAAGATCAAAACATTAAGTTTGCACAAATATACATTAGAAGCCTTCAGTCCTGTGAAGGTCAAGATGCAAAATATCAGTAGATGTGTGATGCAAGCACCAAACCACGAGTTGTATCTTTGGTCTGAAGGTGTTGTGGGCCAATTTAAGCGCAAAGCCCTGATAGGTGAATCACACAGATGCCAGAAATATACGTTAGGAAAATAGACTCTGCTAAAAAAAAGGGGATTCAATCTGGCAGGTTTATTACATGCCTCATTGTATGGCAGGAAATCCTGTTTTATATTGCCCATATCAGTAGACAATTATGGGACATTTCAGTAAGATTTGAACTACCTTAGAGCTTATTGAGGGTAGTGAAGCAAATGAAGTTAAAAGGTTTAGAGGTTTTAAAAATCCAGTGGAAGTATGGGAAGAGTAGGCTCCTATTCATTAAATTCTTTAAAAATACGTAACATTAAGTTTGGTGTTGCTACATGAAGCATGGATTATAGGTTGTTAGCATAAAATTGGAGAGGTAGCTGGACTGTGCCTTAGCTCAACTCTATAAAGCTCAACAATGAAGACAAATCGAGAATCCTTTATTGTCTAACACCCTTATACAACAGGAATACAAAGGAGTATGAAAGGAAATTTCTTAAGTGCACAGCATGCAGAATAGGAGGAAAGATAGAGAGAATAAATAAATAGAAATAAAATAAATAAATCATAAATAAATAACAAAGATAATTTAGACTAATTAAAGATATTTAAACATAAGATATAAAAGTACACACAGACAGACACACACACATACTTTCTCACATACATAGCAGAATAGCTAAATCACACACTGTGCAAACACACACTGAGGTATTTTCTTACTCTGTAACACACACAAAATGTCTGGTGATAGATCATTTGATATTACTGTGTGCATGTCACTATGGCCAGCATGCATATTTTTGTCAATTTTATCTATATGTTTGATCAAAGCAGCTGTTATATGTGAGTAAATGAAAATGTAAAAATGAATAAGAAATTATGCATGACACACATGACACTGTACACATTGTTAATGTAATGCTTCATGTAGCACGAGAACACACTTCACTGTTTGTGGCATTCACTTGTTTAACACCACTAATAGTAGTTAGATACTAAATGCAGCCACTTTTATGGTGTAAGAGTTTGGTGATCATATAATGTGTTATTGCTAAAGCAATCCCCCAGCATCCAAACTCTCTCAATCCAAATTTTCACTGTAACGATTCTTGAAAACTTTATATATATATATATATGTGTGTGTGTGTGTGTTTGTGTGTGTGTATTTATATCAGTGTCTGAACAATTAGTTTTACTAAAATAAGTAAACTATTTTTTACCATTTTTTTAACATGTGAACTGTCCTGTACTTTACATAATGTATCATGAATTATAAATATGCAAATTAATGGCAACATTTAATGTTTTCTAATTAGGTAACTGATTTTCAGTGTATTATCGTGCTGAAATCATGGGTTGATAGTTACATAGGAGTTTTCCGATGGACTGGGAGCACATTATTTATTTATTTTCCTCAATTTAAAATAATGGGAAATAGCCACTTGGTATATGAAAAATACAATAGTATCTGTTTTGAGGGATCAAGCGATTACTGTATTTACCTTTCCACTGCAACACTTTCTGACCTGGACAGTGCCAGGTAACTTAGGTAGTTAGAAATCTAGTTAATTGCACTGTGTTTTTCATTGTATAGTGTATTTTTTCATGTGCACTATACAGTTGCAGCAGACTATTGTGATGTACTAATGCTGTGTTATCTTGTAAAACATGTGACAGCCACCTATTTTATGTGCTTCCTATCAGTTTTATTCTTTGACTGCAAAACAAAACATCATTATAAAAGTAAATGCAAATATATAAACAAAAATTTAAACTTACCCGAGTTCAGCTACAGCAAGTAACAGCTTAGCTTAGAAAATCAGGTAGTCCTTGTAATCAAATTCAGAAAATACCTAGAAATCACTCACATTTGCACTTATGCTTTCAGTGTTGTTCTTGTTTGTATGAGTAAGCATTTTACTGGACAGGGCATATATACTCCATAATGACTGGAAAACCCATACGTTGACCCTTCATCATTAAACACTTTAGCCTGGTCAGGGTCATTGCAGACTGGAGCTTTCAGCTGCAACATGTTTTGATCAGTTAGTAAGACTCAAACTAGCTTCATAAAAAAATGATAAAACAACAATTCTGAATCTAACTTTGAATTGATGCACCATCTGTTGTAATTATGATAAGACATATTGAGCATAATTATTGAAAGAAAAGAAACTGATAATCCCCTTAACGTCAGAGGGACTTGTAAGTCAATCTTTTTTCAAAATAGATAGAAAAAAATATTTTTTATACAGGAATAAAATCATACAGGAAATGCATAAAGTCCTGCAAAAGACTGCGTAATTAACAAACCTCTATGAACTAAATGCTCATCAATACTTGCTTGACTTCAGCTCTCCTTAAGCAAGGTCTATCTGATGTGGGGCCGATGCCCCCCCAGGCTAGTTTACAAGGAGTATCTCAGGTGAACGGACTAATCTCTGGCAGAATGCTATGCAGCACAACACAGTAGCATGGGCACCGAAAGGGCCCTTCCTGGAAGCAAGGAGGAGAGAATAATCAGAACGATGGAACCTGTGATCTGAGAATTAATGAGGATAAACGCGCAGCGCCACTGCATGCCGCTGCACCTCACCTCTGCCGTCCTGAGAATGGGGTTCGCCAACACTGATGACGGAAAATTAGCCCTCTGAGACAAAGGCATCCATTAATTTTAAAGCCCTGTTTAGTCTGATGTGGGCCTTTGATGCAGTCCTGCGGCCAACACCAGGAGGCTCCCGCACTGCTCATTAGCGGATACCAACCCCCCACCTCCCCCTAGCCCTGCACTCATCCTGAACCTTCCATTTGAAAAACCTATACACTTTGTGCTTTGGTTATCCATGTCTCTTCCTAATGTCATTCAGGTGTTGAGTGACACAGTCTGCCCTTCAAACCTCACCCCTTTCACAAACAAAATTAATTTCCAGTACATCATTTTCTATAAAGCCATGGATACAATATTTCAACATTTATCAAAGGAAGAATGACGTAGGAGCAGAACAAGCAACCCCTATGGATTCTGAGATGGAAAGGTGGATGAGGAGAAGGATCATCATACACTTTAGCATCATACCATAAAAAAGGCAATTATTCATCAGGCAGCAATGTTAATTTTTATCACTTTTTGTCCCATTTGCATCAAAAACTGTCATTAAATGAGACAAGAATGTTACAAGGGAATTAAAGGCCTAGAAGGGGAAAGAATAAGAATCAGTATATACAGATGCAACTGGTGATGAGCCCAATGTAGCAAACATCATGGCTACCCATCCATTTTCTACTCATGTATTACATCTGAGCAGACATTCTCTTTGAGCTATAAAGCAATGGCATTAAAACCCATATAGGCAACATGTATGAAAACATAGGGACATGACTTGCAATTTCCACAGCATAACTACTATTGACCATTATAGTAATTCTGATCTTACCTCTGTAGTATAACACATGAAAGCGCTCAACTGGATAAAGAGGAGAGCAACATTTCTGAGAAATATGATATTATCTTCAGGCACTCTGAGTCAAACCCAGAGCCAAGCAGAATGTTTTTGCTATGGTGCTGCAATTGTATCATAGCATAGCTGAACTTTCACCCATGCTTATTTTATGCTGTAGAATTATGATGCACCCAAGCTTATAGCTGTACTGCTACTGCTACTTGTCCAATACACCACGTTTAAGTTCTCCATTACCAAAATATTATTTTGTGAAAATATCTGACTGAAATGGGAATCCATATGCAAATATATTCACAGTGGGTGGCACTGGTAGATGACGTGGTGGGTTTGGACTTCTGTACATGAATTTCCTTCAGGTGCTTCAGTTTCCGCCACTGCTCAAAGATGTATTTTAAGTAAACTGGTGATTCTAAACTGTTTGTAATGTGTATATTTGTGAGTAAATTAGAGTGTACAAATCCAATTGTTCTGTGATGGACTGGCGTCATCCATGTTGCAACCTGTCCAATGCTTTTGCTTCCAGGATAGATTTTAGATCACCACATGAATCCACTAGACAAAAAGGTATTGATAATGAATGGAATGGACTGATACAAGTGAATCTAAAGTTATTGTAATGCAGTCAGATACTTAAAGTTTTCATAAATAAAGTATGCAGAAGCCATATTATTGCACAAGAAATGCCTTTGCTATTCAACTGAAATACAAATGAGGTTCAACACAATTGTTTTGAGATGTGAAAATGTTGCTGCAGATGTGCATATCCAGAGATTAGACCAGCATCCTTCTCGTCAGCTACTTGTTTGTGAAACACCACCAGTCTGATGTCCAAACATGCCTGTCAAGAACAATTGCCTTCCTTTTCTTGCCATTTGGATGAATGTGGAAATGCAGCAGTTTTCCTGTGCTTCAGGAAACTATGCATAATTCAGAGGAATACATTTGAGTACATTTTGGTCCTCACCTTCACAGATCCTAATAGAGCAAAAACAGGTCTTACTAAAATGTAAAATGCAATTACCCATCGGCCCTTTTCAGAGCCAAGCCTCACAAAAACAATGTCAATTAAAGACTGAGTCTGCCAGTAAAGATTAGACAATTCTGAAGGCAAAACAAAAAATGTATTCGCAATACTTGTGTGCATTTATATTTTAGAATGCATTTCTAAATATATATTGTATAGAATATAGAATATTATATAGTCTATAACTATTGTTCTGGAGAAAGGTTAGCATTTTTACTATCTAACAAGAATAATAACATAAATTAACTAGTCAAGCTGATGTGGACACTCATTAATTCATATTACAGCTCAGATATTATGCTTTCATTTAAATGGATTCTAATCTCAGGGCTCCTTCAAAAAACATATCAATTATAATTTATATATGGACACAAATTCTGAATATGTCACTGTACACTTAAGTGAATTGAAATATGAAGTTAATTAGCAAAGCAGTCTATGAATGGCGTGAGTTAAATGATACAGACTTAATGTTCCACTCGAGGGGTCTTTTGTCCCCAGTTTATCTGTAGGTGGTAATTGACAGAGTGGCTGAATGTGTCACAGGACACAGAAAATATATTTCCACAAGCTGTCCTGAGTCACATACCATGTTTATAAGCTTTGGAGGGAGGACACAAGGTCATGTATTTTTTGCGCAAGGAATGTCTATGATCGTGGCACTGTCAATATATACCCGTTTAAATGATTTTGTTAAAAAACTTTCTTTCAAACGTATATTAATATGATTTTGTGTTTACAGTATGTATGCTGTACTTCTGTATGCAATTACAATAATCATCAGCTCTTGAAAAGGAGCAGCTGTTATGCGCAACTAGTATTTATTCATGTTTTTGTGCAGACACAAAATTACATTTTGAAGTAATAAACAGATGTACAAGGAAGGGCAAATGCTTCTTTTATAAAGCATAGCACTGTAAAAGTTTAACCATCCTTCCATCCATTATCATTAACCATTTTTATCCTGGTCAGGTTAAGGCAATCCAGAGATTGTCCAGAGATCACTGGGTGCTAAGCTATGAAACTACATCCTGGATGGGATGTCAGTCCATCGCAGACTGGACACCCGTGCACACACTTACACACAGTGATGCAATGGGTAGCACTAGTACATCACAGTTCCAAATGTGGGTTTGAACCTGGCTCTCCCTGTGTTCACTTATGTTTCCTCTCAAAGTCCAAACATATGCGTTTCAGACTGAATTAGTGACCATATTCATTAATGTACACTTTAGTGACCAAGCTTGCACCTGTTTTTTTTTTGTTTTTTTAACAGAAACTGGACAATCTGCCAATAATGTTTTATTAAGTGGATGCAATGCAATTTGTGTAAGTGGATTTGTTGGGAGCATTTATCAGAAACACTAAACAACAATTCTGCAGCAGAAGAGACAATTTTGGTAGCAACAGCATCCACACCAGTCTGAGTGTTGCAGTACGACAGCTCCTGTCCTCTTTCAGTCCGTTAAGTACTGTAGTTGAACTGTTTGGGGATGAAGGGATGAAACTATCAATTTTAAAACTGTGTTGCTTAATAAATGTGTATTTTGTTATTTCAAGATATTTATACTGCAATAACTATATATTGCCCTTTCTCAACTGTTACCCCAGTAGTGAAGTTAGTGTAAAAGGGTGGTTGACAGCAGAGCTTTGATCCTTAACCCTGATGTTAACCAGACAACAATCATCCATGTGTTTTATTTGTGATGGTCTTATGCTTGTGGTTACAGAAGCAGAAGATAACATGTATTTTGTGTTTTTATTGTACATGGAAACAATTTCTAGCCACAAAATTAGTTTTGTCCCCTTTTTTTTCTCTCCTTCACAAAAGAATCAAATAGACCAATCCTTACACAAAAATTATACGATGAATGAATACACTGTGAAAGTCAGGACTAACATTTTCAGATCAATGTAAGGTTATTCAATGAAACACATTAACCATGAGCAAATACTGAACATAAACCCATCATTTTTGGGATCAATGCCAAACCACTTCATTAATTGCTGAAAGAATAGTGGTGAAGGGTAGTTTAGCTCAAACAGAGGACAGGAAAGACAAGCAAAACGATACACAAACAGTGCAGCAGCAAATAAAACTGACAATAACAATAGAGCAATACTGGGTTAATAAACACTTCCCAACTTGCAAAAAGAAAATGACACAAGGTATGGTTTAAATTATGGATTTGGAAATCCGAGTGTCAGTATGTCTCGCATTCTATTGGTTTCCCTGAAATCAATTGCAACCAAGCAAAGCAGGAGCACTGTGGTGGTAAACACCCTCCATTTCATACATTTACACTTATTTTTAGAGGCAGTCAGAAAAATCTCAAAACCTCAGTGAGGCAATTGATTGCTGTGAGTGAATAGTTTTTTTTTTCTCTCACTCTACAGTCCTCCAATCTGCCCTTGGGTAACTGAAAATCTCATAATGATCTCTGCAACACAGTGAACACACCTTGGCTGTCAGTTGCAATTTTAGAAGAAATCATTAACTGCCACAGTATACTGTATATGGTTTTGTACAGTATGTCTAGTTGCATGCCTCTGTGCTTTAGGTATTACAGTTCAAGGGTGTTGAAAAGATTGTCACATTTGAAGTAAAATTTCACTGTAGAGAAGAAAATAGCTTTTTTTTAAACAAAATTGTTAGAAAACTGAAATAGCTGTTTAAACCTCAGGCTTGAATAGAAAACATGTCATTTATTTTATTTATGTATTATTTGATGTGAAAATTGTCTTAAGATATAAACCATGAAGCAGAGGACAATTAACATTTAAAAAGGATATTATACCTCTAAGTTTAAAATTGCTTAACTCATATCCATTATCCATGGTTCTTACGCACATTTAAGAAAGCAATGTTAACATAATACCTCAATAAAAACCCAGTGAGCAGGGCAATAGCAGCCAGAGAAATTTAGTTTAGTTGGCATTCTGTTCACTAATCTTTAAATGCAGATATAACATTTGATATTTACCTTTTATCTTTGTGGAAATAGCTTTTGTTACAGTTTCACATCTTCACATCAGTTTCACATCTAGTTATAAATGACAACAAATCATGAAAAAAATTTGAATGTACATTTGATCATAGTACTTTTCATTAATTTTGAATATTATTTCTACTTGAAAGGGCAATAACTGGGCATTATTAAAACATTAATAATGCAGAAATGTAGGGAGTTAGTGTTTTAAGAGTTGTTTCAAAACCAAAATATGCCTGTACTTTGCTACAGCTAATCTTATATTGTGAGGATGTGGCTTTTAATTTAAAACACTACTAGTTAGCTAGGTAAAATTAAAAACCTAATTAGGTGGGAAGCACCACTAAAGAAAAACTCCACAAAACTAATGAACTAAATCATAATACTGGGGTGCACCCACTGCTGAGATTCCCAAGTTTGCACATTCCCTGAAATGATGACAAGAAATGCCCAGTCCCCCACTCCCCTCCACCCACACACACACACACACACACACAAATGAAATCCAGTAAAAGATTACACTAAACAAGGACTGAGGTGGTCATAATTTACAATGACAAAACACAAAAGAATTGTGAATTATTCAGTTCCAATTATTGTTACCTAAATCAAATCATGACTGCTTGTTTTTATTGTGTGTTGATTTATCTACCATCATTTCACACCTGCTGTTGATGTACTTTGGTTTTGTGTTTCTAATTATTATGGTGCCTTACAGTGACAGGGCCTTTTCATTCAAATCATCGCAGTAAAAGTTTGATTTTACAGCATTTTAGCAATTTGTGTTTTCACCCGCCCCCCCAAAAAAGAAATCTATTTTGATTTTATGTAGAATATTTCTTATTTGCAGTCCCTAATTTTAACAGATACATTTCCCATTAACTTTCTCATCTCATATCTAATTGAGGCTTCATGTTATGTACTATACAAACAATTTGTTATAGTGCAGACAGTTTACTAACAGTTTTTGAACTTCTGTAATGATGCTACATTTATTCCTCTGCAGTCTGTAGTCAATATGTATTTTGTTGTCTATGACCCAAGCTATTGCAACATGGGGCACATAAACACTCATACACAAGCACACTGTTGGCATGACAAATTAAGACACTGATATTTTCATGCTGCTGAGGCTCAACTCATGAATATTCACGTTTTGTTAGTGACACATACATGGCACTGTGACTCACAAACAAGGTCACATAATGCACCAATTAAGCTTTCATAAAAGAGCCAGTAAGAAATATTAAAAAAATCTTAAAATAATGCTCAGTGGTATAAATAAAGGAATGAGATGTAGTTTCCCTGCAGTAATTTTAAAAAAAGAAAAAAAATATCTAGCATTAGGAATGCAAGAGGTTTTTTTTCAGCTCACATAGAAGTGACTAATCCCTTAAATATACCTTAAAAGTTTTTTTAAAGCGTGGACAAAGATTATCCCAAAACAATATACAACGGCCCTCATCTGGCATTCTTTATCAGTCATACAGAGTAAGGTGATTTCAAGGGGCGACATGTCATTTTGCTTCTGTCATACTTGGCAGCATGAGATAACGGGTCTAGCCGTACTATGATGATCACTTAAGGAGGGGTCACCAAATCATGGCTTATCTCCTACAAACTTTCATCTTGCACTCTAACAGATCTTCGGTTTCCATCAGCCACAACTCTTCTAAGTTAAACGTTATCAATTGTGCCATAAGGTTAGCTGCAGATCTCACCTGTCCCTTACTTTGAAATATAGGCTGTTTCATGAGAAACTGTCACTCAAGGCTTCTCCTTTCTTACATTCTAGTTTCTGACTTCCATGTGCTTGGATAGCATTACATTGTGATATTTACTTATCGTATTATTACAGGAAGAAAAATAAATATCTCCTGAGTGGCTCAATGGATGTAAACTGACTTTTCAATCCAGTATGCTTCTTTACTATGCCTTGTAATTGCAAACATATTGCCTTCTACTGTGCATCTGAAATTCATGCTTTTCTATATACATTATTAGATAGCTGTGAAGTTAAGATGTTACATATAACTTATTTACAAATCAATTTAATAACTAAAAATTCTATATATAGCTGCACCCAGGGCAATGCTTGTTTTTAGACAGTGGCCTAGTTATACACATTCAAGTTTCCAAGACCTCATTTGTGTCTCTGTAATATGATGGTTGTTTTAATCCCATAATTAAATAATAGTCAATTAATTATATAAATTAAATTACAACTCAGTAGCATACAAGTTTGATTAGATAATAATAACACCAAAAAGAATTTGTTGTAATTGAAAAGCCTTGTTTGGTAGAAGTCACTAATTGTTATTGCATTCTCAGTTGTCTTTACACTAGAATTGATTAACTAGTTAGCAGTAAAATTTTAAATATGACTTTTACTACACCAAGTGACTCATTTAGCCATGCCTTCTTTTGAAAACATCAGAAATCCCATCTAAGCAATGAAATGAAGAGTTACATATAAATTTTTGACAGTTTTTATTATTACCAGGACTAAAGCAGCTTGAGGTTGCAGGTCAGCTAGCCCTATGTTTTTTTTCCTCCATCTCAGATGCAACAAAAAGAGGAATAAAATTCCAGTAATAATGCCATTCTGGTTCTTGAAATCCAAACCAGTTTCCTTGGGACCTTCACTTGCATTCTGCTTTCATATTGTCAAAATTACACATACAATCTTCACATCAATGAGATTCATTAATATTAATCGCTTTTGAAGTAGAGCAGCAGGAAGAGTGTCCTGACCAATGTAAGAGATGTTTGCCCACAGCTCATTCAAGTAATAGGGCTCACTTTTATTTTTTTTCTGGCCTACTGTCAAATAGCAACACAAATTTCTGGCTGCCATCTCTTAACCACCACAAGCCAGTGCACAGCAAAAATCAAAAGCTAAATAATCCTAAATAAACTAAAAACAGACAAACAAAAAGAATTAATAAATAATGTTTTCATTATTTATTAATTTTTAATTTTATTATGTATTATTTCATTATAAATAATTGCTTTGTTAAAAGATTCAAAGGATACTAGAGTACAGCATGAAACACATATAAAAATAATTAAAAGAGCCCCATTAGAAGTTCTCTTTCGAAATGCTTTTGTTAAATACTTGTAGTTATTTGACTGCTCATGACCTCATCTATTAATCATTTGAATGGCACTGCATTTGAAATTAAAACAACCTTCTCAATTTAAATATGGACAAAATTTGCAAATATCACATTACAGGATTATGATGCAGAAGAGGTGATTCGCGTCCTGCAGGTACCATGGGGGTCAAAGATGCAGGACAGTAACCTGACACCTGCAAACTTAGGTGCCTTAGAGGCCTTGGAGAACTGTTGAGAAAAGTATGCAGCAACTGCATAAGTAAAACCTCGGGATGTATAAAAGGTTAACACTGCAGTCAATTTGAAGAAAAATGTCACCTAAGCAACAAAAAAGTAATCATAACATATACAGCAGCAGGAGTCTGCCTCATGACCTACAAAAAAAAAGGAGAGGACACACTGGGTGATGTGGGAAGGAATTCAGCGAGCGGCTGGGTCTTCCTGTGGCCCCTGTGCTTGTTTCACACCCGGGTACATGATTGGAGGCCTAGTTTACAAGACCTTGGAGAGTGGCAGCAGCTGGCCGAGTTGCTGTATGACCTGCCCTTCTGTCAGTTTGACGTCACTCAAAGGGCTCAACTGATTATCGCCCATGGATTTTTCACACCCTTTGAGGTGTAGTATTTCACTGCTCTCCTGGGGGTGACCTTTTCCCCATATCCACCCTATTTGGCTGATAAGTTGCTAGGTTACTTGATAATACACTGCATAATAATGCGTATCATGCTACCTTCTTCTTCTTCTTCTTCTTCTTCTTATTATTATTATTATTATTGTCTACTTAGATATTTACCAATTTGTACAGATTGGTAATTTTTAACTGCATTAGCTCAGAGTAAGTACTTTTCTTCAGGGTACTAACAGCAGGAGGTGGAACAAAAAAACAAAATTGTAATGTAGCAACTGAAACCACAATTCTAAGTGCTCCACCAGTTGACCGATGTCATGTCTGTTCAATATTATTCAGTTAGAGGTCAGTTAAAAACTTCTATAAATACATTTATATTATTCATCTATTCCAAGATAACATTTTTATTCCCAGCAAATAAATACTTTTCTCCACAATATTTACAGCTGAAAAATGTGAGTAGTTCATGTAACGTGCCTTGCAAAACAGTAATATAGCAGGCTCTTCAACAGATACAAACTAATGACTTTGAGACCATAGCTCTGTGACCTTAACAGTAAATTACTTGAGGACAGAAGCACTATAATCAAAGAAGCAAGAAAAGACAGATGTTCTGAACTGCAGAAATGATTTAATCTGAAGCCTTACTGTACTAATGCACTGCATACAGAACACACACATCTCAACACGTTGCTCAAACTATATTGTTAAAATTTTCAAAGACTTCCAAAGCCAATTAAAGGATAAAACAGGCGCGATTCTACTTTGATATGTGACTCATTGCTAACTGATGAAATGAAGTCTGTGACAGCTAAATGAGACACGTCTCGTGACTTCGTAATTCTGATGCTCCTACAAGGACATAAACTGCCATGTTTTCCTTTTTCTTTAATTAGTGGATTAAAGAGGTTTTGTGGCAGATATCATATTTTTTATTTCCTCCATCAAAGAGTAATTGACACATCTTGTTTGCAGCACTAAAAGGTAGGAACAAGAATATTTGTTGCTAAAGAGTTCTGTCCTAATGCCATAAATAGGTAGTTGCTTGCTTTACAACATTACATCGTTAAAACTTGAAAATTTAACTTAATGTGTGAACTTAAATAGTTTGAAAAATAACTAGTCAGACCTCCTACATACATGCTTTTCTTTATAGAAAATATGGACTTTCATAGTGAAAAGGACTGGTTCACATTTCTGATCTTCACTGTGGCTCAGTGGGTGGCACTATAGCTTCACACCTCCAGGGTTGTGCATTTGAATTCCTACTTTATCAGCAAGAACTTTGTAAGTTTCTTTGTGTTGGCTCAGGTTATGCATGGTGTCTGCCTGAAACTGCGAGTATAAATATGCGTACACATTTGTGTGTATATGGACCGGCATCCTGTTTCAGGGTTGGCACCCTCTGCCTTCTGGGGCATGGACAATTGCTGGGAATGGACTGAAGGATAGGAGATAAATGAAACCTGAATTCACTAAAAGTTGAATTTCTAAAAGTAACTTCAGGGAGCTGCATGCAGAGGAATTAAAATATGAATTTTAAATGTCTGGACTGGTTTGCTCTGCCTCAGGGGACTATGTATTACAGTAGTTGTTGGCAAAATATAAGTACACATGCACATGCATGCATGCGCGCGCGCACACGCACGCACGCACACACACACACACACACACACACACACACACACACACACACACACGCAGTACCAATAAAATGTCACTAAAAATGTTAAACTGATGCCTCACTGGTTTTTGGAAGTGTCTAATTTTTCAAATATACGAGAATGATTTGTAAATAAGTGTAGCTGTGAATTTAAAATTGTCTCTTCAAACATAAAGTTTTTGCCTTAATCAAACTGAACATTTGATCACCACACCAATTTAAAATTATATGCTTCATGGGCATTTTAACATGACTATTAACATAAGATTACGACCAGGGGCAGTCATGATTTCACTCATTTGGGCTAAATATCATTTGATATGCCACTTTTCAATTTAGTATGCAATAAATTGCTCAAATTAAGTACCTTAAACCAAATAAAATCCTTAAAATGCATCCAGTAAAAGAGCTCAACAAAATAACAGACAGAACCAGTTTTGACTTTAGTAATTCAAAGTTGACATAATCACAAAATATGTGGAAAAAAATTCCACACGTACCTTGTGAAAAAAGTGTGACTGTTCGAATGATTTGTCATCATTAGAAAAGGTTTTAATTGTAAGGAGTATGAAAATCATAAGGAGAAAGAAAGGCAAAATTGTTTGGACAGAGATAAAGGACCATTCATCTTGAATTTTGATTTTTCTGTTATTCTGCTGTTCTTGCCAGCCACTGTTGATAGCTGAAATTTACTGCATACATTTGTAAATGTAATATATCATCATTATGGCAGTTGTCACAAATAAAATAAAGAGGGGGTGCTACTATGGGGAAAAAGAGAGAGTGCAATGTCTCCATAAAATATTGAGAGATATTAAAATATTACTATCCAGCAAGACAAATAATATAACATCCTACATGATGTTTCAAAAGTAAGTTATTCACATAGACATTTAAACAACAGCTTTATGTGTGTCAGTGCATAGATACAACTTTATGATAGAAAATAAAACAAAATAGAAATATTTCAAATGATCCTATATTTACTTTGTTCCAGTGCATTCATTATCCAGAAAAAAACAAAATATTTTTAGGCTTTATACTATTTCTTATAAGCAGTCCGACAGTGTTGCACTGAGCTCAAATATGCATAAATCTAGATGAATAAAGTTTAGCTGTAATATGTACAATGGCAGAGGCACACCATGTGGATTAAGGCATTGTCTTTTCAAGAAAATGATTGGCAATCTATTACCTACATAAAATGGTCAAGATTATTACATGGTTTTATTTTCAGAGATGTCAAAGCAATTATTTATATTTCAAGGATAGATAGCATTCTTCAGTCAAAGAGGGCCAAAGTTCAAAACAAGTGTGAAAGAACAAGTGAGGATGATGAATCAAGGCTGAGGATTAAAGAGATTTTTAAAGTCCTGGAAGATGTCTGTTTTAAAGCTACCATGGAAAAGCAGTAGGTCTTTTGTTTAAAATGAATCTATGGCCAAAGTAGAAAATGTACAGTGGACCATTTCAATTCCTATGCTAATTCCATTAAAGGAGGAATTATACAGCCTTTCCATTAATCTCATGGGAAACATTTCACTTCTGTTTGAAATGTTAAAGGTGAAAGAAACAAGTTCTATGTGGAAAGGTCAAATTTTAACGGAACATAAATTTCAGTTCAACATCCCTTCAACATAAATGGGAGTGAGTAGGGGTGGAACATAAACAATGTTTGAAGAAACCTTATGAGCATTTCAAACCTTACAGTAATAATCTTCATATTTCATACAAAATATACAAATTGGTCTTATATGGAAGATTATATAATTGACCCTTAAGCAGCTGTCTTCCAGTTTCCTTTTTGCTATTTCATTATTTGTTTATTCTATATTATTCTGTCTAATAGTTTCCTCCAAGGTGACCTACAATGTTAATTTTATATGCTAAGCTGCTTACAATGTCAATCGTCTATACAACTATGTATTTTTTAAAAAAAAACTGATTCACAACAGACCAGAGAAGCACCGAGGGACAGCAGCAGGTTCTAATCCCACCTCCTGCCATAGTACCACTGATTGAGGCACTTACTCTGTATTGATATATTAACAATACTCTGCTGTAATAAAGGGAAAATTACAGGCAACTGCATCCATTCTAGGGTGTACCCTGCTGAGCCTTGTGCCTAGTGCTACCAGGGTAGGCTTTAGACTATCACAACCCTGTCTTGGACAATGCAGCTGACAATAGTCAGTGTGTGAGTATATGGCTTAAAAGTTTAAATCTTTTTTTGGAGAAAAGAAACATCTGAAGAAATGACCAAATAATTTGTACAATTAGCTGTGTAATCTGGGTCTTAAAAACAATTCAAGGCACATTTACCAATGTGGCATACTGCTGAGAATTAGGCTGTTCATGCAATACCTCTGGTAATAAAACAGCTGTGACAAAATATCTCACCATTGAAAGGTTATTTTCCTTCAGATTCCATATCTTCTACTGTTTCTGTACCTGTTGCCACAGCAGGATTTCATAACCAATTGGTGCTTTTTAAAATTTTGGGCTCTTGTCATACCTGGTGAGTTCTTGATGTTCTCTAGCGGCCACAGGGAGCTTGGAGGGGCCTGTGGGATGGCAGGCATGCTTTGGTCACTTGTCATGATGGGGACACAGCTGACCTCGTTGATGCCGTCCACACAGTAATGTTGGGGAGGACATGTCTGCATGAGGCAGTCATTGTAGTTTTGTTCACAGTTCTTCCCCTACCAAAAGATAAAGAGTAGTAAGTACAGGACTGGGCAGATTATTTGGCACCCACAAGCCAGGTAAATTGTGGGTACATTACTCTCAGACAAAAAATAGCAATTTATCCATTATTTTGAGGTTTGAATCAAACTCAGTCAGAGCGGAAATGTGTATGTTCTTCCCTTGTTTCTGTGGGTTTCCTCCAGGCGCCCTGGTTTCCTCACACAATCCAAGGGTGTGTTTCAGGTGACCTGTTGACTCTAAACTGGCCATAGTGTGTGTGTATTTGAGAGAATGAGTGTGTGCAATTGCCCTGTAATGGACTGTCATTTAGTCTAGGGTGTATCCTGTATATAGTCTACAGAGACAACTGGACTAAAAGCATAATATACCTTATTGCAGTATTAACAGACACAAAAATTATTGCATTAATTATATGAAAAATTAGCCGAGCGCCCATTGCTTTCGGGATGTGCCCCGGACCACCGCTAGCCTGCTCAGGATAAGCGGATGATGAAAGTGGATGGATGGATATATGAAAAATTACATTAATAGCTTACTCACTTAAATTTATAAGGAGCACAAATATGGAGGCTGGATGTGGCTGATTTGTGATTTGTTTGCTATAGTCACATGAAGTAAATTACCAAAATGCATGTTGTGCTAAATCACACAGTGTCACCGGAGGAGGGACCTGTAAACACCGTGGCTTAGTGAAGGCATCATAATTCAAGTGAGGCATGCATCTCCCAAGCCACTGGAATAACAGTATAAATTAGCTTTATGTGCAGCAGCAGAAGCAATTATCGCAAAGCTTCCAGCTGGTCGTAACTACCATGCAGAAGAGATACTAAAACACTTCTGTTCTCCCTCTCTGAAAGAGACAGGGAGGATGATGGGTAATTAGCAGATAAGAAGCATGGCAACAACTTTTAATTTTTATTTATTTATTTATTTATTTTACCGGTTTTTTTTGTAGAGGCAACATTGCAACACTGTTTACCCTCCTCTAAAGTAGAGGCAGTGAGAGGTGAGGTCCAGGCAGCGGAAGGAAGCCGTGCTTACCACAAATCCAGGACGACAGAAACAGGTGTAGCCGTGGCCCGGATTGTTCTGGATGCACATTCCCTGTTCGCATGGCTGAGGGAGGCACTCATTAATGTCATCCTCACAGTGAAGGCCTGTCCAACCTGCCAGAAACAAAAGCTTGCAGTGTGTCGTGGTGAGCAGAGCTAACCCCCTCCCTCCAACTCCCACACCCCTCTGAAGTGAATATCAATGTGAATCCTCTACGTTGATTCTCTTCTTTACAGGCATGCTGGCGCACTTGCACGTGCGCGCGTGCGCACACACACACACACACACACACACACACACACACCCTCAGTACAAATGTTCATACCAAAACAGGTGCATCCCAAGCATACACAGATACACACTTTCTACACAATCACAAACAAAAATGGCATTTAATCCTGGTAGCTATTTAAAGATTCCATTATATTCCTTAAAACATGTATGCTGGTCTTCCAATTCCACTGTGGGAGGAAAACATTGCTAGGCTGGTTTTGGACTCAAAAATGGACAGCCTTTAACTCATTTCAGAACATGCAAGGAAATTACCATAACATATGGTTCAAAATAAGACAAAATAAATCAACTCTTGGCTTCCTGGTACTTTCTGCTACTTTTTGCTGATGGGAAAACCATAAATAAACTAGATAGAAACAGGTGCTGTTTTAGCTCTGTGTCTTTGCCTTGCTTCTGTTGACATACAGCGGTCAGAGCTATCCACTGTGAGGAATCCTTTTTGTCTTTCCCTTTTTGCCCCCTTTCTTCCAGCTAAAATGATCCCCTATGGGGAGGTCATGTGGCCATTTTCCAAGATGGCAACATAAATTTTTTCTCCTCTCCAGAGACCTACAATGGTTGTATTTTTGCTCTCTTCATATCACCATAGGTTGCCACAACTGATAGAATTTGAGGTGGTTCATTCTAAGGACAACAACAATGACTCAATTTTCACCTCAATGTGATCTCATAAGAGTAAATTATAGAAAATAGAGCTCACTGAAAAAGGTATGACAAACTACACAACCAAACAAATTAAATATAGAAGTATAAGATATAGATGTAGTTAATAATTACAAATAAGAAACTAGGGTTATAGCCACTGTGTCACTACCAGCCACACCAACTCAAAAAAAGTGAGGAACCCTCCCCCCTCCAAATTACACAGAAATCCTCTGTGTGCTGTGCTCTGGGTGTGTGTATGCTGCATAGCAGAATGCCTGCCTGTATGTGTATTGTGTACAAAATCCTTGCCAGTGTATGCAATGCACAGCACAATCCCTGAGTGTGTGTGCTACGCAGTTGAATCCCTGCACATGTGTGCAGCTGGTGTATACTGCACAGTGATCCCTGTCTACTGTTCTGTGTGTTCAAAAAATGTACTTAATGTTTTAGTGATACTTACGAAAGCTGGTTTGTGGATTTTTGGAACAGCTGGGAATTTATCATTACTTTTCTCATGAAAAATAATGGAAATAGCTCTCTGATTTCTGCGTTTTTGCACAATGTGGGTTTTTTTCAGGAACCAGTTAGATGCATAAATCGAGGGATGAGAGTACATATAACTAAAATACTGACAGGTTGTGCAGGTTGCGCTAATGTATAACCTGGACAGAAGCTGTATTTGGTTGCATATATGTTACTTTGTGGATGTACAAGTATGAAAAAGAAAGGCAGCATCTCAGTTCCTATCAGTGCTAGTATTTTGGTCAATTGGTTCACATGTTGTGGTACTAATGCCAAGGCTGTAGGCTCAAACTGACAGATAACTGGTATGTTAGCTGGCTTTGGGACAGAAAACCTTCATGTCTTCTCACCAATTAGAGTGTCTTGAAATATTAACAACAACCAAAAATATATCTCTTCATGTTGCGCAAACTCTGAATGGAGTGATGTGGACAAAGATAGGACAGGAAGGTCCTAGGTGATATGACTTACCTGGGGGGCAGTAGCAGTGATAACCATTTACAAGATCATTGCAGATGGCCCCATTGAGGCAGGGCTCTGAACAGCATTCATTGACCTCTACCTCACAGAACAACCCCACAAAACCAGCAGGGCATCTGAAAGGAGAGGCAAAACTTATTTAAATCTTACAAAAACAGCCTGCAGGATATCCTTGGAAAAAGGAGAAAAAAAAGCCTTTAATTTGCTTTGAATTAAACACTAAATGGATTTGTTCTGATGCTAATCAGCTAAACTCTGACCTACTAGAAAAAGCTAATAAACAAACTACTAATCTTGCCAGCCTATTCCAAGTTTACAAAACAATGAACACAAATTGAGTCTTGTTAACTCTTGTTATCCTGGTCAGTGTCGCAGTATTCTGGAATCCATCTCAAAATCTGTGGGTGCTAGGCTTTGGGGAGGGGGTAGACTCTAGATAATATGCCAGCACACACATATTCACTCACACAGACAATTACACAGTAAAACATATTAAAAGTGATCAATTCACCTAAGACACACATCTTTGGACCACAAGAGGAAACCTGCACAGACGTGGAGAACAGCTGGACTTGAACTTCTTCTTACACACACACACACACACCTCAGGCATGACATTACAAAGGAATACTGAATAGACAAGGTGCTGTGCAGCAGAAGCATTACTCACTGCACTACTCTTCTCCCATAGCAAGTAGATTCTTACTGGAGTTTTTTTACAAGACAGCATTAAAAACCAAACTCTTGTTGATTACATTTTGACATTTCAGATGTGTCTTATCAAACATTTTTTTCCTTAGAATTTAAAGAGAGAAAATGAGACATACTCTATGCCTTATGCAAGGCACATAGTCAATGATTATGTACGCTTTTTTCTATGCTTTTGGATTCTTTTCTGTGTGCAAAATCCTTCGACAAAATCCAAGAATCTAAAAATTACCTTGTAACAGATACATCTCTTTCAGCTGGCCCAAATTATTAAACAACCTAAATATATAATCTGAAATCTCCCATTGGCATCACTGTGGAGGCATGAACCGTATAGAAAAAATGTAGAAAATTTGCTAGAAGTTATTGTGAAGGTCTTTCCCTGCTTTTCAGAAGTATTCCAGAAGCCTCTGTGTGCAGTAAACACAGTTGAAATTAAAAGCCTCTCAGTCGCCACATGCCAGCTCACCTTACACCTGGGTTTCTGGTGAAGGATTTTGAATTAAATTAATTTTATTATATGTGTTAATTACTTATGCAGGAGGCAGAAGGTGGTGTGAGAACACAGCATTGAACATTAAGATGATTTAGAAGGGACCCCACAAAGTGAAACCGAGCCACTTCTGTTGCACTGGGGACTTTGCTGCTGCAGAAGAATGTCATCGCTTCTTCTTACACACACACACACCTCAGGCATGACATTACAAAGGAATACTTTTGCTTTAACCCTTGGCTTTCTATTCAAAGGCTAAAGTATATATCACCTATATGTCTATTGCCCCAATGACAACCCTAAACTGCAACCAAGAACCTCACAGCATAGAAATGTGTGAAATCATTACAGGTAGAGGTCAAGGTAATCAGGAAAAAAAGAAAAAAAAAGTCTACAAAGCATAACAAAATATGTACATTAAATATGCAAAATAAAAAAAATGAACTCAGTGTCATGTACACTTTTAGAGACAACTCAGTATTTAGCTGCCTAAACAGGCTAAAAGAAACAATATATTTATAAAGCCATTTTTCAAAAAAATCTACTTTATATGTTGCTGCTAATTCTTAATCATTATGTGCTAAAAAGCAGATACACTTGCTTATACAATTAGAAAAGGACAAGTTAGAGTTTTTTGGTGATGAAACTGATCTACAAAGAGAGAAATCTGTTTTCTTTTGGATAATTTGGGCTTCTTCAAATGGTTTTTGCACATTCAAATTGAAATGTTTACATTTGTATAAGTTAAAAGTTAAGAGTGTTGTAAAGTTGAGCACTCTGATGAAAATGCTTTTTATATTATATTACTAAAAAATTCTAATTATACTACTTATATTCTGATATTGCAAGTTTACTTGGGTAAAAATGAGAAAAAATAAACTTTAACATTATAGTGCAAGTGTGCACATAAATACCGTTAAATCATGCTTTTTTGCATAGATTAAATTGTAAAAAAAATGTGACAGTATACAGCCAACCTGCAGGTGAAATTTGATCCTGGTCCATCCACACAGGAACCACCGTTGAAGCATGTGAAGTTCTGTGGGAGTTCCAGACATACGTTGATGTCGGTTTCACAGCTCTTCCCAGTGTAACCTTCACGACAGAAACATGCGTACTTGTTGATGAGATCAGCGCAGGATGCTCCATTAAGACACGGAACAGATGCACACTCCTGTAAATTGCAAACAAAATTATAACTCATGGTGCAACATACTACACAAGCATGGCTCATCAAGGTCAACATCGTAGTTATCACGGTGGTGGTTGAACATATTAGACAGTATTATAAAGGCTGGTAGTCTTAGTCGCTACGTGGGCCTTGCTGAAAAAAATTGAATATCCCTGTAAACTTTTCAGCTATAAATGGGTGATTGTGTTTTTTAATAATAGTTGCAATAATAGTTGCACTGTGTGAACAACAAAACCATAAACAGAAAAATAGTGCAATGACTGTATTGAAATGCACAAAATGTTAACATTAAATTTTGTGGGGCTGGTTAACTAATTTTAAATAACAACAAAAATAGATAGAATTATTGAAAAAGGCCAAAGAAAAGCTTTAGTATATACCTCATACTCATACATGGAACACTTATGTTTGATGATAATGTGTCATTAATCTGTATTCTAAAAAAGCTGATTGTAAATCGACTTTTCATAAAATAAAGGCCTGATGTAAGAGCACAAGAAGTACCACGAACAAACATTATATTTGGGTATCATAATACAACTAAGCCTTTTCCATTGCACCATTTCTGCAAAGTAGAAAAAAGAAGCACTAATGGTCTATTTTTCTTTTTTTGTTTAAAGGTCTTTTTTATTCACAGTTTACTATCTTGTGTAATTTTCACAGGCAAATATATCAGACTAAGTACTTTAGTCAAGGGTGCACCGTTAGCTGCTCTCCTGTGATCTGGACCTGTAACTGTAACTTGTCATGCTCCATCCTTTAACCATAACATCCCCCCTCTATTTCTCATGAGGACAAAAAAAATAAAAAATTAAAAAATAAATAACAAAAATTAAAAGCGTCCTTTGTTGCACTTCCAGGATAATGCAAATGTAATGCACACAACCTCAGGTAGAACAGATGTGGGAACTGAAGGTCATTGGTGCTGTGCCTTTGACAATGGTACTTACATTTAATAGGTTTAGTCAAAAATGAATAAAATTTTCCTTAAAAAAAGATAAAAAGATAAAAGTTTAAAAGATTGAAATAATAAAAGAGCAATTGTGGGGGGGGATGAAAGATTAACAAGTATCACTTAATTAGTACTAAAAAAAAACTGAGCTTCAAGAAGTGTCGTGACCAGTAGTTAGGTATTGCACACAACATCCAACATATGTAATTTTTTCATGATCAGAATGAAAAAAAGTAAAATCTTTTTATTAATACCCTTTAAAGAGAAGAGAATTCAGTTTTTTACATGTGCAAGACAAGAGAGGCCTGTAATTCTGAAAATTTGTCTGGAGAAATTTATGGTGTGCCACTCTTAAACAGGGTTTCAGTCAGCATTGCATCGCTTTGACAGCAGAGATACCAGTGAGTGAGCAGTTTTGACCACCTTGGCTGAGCTTTAGAGCAGGTTGCTTCAAATGAGATTCTGACATGTTGAACAACAGTCCATGTGAATGTCTTTAAAAACAACTTTTGAATTGCAAGTAAAATACAGAAATACATCTAACCCCCCCCCGATAATTTTAATGTTTGTTTGTACAAAGATTAATATAGGAATGCATTACTTTCAATATTTACATAATTATGCTTTTAATAATATTTAATTTAGCATAATTTATGTTTGTACTGATATATTAAATTAGAATGAATGACCAGGGGTGTAAGAATTGGGGACAGTGGAGTTTTTAAGATAAAATTAGATAAAAGCTGCTTTTTGTGTTTCACAGATATAAATAATTAGCAACTTAATGTACAACAAATCAAAAGAAATCATCAAAGAACAGTATGTTGGCACATGTACTGAAGCATTAATATTCCTGCTGGAGGGTAAAACATCTCAGTTGATTACTTCAAGGGGGACATAAACTTGAAGAAACTCTTTCTAGTTGAGTGATTGTTTGCTGGCTACTGTGTTAGGAACATGAAAAGGTGTGCCGTCAGATTTGACTGCTTCAGAAAACAAACCCAAGGCAAAAACAACATGTGAGAAGTGATGAATTAGGAGACTGGATATTGAATGATCACAGATTTATAACAAATAGCAACTATTATCTTAAGGCTGTTTTGAAAATGCACTGGAGCTGCTGAACCATGTAATAATTTTCTGGGCCATATACATTTTAGAGGGAAAATGCAGTCAAGCTTCTGATCATTTAAATTTCTGAGGCCCCCCAGCTAAACAAGATAACACAGCAAATAAGGGTAATTTTCTCATAATGCACAACAATATGAAAGAGGCATCTTACATTAATATTTGCTTCACAGTAATGGCCAGTCCATCCCAATTCACACTGACATGAGTATGTGCCAACACCATCAAGGCAGCTGGAACAGATGGTAAACAAATAATACATCACTTAATAAAATTCATAGTTAAAAATAAGCTTGCATTTGTTTTAAAAAGATCTTTCCAGAATGTTAGTCATAATGAATCCAAACACCTCTGTTCACACCTCCTACACTGTTGGTTTATTGAACCACTTAAGACCTACAGAAAACTGCGTTAAAGGTTAATTAATCCCTATTGCCAACAATCTACAAAATACTAATTAAGGTAATTGAAAGAGAGATGACACATACCATCAGAGTATTGCTTTAGCTAAAACATGCAACATCTGTCATCCTTAACTGCAGTGCTGGGAAATGTAATTAAAATAATTTTATCACATGTCAGCAAAAAAAATTCAGGATTTTAGTGTTTATTGATTGCCAAAGCCCCCTTACCTCCCATGAAGGCAGGGACTTGATGAACATTCATCAGTGTTGGTCTCACAGTTGACTCCCATGAAGCCACGGGAGCATGAACACTGGTAATGGCCAGGGCCGTCAATGCACCTCCCTCCATTTTGGCACGGCTCTGAGATACACTCGTTGATGTTCATTTCACACAAGACCCCTAAGTGAGGGTTAAAAAAAGCAACTTCTTAGCAACTACACACACACACACAAACACAAACAAAAGAGTGAGGATTCTAACCTGGGTCCTTCAAGTACAGCATGATTAGGAATTTGAATTAACAGCTCCGACCACTGTGCTACTTTTGACTGTACCTCAAACAGAAGTACAGTAGATCCCTCTACAGGTTACCCCATTGCATTTGCTAATCTGTAACATTTTATTATGAGTAATTAATGTTCATTTGATTAGTGGACCCTAATAATTTAACATTTCAAACACTGACTTAACTGTGGCCTTTTATTGGCACAATACAAAAGAGGAAGACAATACCAACCCTAAAGTCACACTATTTTAATGGTCAGATACTGTATGTGAAAACTTATGGGAGTTGAAATTATTGAATGTATATGGAATGTGGAATCTAGGCATGGAGTCTGACTTTTTTTTTTGAATATGTAGTAATGCATCCCTGGATAATCTCTAGACACTTTAAATAACATTAAAGTTTACTCTATTTTCATGTATTTAAAACTGAGGGCAATCTCTTGATTACATATTTCTTTTACAAGACCAAGTGTCAGCTGCTGGCACTAATAATTTGTTCATGAATTTAAAATCAGTAAATCTTGTATCTCCAATTAACTGCAAAGACCAGTAGTAGTTTAAGACTAAGTTATTTTTTGCTTAATTGCTGGAAAAAAGTGTTACTCCTATAACATTTGGATTAAGAGTTTAGCTGGACTATCCCAAAACATGTAATTGGTTACACCCTTCGGCAGTTTTAAATGATTAACTTAATGAAGATCAGTAAGTTCAATGCAATTTTCATCGTCAAATGTAGATTATTTGAGCCATCCCACTTAACACATCACTTAACACTGTTAAGGACTACCATTTTTTTTGTGTTTTTTTGGGTTTTATCGGTCCATCTCCACTCCTCCTAGACATTCTATACATAGAAAAATAGTGCCAGTTAAACTACAGAGAGCATTGTGTAGTATAGTAAAAGCTGAATAAAGTGATGGTTTTAAATAAGATAATAGAGAAATATGAAACAACTATTTCTGTAGGTTAGGCTTATGAGGAAAGATTCAATAAGTTCATTATTGTTCTGTTATATTTTCATTTATCTTATAAGATATAACCTTAAAATAATCTAATTTACTGCTGCTTCAGTTAGTGCTCTGTTTTCTAGGAATGCATTCTGAGCACTAAATGGGTTATTACTGCATTTAATACTTGAACACACTGTAGACTGTCAGTACAGTCACTACATAGGGTTACTCTGAATAAGGTTAGTTGACTCTGTGTGCAGACCATTACCGAGTGTGTTGCAAAAATCTTTTGGAGAATCTACAGCAATTTAATACATTTTTTGCCAGTGGGTTGGCACAAGGCCCTTTTAAAAATCCAACAACATGAATAAGAATTGTGGCTCTTTCAACCATTTGTTTGGGTCTGCCAAGTAGTGTTTCAGTGAGCATTAAAAGGAATCAAAATAAACCTCAATAAATGTCCACAATTAAGATGAATTCCTTTGAAAATGAATGAAAACAGACACACAGAGAAGTATGCAAAAATTTAGCTTTAACATATGCAATCCATTCAGACCTATTAAGAGGGCTTATCCAGGTCTGGCTGGGGAATCAGAAGGATGGGGAATAGGATTGGCTTTATCAATCTTGAAATGACTTGAGTGGGATAAGTAATGGCAAATTGTGGTTGCATTAAAGCCCTGTGAGGTAAAAGGGTATCTTGTTATACTACACAAGTTTCTCAGGCCATAAGGTTAGATTACTCCATGTGCCATTCATAATTAATGCCAAACCTTTGATGTGATTGCTTAATGAAGAAAAAAGACCAAAAGACACAAAATTTAATAGAATTTGCCTCATGTCAGTTGCACATTATCTGACTGCAAGCAGTTGGGCAGCGTAGCTGATGCCACAACTGCCTAGTGTGTGTGAAACTGGGGTTTGATTCCCTGTCAAGCAATACCACTCAGTAGGCAAGACTCTACCTGTCTACCTCCAAACATGAAAGTGCCAAGAACAACGGCAGTCATGCTGGCTTGGATGTCACCTGGATTAACAAGGTCCATGTTGACTGTTGGGAAACCAGGATGGTAATGTGGGCTGCTTGAACCAATTGTGAGATCTGATAATATGGACTTTGTGGAATGATACTACTACAGTAAACCCCATGAGAGAAGTGACACAAATTGTATGCAGGAATTATGTATGAGGTGAAAACCAAGGTAATCCTGCTTGATAATAGGAACACTTTTTGCTGCAACACTGAAGTTGGAAGAGTGGGTCCAACAGATTCTAGGAATGACAACAATGATCTCAGTGCAGAAGAATGCAACCCTAGGAATAGTGAAAATCCGGCAAAAGACTGACAAAGCAGCAACGTCCCATTGACACTGTGATATTTTTGCATTCAATTCATCTGGGTGAAAAAATAAAACAAATGAATAATAGAAATATGTTTACAAAGAGAAGTCCTCAAACATTTTTTTTGCTCCTTGCCGCTATAAGTAAATCTCCAGATATTGTCAACTGCCAGCATTTTGCAGCACATTTATGCTAATTCAATCACAGTAATTGAATTGGCTGATTCCTGGACTGACATTGAGGAGGAGGACGAGATGAGAAAATGAAGAGCCGAAACTTCATTTTGTGATGTCTTGGAGTTTTGAATGTCACTCCCTGAAATGTACTTAAAACATCACAAAGATGCTGGCAAAATTCTGGAAGGGGGGGGGGGGGTCATGTTCCCACTAATTTTCATCCACCTTTACAAGGACTGAAACCCAATACAGCAGTTCCAGTGTGATCGTTTGCTGCTACTGCAAAAAGTAAACAAGCAGAAAAGTTGACTTTAAATGGTCTCCAAATGTCCTGAGAGCCAAAACTGAGTTTTCAGAAACCTGAACACTATACATACACCGTACATTAATACTGATGGTAACAAATTATATTTAGACAGGGAAAAAACAAAAATATATCAAGGTTAGAAGGAACAGTTCATGGATTCAGTTACAACAAAACTGAAGGTCTCGTGCAGCTATAAACATTCCAGATATTTAAGTGTTAACATCACTAATATATTTAGAGCTATTTTATTTAATTTCATTTACCAACGACAAATTGCAGTAATGTTTTTATGATTAACCATATTTAAAATGCCTTTAAAGACTCTTCATAACTTTACATTTCTTCTCTGAGCACTGAAATGGATATTTATTTTCATGTATTATATAAGAAATCAATAGAAAAGAACATAATAGAAAACTTCTTTTTGTACTATTTCTTTCTGCTCTGTACATTCAGATCCGGACACATTTGCCACAAAATTGACCCTGCAGTTTACTAGTAATTAATTTATTTTCGCCTCAGTAGGTCTATACAAATAGTACGAACCACTGTTACTTTATTGACCGAAAGTAAATTAGGAGCATAAATCTAATTAGGGACACAAACAATTGCAAAACCAATTTCTCTATTTTGCTTTAAAGGCAAGTCTATACTTTTAAGACTTTTAAGTGTGTGAGTAAATAATACATAGGAAACCTTTTAGCAAGTCATTGGAGTTCAATTAAAGTAATATATTTAAAATCTATTGACAAAGCAATAGATTTACAACATAAAACAAATGTTCAAAGAAGCATATTATTTCAAGTTATGTACTGGCTACACCCAGCTGCGATAAAATAATCACTGTTTGCGTACAAGAAATATTCTCTACTGTAGAACAACAACAGAACTGTTATACTCTTTCTCTAGTTTCTTCTTTGGTGAATAAGCCATCAACTTTTATGACACAGAAGTAGTAACTGAAGAATAGTAATTTTGGCTATGAAATTTTGAACTGCATACTATTAATGTTCTGCATTCGATTTTTAACACACTTTAAAATGTCAGTGTACTATACACAGACTGACCTCCAAACCACAGAATAATCTGTGGTATTCACTATCCAGAAAAATTGCATATATTCTGTAACTAGGTAAGTCTTAAAAATTCAGGCATTCATGGCTCTGTCCAATAAAGAAGTGGTTCTTGACCAGGAGTCAATATCCATCAGGATAATAATATTCTGACTACAATCTATAATTAAACAATTATGCCTGTAAGAGGTTAAGAGGTCTGCAGAAACACTACATATCTAGGTTGTTTGGTTCTGACCTTCACTTCCATAAGAGCATGGGGTGTCACTAGCTAATCCAACGATAAGGTAGGCGGGAAACCACAGAGGAGATGGGCTGGAGGTCCAATTCTTTGTGACCTCATTGGTCCACATGTACATTCATTTTAATTTAGAAAAAAATGAGAATGGGTACTTATACTCTGTAGTAGAACTAGGTCTGTATAATAACAAAATACCTTGTATAATCCATCTGTTATCAATAAAAGCTTGTCCTTTGTAAGGTCATGGTGGTTTGAAGCTGATCTTGGAAGTATGGGGTGTGAAGCTGATTAGAGCCTGGCTAGGACTCCAGTACATGACTCAATCAGCTAGAATCAGAGATTCATTAGAAACACAAGTGTGTAGACTATAGAAAGAAATCCACATGAACGTGGGAAAAAAATAATTTTTTCAAGTATTTGTTGATGGTTTTAACCTATTTTCTTTCATTTCAGGCAACAGGATAGGATATTAGGCTTTGGATTACCATTATTAAACAATTCAGAACTGTTTTCTCTCACAAAGTACTCGCTTATACTCGCTTTTTGAAAAGTTCAGCATGTTTGTTAGATTTTTAAATATTTCTGTATTCTGTAATGTACAACAGTTAGCTGTAGTAAGTGCGAGAAATGTGATCTCTTGTACCTGTTCCATTGGTAATGCTGCTGATGGCTGCTTGATAGCTGATCATTGATCAGTGGTGTGACAGTGGCAAAAGCTATGGGGAAGGTGGCAGTGGTTTGGGGAAGATGCTACTTGTGAGAACAACTAACTTCAACTAACTGAATGAGACATGAGAAAATGGTTGTTGGCTGTGCATGCATGTCCCAGCATATAGCCTCATTCTGAGTACATCGTAATACAAGGACAATTTTTAATCAATTGAAATAGCATTTAAAAACCTAAAACTTGTTAGCTGCCATACTTTGTGATGATAAGTACTATGAAAATCTCCCTCTTGACATCCATTGTGTAATACCACAGGACAGTAAGTAGTAGAGTGACATCAGCTATAGCCACTGTGTGACCATGTCACCTTGCTCTGTATTATCCAAATGAGACATAATATTTATTTAAAAACTGGCAAATATTACATTGGTACAAAAAAGTTTACGCTCTTTCTCAAGCATTTATTTATTCTCTAGTCAAAACTTACAAAGTTGCACCTCTGCACCGTGGAATTAACTGAGTCTGTAAATATTGTATACTAACATCATGCTCTGCAAAATATGAACCGAGAAGTAAAAAGTAAGAGCTTAAAAACCTGTTTTGTTTAATCCTTAAAGTTATCCTTCTTAAAGGATCACAGAGTATTCATCAAAGAAAGCAAAAGAAATTAAATGATAATTTTCCACTTCTTACCCATTTACCCCTTCACTGCAGGGGCCCTCTAACTTCCATTTTAAAACATTAGGGTTTATGTTTTAAAATAAAATATATGCATGGTGTGCAATCCCACTTTAAATGCATCTTTCAAAAATAACAGTGCATTTCTCCACTGCACATTTATATCCATAATGTGCCTAAAATGCTTTATAATTCCACATTTAACAATAATGAAGAGTACTGCAAATACTAAATTATTCTTTTTCAAAGCAATTTCTCATTAAAAATTCAAAAACACTGGAAATTTCCAGAACAGCGATTAAGGCCAGAAGCAGATGCAAAAGTAATGAAGCAGTGTTGAAAGTATAATTGAAGATCAACATTAATGTCTAAAGCGTATTTAGTGAAACATAAGAGCAAAATAGCCACACTGGACAGGGTGTTAACCCCGTTCCTCATACGGGACCAGAATGAATGTGGACATTTCTATATTCAAGGTGAAACAGATTGCTGCCACATGTCACCTGGATATATGAATAGGAATTGGTTGCTGGTATTAAACTGACACAAAAAATTACAACTTCTCATCACTGACAGAAGTGGGCAAACATTAAGGCTGCAGTCAGAAGCAAGAAATAAATAAAAAATAAAGGCACATTTTCAAATTGGAAATCATTATGGATTAGGTCTGCTCAAACAGCGCTCTCCACTGTGGACCACAGCCCATTAAGTTTTGCCACATTGATCCCTGTTCTTTCCATTGCCTCTTTTTCCCCCTCTCAGAAAAGTTGCAGTGTTGTTACATGTCTTATTAGAGAAAATATTTTGTATGAGCTGTGGACAGTGGATCAACTCTGAAACATATCCTCTGGTCCAGCTCCCTGGGGAGAGCAGTGTTTCCTCAGATGAGCTTAGAGCAAGGGAAAAGTAATGACTTGGACTATGCTGAGAGCAGACCTAATAATAAAAGCTGCAGCTATGGGGAATTGTGGAGTGTGTGTCAGTTTTGCTCTCCAGAGTGGCAATACCTCAGAGATGCCCACACCCCTCCCTTTTTTTTGCCTGGCAAGAGGATAAATTGATGAGACAGTGCAGTAGAAAAATGAAATTAATCGTGGTGCCGCTTGACAGGAATCGAGATTAGATGGCCTTAACTATAACCAGTTCAATAAAAATTTCTGGGGGCCAGCAATAAGTAAATAATAGAAGAAGGAAATCAATGGAATGAATGATAAAATCATATAAAATGTTAGCTATTTAAACAAAGAGCTGTAATTTAATTTTTTTTTAGCTTTATACATTATCCAGGGAAAGTGATTTTGGAGAAGGTATTAATGAAATTGCAACCTATATAAGCGCTGGGAATTCTTCACACTGTTGAGAACTCCACTAGTATCTATGTAGACTCAATAAGTACTATATGATAACTTCCCTCATTGATTTCCTATTTGTCACCAGGTGAAAATGGGGCTTACCTGAGAACCCGGGGAAACACTTGCACTCAAAGCCCCCATGCTTGTTGACACAAGTCCCGCTGTGAAGGCAGGGCAAATCTTCACACTCATTCACATCCAGGTTGCACAGAGTCCCAAAGTACCCTGGTGGGCAGTGGCACCGGAAGCTGTAAATTCAAACCAAATATTTAGGAGACTGTTAAAATGAAATATTTTTTGAACAATTCTAAGTGCCCATAACATTGTTACTACCTTGTCCACATGCCATCAGTTTTTTAAAATTTCCTTAATAAGCTGATCCCCATTAAAAAATGACACTGAAAGTCTTGACTCAATGGCATATAGAAACAGGAAATTTACCCTTTTCTCTCACATGTTTATGTAAACATTTTAAGTAACATTTTAACAAGGGAGCCTTTTTTTATTTTTAAACCTGCGACAAGCAAACCAAAATACCTACACAACGAATTTGAAATATTTGGATTCAAAAACACGAAAGAATGGATTTTACTCACAGGTGTGCTCATCATTTATTTAGAATTTCATGTGATTCATTTTGGAAAAATAATTGATTTTATTTAAGTTAAAAAATCTAATCTTTAAGTCTTCTGATTTCTGTAAAGTTTAACAAGGTGTTTTATTGAACAAATTCTTAACTTTGGATGGTAAACAGAAAAGTTTTAAGCATCCATGAATCACTTGCTCTTTAATAAGCCAATAAAATGTAATAATAGGTAACAAGGCAAAATTACTGCTAAAAAAATACTGTCATGCAATTACCATAATGCTTTACTTAAAAATCTGCACTTTAACATTTGTGTTGTTCATGCAGAGAAACAATAATAATCAACTGCTTTCCTGAGGACGGGGTCAAACAACCAAAGCAACAATTATTCTCACATTTCTATAGTAAGCAAAGCACAGTTGTGGTAATGTTGGTCATAGATGGAGTTAAGGAAGACCTTGAATCCTAATTCTTGCTAAAACACCACAGTGTGCTTATTCTAAATTAATACAGTATAAGTTACCTAGCTATACAAATGGGTAAGTACCTGTAAGTAGCTAAAATATAATATTATATGTTATTTCAGACAAAAGTGTCAGATCAAGAAATAAAATCTATTATTGATTGGATCAGCTTCTTTTTCTCTATCCGTCCTCTATACACTCTTTCTAACGTTGGTTGCAGAATAGTGTCCTAAACACACCGGAGGCTGGTGCTCAGGACATTACACTCCTGCCGAGGAGCACTTTCAGCTACAGGCCCACAGTCAGGGTATCTTTTTACAATGGTCAACAGACTGGAGGTGAAATGGTTAAGACTGAAATTAATCTGGTTAATCACTTTCATCTGCACAACTAAGCAGCAAAGTCTCAGGACCCTTTTTGACCACTGAAGAGAGCAGTGCTGGCAGAGAAAACCCAGCCTAGTGGGATGATGCACTCCAGCTGAATTTATGCTACCTTTTAGCAATGCTATGTGTGTGTCAAGGATGAAGACATTTTTTTATGTTAACAGCAAAACTGCTATGCAAAATACAGGTACTAACTGGTTTACGAGGTCTTGGCAAACTGCTCCATTTAGGCAAGGGCTGGAACTGCACTCGTTGATCTCTTCTTCACAGCGCAGCCCCAAGAAACCATCCCTGCATTCACACCTGAAAACAGAGCAGGATTGGTGAAGTTGATGCTTCTTTATAGCCGATACAGCATAAAAAGCAACTCTGCACCCAACACTGAGGAAAAAAAGGACAGGCTGCAAAAAAGACAAGTCACACAAAATACCCTTCCCCACAAAAAAATCTGTAAATATGACGATAATGTAATTAATTGCCATATAAAATACATAATTTGGCACATCTCACGCGTCGGTGAATCAGCCTGCAGGGAATCTTTGTTTAGTCTTTTATGTGCCTGTTCAAAAAGTCTGAGAAATCACTGTCATAAAACAATCAGTTTTGTATCAAAGTGCATTGTGGTAAAACAGTGCGAGGACATGGAATGCAGATGGAAGCAAAACATGAAAAATAGAATGCTCTGAAAGCTTTAAAGACATTTGTATCACCATTCTCTCATATGAAAAAGAATATCAAATACAATCAAGTCATAATAAATCAGATTATTTAAAAAAGAAAATAAATATGATTGTTAAAAAATGTTGCAATGAAAGTCTTGCTATCTTATGATCAAGATAGCACAATGTTACAATAAGATTTAAAAAATTAAGCTGTTGCAGTTCCGTAGTACTGGATGATGATAAAAAAGATGGATAACATTCTCTTGCCTTGGGTATTTTCTCAAAGTTTCAGCACCACAGTGCAACACATACTCTTTTTTGTTTCACCATAGTATTTGGTTTATATTTGTGTCTTATGCACAAACAGTGTTTACCTTATGTTCATTGTAAAGATACTGACATTTCAGGAGCTCCTTATTTATAATTCCCTTTAAAAAAGAAAATGCAAATAGGACAAATTGTTTAAATTTCATTATTAATTAATATATTTAGTAAATTATTTCCAGTCATTACTACGAGTACTTATGACAGTAAAAATTCTTTTGTCCCATAATGAAATGTTACATTTTTCTGGGGGTGGAGGGGGGTATTACACAATGTTTTGGAAGATCTTTGCCAAGCCAGTTTGTATTAAAAAGGTGAGTCTTAAAGAAACTGTCACGCCCCCTGGTCCTGACTCCACTGGTCTTGATTGCTGATCATGTGCACCTGGCTATCGTTAAGTCGTTATAAATACCTGTCTGTCTGAAGTGATCTTTGTGAGGTATTGCCATGATCCCATGCGTACTGAGCATTTGCTCTGGTTGCCAATGCCGGTTACAGCTCTGCGGTGTCTTACGGCTTTTGCTGTGTTTAGTAATTATCTGCTTTGACACTTGTACTGAATTACTTTCTGGTTTTTGACCCATGCCTGTTTTCTGACTACGACTTTGGAATCTCCTTTGGCAATAAACGGTTTTCTTCACTTCATGTCTGCGCCCTTCCTACAGTGTGACAGAAACACAGGGGCTATATAAAGTGATAGGTTTGGAGAAGTCAGGTGAGTCTAATTTTCTTTTAAAAAAACTCCTTTATGCTTTATTAAATCACTAAAGATGTATAATCTCATTTTCAAAATAGTGGAACAAAGAATGTCATCTTTTCCTCAGTAAGGGTAATGTTGCTGGAGAGTAAGTGCATTGGGCCCCCAGATTTCTTGGATGGTGGAGTCACAAACATAGGAAAACAATGTAAGTGCAATGTTTTAAAGTTGTTTATGTGATACAAGCTGAACTACTTACAATATTTACAGGTCACATGCTGAGATGCATAGGCCTTGTTTATTGTGTTGTATATTATGTAACTACATGCCTTCACTTTAAGACTGTACCAACACCACCACTCCATATAAATCCCCCCTTGTAAATCATATTATCATACCCATGCTTAAACATGTAGCACAGAACATTCAAAGAATACATAGACATTTATTTCACACATAATCAGTTGACATGAAAACAGATACAGTATTAAAACAGTGTAAGGCAAGACATATTGAACAGTCATGTATAAGTGATACTTTCCAAAGGTAACGGTGGGCACTTAGAGGACAAATTAATTCCAAAAGATTGCCTCTGGCAGTATTGAAGCAAGAGTAGCACTGAGCAGTAGAGGAAACGGCATGTATAATTCAATGTATTGTGGAGGAACAAATGGTTAGTACTGTAGTACAACAAACAGTTAAACCTGTTTACAGAAACACTAACTGAAATTTTATACACGAATTCAAAAATGGGGATGATATGAGCTAACGCTGTGTTCATGCATACACCCAAAAACACAGTTTTGTGAAGTTGTGGTGAATGAGAGTGTGGCTAAGTGATGCCATGAACAGTTGCAGTACTGCGACGTCTGAGACTGCCCCAAGGAAAATTATACCCGGCTTTTGAAAATTTAAACAAACAGTGAAAATGACAAATGACTAATTTTCAAATGCTCACATTTCAACAGGCATTTTGTCAAAATGCTGAAGTAATCCTTATTATATAAACCTATCAACCAATATTCATTTCATAATAGAACCAGTGCCTGTAAAGTGTATTTATTTGAAAAATTTATTTCTTTGATGTTCAAAATATCATAGTTTGTACAAAGTGTAATATAAATAAGTATTGTACGGATATTAATTTTGGCAGTTACTGTTCATAGTGGAATATGATCATATGATAAAAGCAAAAATGTTTTGGGGGTTTATTATGATGCATTGTTCAGCAGTTCCAGATATTGAAAGATAGCAGAACTTCTGTCAGTTTTGGGGTCACAGACCATTTTTCCAATAACTTGAGCTGTGCTCCTTGTCTGTATACAACTTGACCACTGGAAGTGATATCTTCAGGTACTACAAAATAATAAGCAGTTCATGTCTTCCTTGTGAGACCTTGCTGTCCCAATGACTCTTAGCAGGTCTCTCATCAGTATCAATACAAAAGAATAAAACTCATCTTTGGGCAGTGCTTTACCTGTAATTGTTGACCCCATCTAGGCAGTAACCCTGGTTTCGGCAAGGGCTGGAGCTGCACTCATCGGTGTCAATTTCACAGTGAGTTCCCACAAATCCTGAAAGATAGATGAGACGGCTATGGATCAGTGAGCTCCACTACATCCTGAAAACATCACGATCAATGATAACAAAGGCCCCGGTGAATGCCGTCTTAATGCAACCAGTAGCCCTCTCGGCGTATCTCATCTGCCAGCCTTTGCGCACTCTGTTTTCCCACTGATGGTAACTAAGTTTAACATTACTTCAGCAATATGGACAGGTTGGTGAAACATTGTGGATGGTGCCACCTTGGGTGATAATCAGTAGGAGTTGAGGAGTTAGGAGGTTTTTAAAAATTAAAGAATAAATAAAATCATGAAATTGGTCCAAGGAAATTTCCATCCTAAATTTGTTTATGTGGCATTGAAAGGCCTGCTGAGTTTATTGGCTTGCCAATATTATCAAAAAGGTTGAGGTCCATGGGACTATAGGTAACATCGTTAGACATGGTCACAAAAGGAAAACTGGTCCAAGACTGAAGAGGAAGTTTGTTCAAATGGTGGTGAAAGAACCAAGAAAAAACAAATCAATAAAAGAAAACACAAAGATCTTCAACATCTAAATAGATCCAAGCTGACCTTCAAGCTCAAGGAGCAACAGTTTCAAGTCAAACCATCCACCACTGTCTGAATGAAAATGGGCTCCATGGTAGAAGACCCAGGAAGCTGCTACTTAGAGAGGAACACAAAAAGAACACCATAGCTATTGTATAATTTGGAGGAGCTCAATGATGTTTTAGGGTTGCTTTGCTGCCTCTGGCACTTTAGTATGTGCAAGACACAATGAAATCAGAAGGGTATCATGGTGTTTTGGAGAGAAACATACACCCTGATGTCAGAAAGCTGTATCTCAGGTGCATAGGTACTTCAGTAGCATGATGTCCTGAAGCATTCATCAAAAAGGATCAAGAATGGATGAGACGAAAACACTGGATTGTTCTGAAGTGGATTATGATTCTTGATCTGAATCCTATAGAACATCTGTGGATAGACCTGAAACTCACAGCTGGGAGAAGTTACCCATCAAACCTGGGGGAATTGAACCCGTTTGCTCAAGAAGAGTGGGTCAAACTACCAGTGGAGAAGTGTAGAAATCTCATTCAGAGCTACAGAACGCTCCTACCCCCAGTTATTGTCTCCAAAGGCTGTGAAACCAAACATTAGAGTCCTGATATTTTTGTCCATGCCATTTCTTCAAATAATATGTTAAGTCATAAATCTAAAGCAAGGTTTCTGTTCTATTACATGTGACATGGTGGAAATTTTGGAAAAAAACTGAAAGGGTACTAATAATTTTTCACACATTTATAAGTATTTTAGGTTTTTAAAGTTTTTACAGGATGTATATAATATGTCTTATATGGGACAGCTGCATGGAACAACAAGCTTGGAAATTGCTTTTAAGGCTTTTTGAAAGTATGTTTTCATGAGAAGTTTTCTTTTGTTTGAATTCTAATCACATTCTTAAATAAAGCTAAGAAAAAATATATATGGTATTGAATTGTTGTGGGTTACACATACGCATTAAACCATGTTGGTATGCTGAGTATTCACTGCATTAGTAATGTTTGTCTGCAATTATCTATGGATGTTTTTTACTTGTTAACATCTTTAGATGCCATTTATTTCAAATGAGATCTGGTAGTCATTGGTGTTGTAGAGACCTTAATACAGTTACTGCCTGTATATGGCAGTACAGCAACAGGCATGTGCTGATCCTTTCCATGGACATTATAAACAGGGAAGATTCTCTGGGCTGGGGGAACATCCATCAGTGGCATTATCTAGTGGCTCCACATCCCAGAAATATAACAGCACATGGGGACCCTACTGACTTGAGTCTGCCATTGGTGCTAACCACAGGCTGTCAGTATGATTCTTCCAGACCACCCCTTAGGACAACTTTGTGTATCAGCTGCAATGCATTTTCCACAGTGTTGGGACTGAGAACCACTTATTTATTAGTGAATGATAGGGGAAACCTCAGGCATGTTCTTAACATTCTCATGCAATTATATTCCTAAACACTGTCACTCATCGTTATATTTATTTTTATTTATTTACCAAACAATTTTCTCCAACATGAATTATAGTTTTAAGATACTTACAATAGTTTATTTATACATTTCAATGGGAATAAGGCATAAACAGCAGGGAATTATTGCAGGATGTGAGATTTCAACCTCCAAGGTTTGAGTCAAAAGGAGACAGCTGTAATCATTATACAACATGGTGCTTCCTAGGTTAGTATAGGAGCTACTGGTAGTCTTTGAATGGTCAAAAGGCCATTTTTCAGAATGGCTGCATAATCTTTGTCTCTTTTGCTGAGAACTACAGTGGTTAAACCACTGAATGATTTTAGGAGAAAGAAGACACTGGGGCTTCAGTCAGTCAATTTCAGTTCAGGCTTAGACTTAGACGAGGAAGCGTGGACACCAGCTGCAATGTGTTGCCGAGAAACTGACCATTATGATCAGTATGAAAGCTAAGCTTAAAGAGCTGGAAAAGTTGAACATTATTAAAGCTGAAATAAAGACACGTTCCTCCTCTGTTACAGCTGTGGAAACAAAACTCCTTGATTTAATCGATCTCATGGACAATTCCAGACTTTCTTTGATGTGGCCAAATATAGGATCTCTGGACTATATGAATCACAGGGAACAACAATTAATTCAGTAGCCATTCTGTAGCAGAAGGTGGAGCTGCAGCAAGCAAAACTGGATTAAATGAAATGTAGAAACCAAGTGATAATCTGAAAATTGTGGGTTTGCCTGAGAACACTGATTCTATTAAACAGTTTCTACAGGGTGAACTTCAGTCCTGGGTTGGTTCATCACTCAGTTTTTCTCCTACTGAGAATGATTTCACCTACCAATTCTATAAGACGAGTTAATTAATAAAGTATGCCTTTTCTACCACAAGCACAGTAATGGCACAGACGTATGGCGCATTGGTGCTAAAGACATTTTCACTTGCAGAGAGGTTCAGTGAAACTTCTCAATAAATAGTGCAATATGGAACTATTTAATATGACATTAAGACAATCACTCATACACTAAAATAAATAACTTGTCTGGAGGAAAAGAACCTAACTCCAAAATGCTGTTCATATAAACTTTCATCATTGTACTTCAAGTTCTCTTTCTCAAACTCTCTTAGACAAAATAACAAATTATCAGGCTGTCATCCTCACAGCAAAATATACTTAAGATTGTACTCATTCACATTCAGAATTATCCAGAGTTGTTATTATACTGAAGTACACATCACTGCACAGTAAAGAAGTTTACAGGTGATTGTTAATCCTATTCAAAATTGTAGCTGACAGAGCTTTCTGTCACAGACTTCTGTACCATGTTCTTGACCTGAATGACCATCCAAGGACCATCATAGTCTGATTTTTTGAGCCTCTGTGCAAAGAAAACATCAAAAAGCAGCAATGAAGCAATCTGACTGTTTAAGACTTTCATCTTCAACTCTAACCTGATCTGTCACCTGAAATCATTCATAAGAGACATTAATTTTATGAGGTCGTCAAAGTTTTTAAACAACGGAAGATGTTCCAAGGTTTTATTTTTCTAAGATGTTTGCATGAAGGGAGGATCTTTGTATTTGACCACCTTGTTGGCTGATCTGAAAGATTAAGACTGAGAGTGACTTGAACTGTAAGTTAAAAACTCTCTTTGTTTGTTTCAAATGAGGCTTGTGTATAAACAGTTTTATACAGCTTTGATCTGTTTCTTGTTACTGATCTTAACTTCTTTTACCAGCTGTCCTTTGTTGTGTGGGGTTTTATGCTATCGGTTTCACCAGTGGTGAGTTTTGAGGGAAGGGAATAGCCAGGGATGTCTTGTAGGAGTTAGTAGTTTGGAAGTGTCATCCCTGCTTATTACCCATGAATAAATACACAGTTGTACCACAGTTAACCATTGCAAGAATTACACAGTTACCTTGATTTCTGTATTAAGTACTCATAAAAAGTGGTCTGATCTTCATCTAATTCTTAATAATAAACAAATACAAGCTGCTAAATGTAAAAATAGACAAATAATTGTAGTTCTTTTTGTCACCAGTGAATGCACAATTCATACAATCATAGTTTATGCTCAAAAAAGTATGTAAATCTCTGGGGTAATGAGCTCAGCAAAAGCTAACTGGAGTTAGATATTCTAGTCAATGAGGTGAAATTGGAGGTGTAGGTTGTAAAAGGGGTCCTGCTCTACAAAAAAGACGCACAGAGTTAGGGTACTGATAGACTCTGCTCTTCTCAAGGAAGATATGTTTATGTGCACTATGCCTTGATGAAAACAGAAGACCTTAGAAGAAGAATTGAAGAGATACCTGAAGCTGAAAAACGCAAAAAAGCATTTCAAAACAACTGAGTGTTCATCATTCCACAGTAAGATAAATTATCTGCAAATGGAGAAAATTCAGTACTGTTGCTACTCTCTCTAAGAGTGGGTGTCCTGCAAATATCACACCAAAAGCACAAGCTGCAATCCTGAAGGAGGTGAAAAAGAACCTAAAGGTAAAAGCTAAAGACCTCCAGAAATCTCTAGAACTTGCTAAAGTCTCTGTTCATGTTTCGACTATGAGAAAAACACCGAGCAAAAATGGTGTTCATGGAAGAACATTATGGAGGAAAACCATTGCTGCACATCTCAAATTTGCAAACAACCACTTGGATGTTCCACGACACTTCTGGGACAATGTTCTGTAGACAGATGAGACAAAAGTCGAACTTTTTGGCAGAAATGCACACTGCTATGTTTGGAGGAAAAAGTGCACTGCACAACAAAAAACCTCATCTCAGCTGTGAACTATGGTAGAAGAGCATCATGGTTTGGGCTTGCTTTGCTGTCTTATAGCCTGGAAGGTTTGCAGTCATTGAGGCGACAATAAATTCAAAATTCTGTCAAGAAATTGTACAGGAGAATGGGAGGGTAGTGGTCTGTCACCTGAAGCTTAATGGGAGTTGGATGATGTAAAAGACAATGATCCAAAACACAAGAGTAAATCAACAACAGAATGGTTTATAAAGAAGAAAATTTGGGTTTTGGAATGGTCAGAGTCTAGACTATAACTCAGTTGAGATGCTGTGGCATGACCTGAAGAGGACTGTTCATGCAAGGAACAGTTTTGCAGGGAGGAATGGTCTAAAATTTCCCCTCATCATTGTGAAAATATAATCAGCAGTTACACAAAATGCAAATCAATAAATGCAGTCAATTTGTTTTAGTATTCATCTGAGTCTTTTACAAGGTTTTTACATTTTTATTGAACTGCTTATTCAATTTATTACTTGTGTGATTTTTGTTCTTTCAGCTGCCTGACTTCAATTAGTGTGAAACCTGAGAACCAACATTATTATTTTAATCACAAGCAAGCTACTGGCTATATAAGGCCAATTGTTGCAGGTATGGCAGCTCCCATGGTGACCGTTTTGCATATAACAGGTGCAGATGTTAATTATGCCTTGTTGCTAAATTACCTTTTTTTCCCTACAAAATATACTACTACTGCAGCTTTCTTCATTTTGTTTATGCAAGTGAGAGAAAGTCAGAAAAAACACACTTAAATCTGTCACTCTTGGATCATATTGAAAAATATAAATTTCCATTTTTTTTGGTCAGTGAACATCATTTCAGAGCAAAAATAAAACTGCAGAACAGTGGAAGAGATCCAATCTAGAATGAGAACAAGTTCCCCATGACAAAAAATAAATACAATGAATAGTTCATTATATGGCTTCATCTTAGTTAGGGTCATAGCGATCAGGAACCTATCCTAGAAACATGGGGTGCTAGGCTCTGAAACGACATGCTGGATGGGACATCAGTGCATCACAAGATGGCCAATTACAAAAATGCATGTCCCTGAACTTTGGAGCACAAACCCAGAACCACAGACTGAACTGAATTCAAACCCACACCTGAACATCCCAGGCAAAGACAGGCAGCAGTGCTAATTGCAGCACCAAAATGGCTGCCTATATAAAAATGATAATTAAAAAATATTAATTTATCTGGTTACACTTTTGTTTGTTCTACCTTTTTTCAACTAAAATGTATCTTTTTCATGTCTATACATTAAGAGCCTTGTACTGACACCATACATCATCATGCAAATATATACACACCCAAAAATATACACCAGCGGACACACACACACACACACACACACACACACACATATATATATGTGACTGGAGCATGCAATATGTAGTTATGGTTCTAGCAGTCTTGTCACTGTGTATGTACATAAACCAGTGGAATACTGAGTATGACATTAGAAGACAACATGTGTGCAGTAGGCTTCATTGATTCTGAATGGAATACAGCTGGTGTGTGTTAAGCAGGCTCTTGTGCAAGGTGCTATGGAAACTGCTAAAGCAACACTACTAACTTTGCAAAGTTGGCCCAACACATGGGGGTGGTGGTTTAGGTGGTAGAAGTGGGAGGTGTTTAAGAAGGATTAATGGTAGAAAGAAGAGAAAGAAGGGAGATGTCTAGGAAAAAATCAGGAGTACTTCTGACTGCAGGGCAAAGACAAGAGTATAACAGCAGGCTGTCTGAGTGCAGAACACTGGTGTCAAGAAGCCAGGAGGAGTCAGAGGACATTTTGGGTCCAGTGGGGCAAGAAGAATAAACAGTTGACCTCTGAGTGGTGGAGAAGTGCAGAAGTAAGATTTGGTATGACAAGCCATATTTCGCTGTGGACTCTACAGATAAAAATGCGCAGATGCAGTCTCAACACTCCCAAGTGCTTGGATTCAGCAGGAAAACATAGATGGAAATAAATCAATACATCTGTGGCACTTCCACAGCTATGGTGCCAGGTATGTATTTATAGCATCTCTTCCAGCCAACAGATTCTCAGTGCTAAACCTTATAGCTTCAAGTTCCAGTTTTGACATCTACAGGCCCTCTTCACTGAACGATAAATATCATCTACAGGCAATGAGCAGTGCAGTGCTCAGAGCCACTGCAAGCTAAAAGACCCAGTTTTGAATCCCTACTTTTGCTCCAACAGCCTTGGGGAAAAATTTCTCTGCACTATGAATGGCTAAATAATTGCTAGTTGTTTAGAATAGAAACCTAACATTTTGAGTTGTTTGGAACAAACATATCAGTAAAAATCTCTTTTTATGTTATTCAGCAGAATGGCTACATACTACAGTGCAAGCTGTAAACTGACTATATTGACAGAAATATTCATGCAATGATATCACCCTTAATGATGACAGGAGAGAAATACCACACATATAAAAGTAGTCTTCATAGCCATAAATGAAACACATGAATGGCAAACAGTGCAGTTACATGTCACCTTTGAGCATACCTGCAGGAATACTGTGTGAGTACATATCTCTTGCTTGATATGGCATTTATTCTCAAAAAGCGATTACAGCTCTAAGATAGTCCATTTGTTACCATTGTGAAAAAATACAGCCCCATGGTTTGACTAAATCAAGGCCCATTTTAAATCCTATTTCAAAACTCTTAAATCAAAATCATGAAAAAAATACAGGAATATGGCCAGAGTAGTCAAGTTCAAGGGGAGAAAAAGTGAAGCAATTCAACTGTTGGAATTTATTTTTAGATATAATACACTATACAGTAGAATGTGGTTTATCAAACATTTGTTGTCTTGGATTTGGTAATGGCTTCAAATTACATGGTGGTGATGTGTGAGGAACATGTTTTTTTTTTTTTTTTTTTTTTTCCTGGTTAGAATCTACGTCTGCATAGCATAAAGCAGGACAAATTCATAGGAGCTGTGGAAAACACTAAACAAAATTTGAAATCTCACTTCACATGAGCTTATTCACAGCACATGTGAATCTGCTGGAGGCTTCGGTGACTCAGATGTTGATTTCAAGCTTGATGCAGGGGGAGAAAATTAATTGAAAATAAGAATCAAGATAATAGTCCGTATTTCCCACCACTAAAACAAGTTGTTCAACAACGAAGTGAAGGATGGAGCTCAGGATTCAAGTGTGAGGAGAATCGCCACAGCAGAAATAAAAGTGATGCCTAGTGTCTGAGCTGCCCCAGTCTGTTATGAAATCACAAAGAAGAAGAACAGCAACAACAAAAAAGGCTCTTTCTGCTTAGGGGTGAGAACACAGCAGTGGAAAGAGGAGCACGGCTGTGAGATACGCTGCTGGTTGCTGCCGACAGAGATGGACCGCCGAAAGAATGCACATTCAATCTGTCCAGTTAAAGGGTTATGGCTCAGCTTAGTGCTGCTGGGGGTGTTTGGTAGAAAATGGGAGAAATACAACATGTTACAGACTTTCTAGAACACCAAGTTAAAAATATACAGGTGAGATTCAATAGTGGTGCCATAAAGAAGAAAGTTCAATTAAAATGAATGCAGTCATTATGTTCCTCACAACAACAGGTAATATTAAAGGGCACTAGGGATTGTTGGATTGTTGTTTATATTTAATCCAGATGAGCGGTGAACTGATCCTGTGGTGGGCATCAGGTAAACAGGGCTACTTTAACATTTTTGAAGCTCTGATTGGGGGTTTGGGCCTCCCGGAGCAGACTGGGTTTCAGCAGCACAGAGATGCAGAACAAAAAGTGGCAAAAGAAGGGCATGGCTGACTATGATGGAGTAAAACAAGCATATACGTTTTGATAATGCGAAGCACCGCACATTCGGCATATTGTGTCCCAACATTAAAATCACATGATTTATGATTTTTTAGGTTCTGTCAGACCAAGAGTTAGTTCTCCTGTCTGATATATCTAATATATGAATAAATTCTATGTATGATTCACCAGTCCAGGCACAAGAAGGACAAATATAACATGTGTGATGCTACTGGAACAGGATAATAAAATGCGAGAGGCATGAGGGAATTTATTTCATTGACTGCCCTCCTATGACTAATTTATTCACAATATTCTTTCCTGCTGAGAGAACCTTTATTCTCCCATGGTGCTGCAGAACTATTAAACAATAGACCCTCATAGTGATGAGAAACATGCATTCTACAAGAATTTTAGGAACTGATGCTAAATGTAAGTTGTACAGAATATATATGCTGTATGTGCTGTCTCTTGCACCTACATTTCACACTGAATTGGCACATTTTTTACTGTTTACTTATTTTTTACTGTTTTGAGCATTAAAACAGAATCAAAGAGCAGTTGGGTAAACCCAGCGGCACTGAAATGTTTCCTTAGTTCTTCTGGAAATGCAATAAGACAGCTTTCATAAAAAGCACAGCAAAAATAATTAACTTGCCATCTGTATGCAAATAAAATGGTGTCAATGGTCCAGAGAGGTGTCTTCAGGTTTTTCAAATGTGACTTATGATTTCGGTTTATCTGAGGGAATTGTTTCAAAAGGTACATCCATAAATTATGACAGCCACTGTGGAATTTCGGGAAAAAAATGTATTAATTTGAAAAAAATGAAGCTTCAAGCTTCTATCATGTTTAACAGCTGAGGTTAATTGACCTGTTCATATTGTACTTTTACATAGTAATTCTAATGTTCACTTCCAATAAGAGGAACAGTTTTTTCACAGTTAAATTTAACTATCACAATGTGAGATCATTTTTTTTTGTGCAACACATATTTCCTGTCTTGATTAAATATAATGTTGTGAAATTCTTTTGACGCTGTATGCTGATTTTTAAATTAAACAACAAAGTGTGCCTGACATTTCACATTTTGAGTGACATTTTACATTTTCTAAAAACACAAATCTGTTATTTACCTAGACCATATGTATTTAGAATAACTACCTGTATCAGTTAATTTTCCAGAGAGAACAGAATTACAAAATTGGCGCTGGCAGAATGGCACTTTAGTAAAATAAACTGTAGATTAACCTCTGAGCAGGGGAATCTTTGGTACATTAAGAAAAGGACATATTAGTCAAAGTAGACTCCAGAAAAAAGGTTGTTAGACATCATATTTATTTTTAAACTAAACAATGGTCATTTCTGAAGATCGAAGAATTAAATTTGGGTTATCCAATAAAAACTTTTATAAATATCTACAACTATCATTTTATTACAATTTTTGACAATAAGAATAGACTTTGGAGAGAATTAACTAAAGTGCAGACAATTCATTTGGCACGAACAGTTCTAGAGGCTTGACTTCTGCATTTTATTCTATTTTGATTTTTCCATTCAAGCGTTGAAAATAATTCCTATGATGTTTTGAGGGAGACATAAGAATGCGACTTTGACGTGTCTCAGCGGTCATGAATGGTCATGTGTTCCAAAGTTTGCCCAGTCTCCACCTCCCCTGTGCATTCAGAACCAAGACTTCAGGGTCATTCACAGAATCTCTTTCTTCAGTGCATCACCAAAGAATGTCTTCCGTGGAATCACAGCTATATTTCAAATGTAAAACTGTTGTAGGCACATTAAAAAAGTTATTGTGGGATTGTAGTAAGAAACAATTTACTGGAAAGGAGTTCACTCAATGACTGAAAAGACCTTAAAGTTTGATTTGTCCCCATTTAATTTCATGATGAACCACAACCCAAATTCTCTTTTTGAAGAAGTCATGAACCATAGGTTGTTTATGCTGATATACGTATCAAAGATATGTATTTTAATATTTTGGTGTACACCTGATGCTCCCTCTGTAAGCATGTGGATGTCTACCATTAATATGTTATCTGCACAATAATGCAAAGCAATTCTGCAATGTTTAGACACCCCTCTGGCGCCTATTAGACAATGTTAATGATCCTTCCTGTGAAACACTCTAAAAATCAAAGCCTCTGCTCTATGTAAGTGGATGTACGTGCACTTTTTACTGTCTCTGCTTGTCTGTTGTTGTGACCTAATATTGCTCAAAAAGTGAATAAACTATAAAAATTAATGTTCAGAATAAAACTGATGTTTTTTTTCGTTAATGTTGTCAGGATGATACATACGGATGTCCTTTGTTCAAAATGCTGTGATAACACAGAGAATATTGCTTTTTCTCTCTGTGCACCTTCATATGGTGCAAAATAATTTTATACTTTCAATGAGCTATTTAATTAAGAGACAAAGATGAGAAGACATAAATGATCTTAGTCACTAAAAAGGATAGAAGGAAATGAAAGGCATCAATGATCGTTTTTTGCTTTGATAGCAATCCATTCTTCTTCCTATTTTACTACTCCAGGCTTTATGTGTCTGTACTGTACTAGCCAGCTCTTTGCTTCACTTACTCAGGAGTGTCAGGCACAAATATCTTTGCAATATATTTGTTCATCTAAACACAACCAAACGTGAAATGTTGGACATTTCTGGATTGCCGTTTCAGCCTCATCTCACCTGGAGGTAATTCCAGGTGAGCACTTCTTGAGTGCCCAGTCCAGTCTATGGAGCAGCTCTTGTTCCTATTTAAAGCAGCTCAGCTACGCATCAGAAGCTTTTTACACTACACACAGGGACCAGGAAGCCACTATAAGAACCCAAAAGGGTCTTTGTCACAGAAATATAGCATAGAAATTTTTGTTTACATGGGGAGCTTCACCAGCCAGTACATGACATCCCCACTGTTATTTTGCCTTGGATGTGGCTTCTGGTTTGTTCTCGAGGCAGCCATTCCAATTGTGCTAATTGAATAGTAATAGGGTTTGCGCAATAAATTAGTGTAAATGATGCCGAGAGGTGGTGTTGATTTTACAAACAGTTAATCTTAATAACATTTATCAAGCAGGTCAGGCAAGGAAGAGGCCAGGAAGGGGAAAAGATTTGCCTGGAGCTGTAAATCTGGGGTGCACTCATACTTTGAAAGGAGGCAACAGATTCAATTTTAATTAAAGCAAGGAATTATGAGTGGGCCCCCCACGTGCACTCACGCACACGCAGACAAACAACACTTATGGACAGGCATAATTCACATGTGTTTAGAATTACTGGATTAGAACAAAACAGATACTATGCAGTGTCCTGTGCATATGATGCCTGATGGCTGGAATGGCATATCTGGAGTGATCCATGAAAGAGAAGTGCTCTGAATCAGTAAATTGGACCAAGGAGGTTAACCCACGCATGATGCCTTTTCTAATGCATGCAGCAGCAATGGCAGCAGCTAATTTCTTATTCCTCTTGGAGAAGAGCCTTCTCCCAAACCCCTCATTTTTACCCTGCATCCTTTTCCATTCCTGGCTGAACTATGCACTTGGTACAACTCAAAAGCGTACACAATCTTGTATAAAAATCTGTAATGCCCTCCTGAATTCCAAACTGGACATTCACAAAAAAATCTGTCAGATGCACTGAAACCTTACAAATATCAACTGTACGTGTTCTATATAGTAGGGCAAACCACTCGGTAAACCCACAGAGAACTGAAATATGTGAGGTACTAACTATATTAGCATAAATTAAAATGTATTTGAAATCCTTTTAAATCATATTTAATTTTTTCTGAATTTTTTAAAGCAAATGATATACATTCAGATACATGGAACATGGGAATATGAGGAAGAAGATGAAGTCAATATGCAGAAAGCTACATTGCAACCTTTTTGTCAACTATTAAGTTTACAGAAACAATAAATTAATATATGTTAATGACTACATACTTTAAAAGAACGGATCTAAACATTTTACACTTTCAACTTCTAGGCATTTTATTTAATGTTCTTAAAGCAATGTGAAGTGTGAAATTGGTTGTGTTTTTCCAGCTGAAGGACCAAAGTTTCAGCGTTGTCATACAGTTATTTACATGTATTAACATCAAAAATATAAAAAGAAGGATTTACCAAAATTGATGTGCTTCAACTTGATACCACAGCCAGATAAAAAACATCCATATTGCTGCCAAATAATTACCAAATAACTACCGAAACTATTGTTGGTCATAGACAGATTGAGAGATTGAGGTGTTATGGTTGTTTTTAGTTATTCAATCCTATATTTGAACGTGTCCATGTAAAGAATGACAAAGCCTATTTTTATTTTATCAAAGCTTGAGTGTCAAGGGATACAATTATTCTAGGAGTACTATCCTTTTTTGACTAGTTAATGTAATGTGTGGTTTATTTGAGCTGCTTGCATAATATCTGTTTTTGATGAAACCTGTTTGAATATGGGGGCCAAGGATGACATCATGATTTACAGATGAACACCTCATTCAAAACTGTGCTAATGAAGGATAGGAGGTGGGAACACAAACATTCCATTGGGTTTTTATGCAGTTTTTTTAAGTGATGTTGCATTTGTTGTTAAGCAAACAGTGCTGATAAAAGCCTTAAAAAATAAATCTCTTGCTGACAGACAGAATACTAAACTTATTACAGAAACATTTCGAAACAAAGCAGGTAAACAAGCAAAATCTATATATCTAGTCTCAAAAACCCTGGAACTCAACAACTCCTAAGAATGCGAGTTCATTCAACTTGGCAACTAATCAAACACATAAGAACAAAACAATGAAAGTAATTACAAATACTGCCTCTTGCCAAACAGATCAAAAAATGAAAGAGAATATGATGTGAAACCAAGGAGAACTGATGAGAAGTGCAAGATCCAGACAACTTCTAAGAAAAAAAACTTTCTGGAACAGAGAAAGCAGAGAAACAGAGAAAACATAAGGCAATCTTAGGAAAAAGTTTCGTTCCAGCATAAGGACCACACACAGAAATAGTCAAAAGCTGGGAATGAGGTCATTATACACTGATTTAGAAAATACTGTCTTCATATTTATCCCACTTCATATATATTCCACTTTTTGGCTTTGTCTGCTTTACCAGTTACAAACATAAGTTTAATTATGAAGAGTTGTAGAACAGAATGCAGGAACACCTTTAAAGTCATGCACAATGGACAAATAACGGTTATATAAATAATTTGTTTCGTGTCAAATCTTCATGTTTTCTATATTTAGCTGATGGTGATTGCAAGGATTGTTCAATATCAACTCCCTACTGAAAGCAAGATGGAATATGTTTAAGTTCAACTTGTATCAAAAACGAAACATAGCACATCTGAAAGTGCAACATGACACTGTACTGATTTGTATGACAAAAGGAGACATTGCTGCAGATTTCTGTGGTTTCAGTAGTTTTTAGGAACTCACAAGTCGGGGGAATCCGGTGTTAGGACAGATCCATATGCTCAGTCTCTCACTCCAGAGGAAAAGTTCTGTTCTCGTAAATAGCAAGGGATGTCATGGCAACTATGTGCTTGTTGATTGTAATTAGCCATATGTGTTAAGGTTGGGATGGTGTGTGTGAGATTCTGGACTGTAATGGATTTAAATAACTGTGAATGAACTGAAGGACTGGGTACTCTGTCTCCCCACCTGCCAAATGGGACATTTGTGTATATTTATGTGAATGCAACAGATTTTTACCATTTTATCATACCACAATGGCTCTGGTGGCATTAGGCACTGATTAACCATGGACTGGTGGAAGCCTGAATCCAGCAGGATCTGTTGTTCCCTGGATGCTTAAAAGAAAGGGTTAGATATTAACTTCAGTGCAGTTCCCCTGGACTGGATGGATTGAAGGCATGTATATGTTGGTGTGGGTTGCCCCAACTTTGCAGATTGGACAGACAGCTGAGGCTGGTGTGGTCAGCCTCTCTGCAACACCAATATTTTGAAATTCAGTGTTTCACAGAGGATTCTTACAGATGCAGCAGGGAAGGAGGTGGCCTGAGAGGATGCAGAACATGGCTGGTGTCTCTACTGGGAGTTGGAAGATGCAGGTAAGTTAGCCAAGGGACACCAGGAGCTGGGGGTGTTAGAGGGGTCATGTGGGTTTGTTCAGTGAGCACAGGTAAAAATCCCTTCAGTCAGGGCCATCGGGCAGTTACAGTGCACCTTTTGGCTATAGTCTTCAGAAGGGCCATTGTGAACTGTTCCGGGGTGATAAGCTCAGTGATTTTGCAAGAGTCTTCAGACTGGGGGAAGCCAGAAAGTGCACCAGAAAGTGAAGTAGTTGTTGGGTAAAGTTGAAGGGCTTCCTAACATCCTTGTAGACACTGAGTAATGTCTCAGGGTCATTGCAGGGTTTCATCTTCAGGAGTTGTACCAGAGCCCCATCAGCCTGACTGTGTTGTTTTGTGAGAGTAGCTAACATCCTGCATAATTTATTTTTCAGCAGCCACCATCTCTCACATGGATTGTAACAGGCTCGTGACCATCTAATGTATAGCTAAACATTAGCTAGCTTGTGGCAATCTGCTGTGTCACTGCAAGCTTCAGTGGTGGTCCACTTAGTCTTGTTCGTAGTTTCAGCACCAATGTGACACTGCACCGGCTCATAGTACAAGAGAAGACATGGCCACAGCTTCCTGTGGTTTTAGTGCTTTTTTTGGAACTCATAGGTCAGGGAAAACAGAGGTCAAGACAGATCTATATGCTCAGTTGAGTCTCTTGCTCCAGAGGAAAAGTTCTCTTCCTGTGAATAGTGAAGACTTACACTGGGATCTCATGGCAACTGTGCGTTTGTTGAGCTTATGATAGGCATGGTGTCCAGGTTTAGGTCATCTACCATGATGTGTGTGATTCTGGACTGTGATGAACTTAATTAACAGTTAATGAACTGACGAACTAGGTACCCTGCCGGCCTGGATGCCACATTTATTCAGTTGTACTTCTCCATATCCATTTTGTGCAGATATAAATATTGGAAAGTTTGGCTATTTCTTTCAGATGAGTGTAATATGTAACTGTTACATCCCAGATGAGCTCCCAAGTGTCATCTATGTATTTTGGTTTGGTCAGTTTGTATAGGTTAGTTTAGGGTCTCAGTAAATGCTGAAGAATGCTGTTTTTGCTTGTGGTTACTCGGATTAGTTAGAATAGTTTGTGTTACATTAGCTAGATTCATTGTGTGTGGATTTTTTTTTTCCTTTCTCACTGTACATTGCTTTACCTCTGTGTCTTTGTAAGAAATCTTTTATATATTTTCACTGGCACAAATTTCACTTATTTATAGTAAAAACAACTTTTGCATTGCTTTTCTTTTAGTTTGTCCCCATCCAAATTTCCAGTGTTCCAGACAGTTTAATGCTACACCTCAGTACCTCTAGACACCATGGGGTCATAACAGTAAACTGACTCATATCTGACTCATTTTCATTAACCGCTTGTCCTTGTCAGGGTTGTAGCAGTCTGGAACCTTTCCCAGAATGACTGGGCACTAGACAAGAAGGGGTACACCCTGGACAGGACATTAGTCCATTGCAAGATAATCACATTCACATACTACAGTGTCCACTTACATGACATAAAACATATCTTTAAATTTTTGGGTCAAACTGCAGCACCAAGAGGAAATCCACACAGATTGAGAGAGAACATGCTAACTCCTCATAGGCTTAGCTGGATTCAGACTTATGCCCAAGAGCCCAGGTGATTCCAGGGCAGCAGTACTACCCATTCTGTCACCCTACATTACTCTTTTCCAATAAATAACATTCTGTTTGACAGGTTGAAACTTAACTTTGTTCTCAACACAAGCTTCACACAATGACGTGCTATATTTTTTGCTTACAGTTCTTTTTTGTTGCTTTTTGCATCACTGCAGCTATTAGTTAGTTAAATGCAATGTAACTTTAACCAAACACTTATCTATGTATAATCTTGTAAGGTCACTACCTGCAAGACAAAGAGTAGGAAGTTAAGTACAATACCAACCAAAGCGCTGACACGAGTAGTGTAGCCCTAGATGGAAACTGGCTCTGGGACTGGGAATATCACTTATTTAGTGCAGGATGCAGGAGGTGAAGAAGTATTAGCTAGATATAATTTGCCTCACCTCTGTGCATAACTTGGTTTCTGGAAACAGACTTATTTATCGGGGACAGTCTCTTTCCTATTCTGAAGGGTTGCCTCTATATGGCTGCAAGTTTCAGACAGGAAAAGACTCTGAACAGACAGACTCTCAACAAGCATCAAATAACAAATCGAAGTATTCACCAATCTTGGAGAAGGTTGGGCAAGGAACTACAGAGGGTGTAACCCATCGACCCTAACTTCAATTCTCACAGAAACAGCAACAGGGCAGAACTTACTACATACATAACAATACACAGGGTATACATAAAATATGCAAGTGAACACACAGAATACAATTTTCTCAACAACTCCAAGGAGAAAACAAACTCCAACAGTGGCAGATGGGAGACAGCCTCCTCTGTCCACCTTGCACGTATGAACATTTATAGGTACGGCAATCAGCAAATCTTTATTCAGTTGACTCAGGTGCATCTGATTTGCATGCCAAACCAAAGTAGAGAGGGGGGGAACCAAACAAATTAACATGCCCAATTCAAAGCTGTGACAGGGATGATTGAGAAGTATGCTCTGCCCTACGTAAACCTGAGCTGTGAATTACTGCTGGACTTCTGTTCCAGTCATGGAATGTCCATAACAAAAACCATGTTTGAACAAAAGGTTATTGATAAGGGTATTTGGTACCAGTACACCTTAGCCTACAAGCCAATGATAGACTTTGTGTTTTGTATATTTGAGTTGAAGCCATATGTTCTGGACACTTGTGTGGAGCATAGGGTAGAGCTATCACCACTTAGTGGTGAGTTGAATTCAATTTACAAGGTGCCAGCTGGACAGACTGAGCAGACCCAATTGCTCTGGGAGGGTTTTCTGGGAATGACTGGAAAACAACTCACTGCATAACTGATTTAACTCTCACCTCCAAGAAACCTTCTCGCTTGTCCTGATGGAGGTTGGTGCCATTAAGTCTGAATAAACCATGTTGAAGTCCTTGATTTGTGAATCCGTCTGCCAAAAACTCGACTGAGGGCAATTGGTGCCTCTTATGGAGGCAGCTCTAGATCCTGCTGGTGGATGCTAACAATGAGGGAAGTTGATAGGCTCAAGAAACAGGATAGCAAACAGCAAAGCTGTAGGTGAAATTTCTTGATTCAGCTGAGAAGCACTGGCTAAGAGAGCTGTAAAAAAGGTAGCCACTGAAGTGAAAGCTTTGTCATGGGAGGAGCTTAGAGAGGCTATGAAGAAAAACTTTCAATCTCAGATAAATTCTGGCAAACTATCAGTGGCCTTAGGTAAGGAAGGCATGACCCTGCTCAGGCTCTGCTAAGCTGGGGGGGTGTACTGATCACTTCTAAGGAGATCGTGGTGCAGTGGAAGGAGCATTTTGAGGAACTCTTAACCTAGTGGACATGCCCTTATCCCATAATCCTGACTATAGAAGAGTGGACCCCAGGTGTTTGGAGGGTTGTGGAAATATTCTAACCCAGTGTACATGTATTCTGTACATTTAGAAAAGGCATATGACCATATCCCCCAGCATGCCCTTTGAGAAGTGCCCTTTGTTGTCCTTTTAGCCACTTCTGACATTGACCCATGAGGTACACTGGAATGCTTTGCTGCAGGGTGTGATGAGGCAGGTATGAAGATTAGCATCTCTAAATCTGAGGTCATGCTTGTAGAAAAGACTGGATTGCCCTCTCCAGGTGAGGGCAGGACAACTGCCCCTAATGGAGAGGTTCAAGTATCTTACGATCTTGTTTACAAGTAATGGAAGATGGGAACAGAAAATTGAAAGGCAGATTGGTGCAGTGCCTGCAGAGCTGCAATCTGTAGTGGTAAAGTAGTAATGGAGTTTTTAGAAAAAGCTCACGCTTAACTGTTCAATCTATGTTCCCATCCCCACCTATGGTAATGAGCTGAGGGAATTGACTGAAGGAATGAGTTTGCGGATACAAGTGGCTGAAATGAAGTTTCTACATCAAGTTGCTGAGCTGACCCTGTGTTACAGGGTGAAAATCTCAGAGATCCAGGGGAACCGTGGAGTAGAGCCACTGTTCCTCTGGATTATGAGGAGCCAGTTGAAGTGGTTTGAGCATGTTGTGAGGATAACACTTGGCTGACTCTCTCAGGAGTTGTGCCAGGCATGTCCCACTGCTAGTAGACTCTGGGGTAAACCCAGGACACACTGCAGAGATTATATCTCTTGGCTGGTGTGGGAACAGTTGGGGATCCTTCAGGAGGAGCTGAAGATTATTGGAGAACAGGAGGGTCTGGACCCGCCTACTCAGCTTACTTCCACCATAATCCTCACCAGGACATTGGAGTAAGAAAACTGAACTGAACAGTTATTTATGCTAGAAATGATTTTTAATCTGAGTTAGTATTCTACAAGAGCATGGATTAATATTCTACAAAAACTTTCAGTATTATACAGAAATACGTGTTGACTAAAAACTGTGAAGCCGTTTTAATATTATACAACATGAAATATACATTCCACATTACATAAGGTGAAGGCTGATGTTTGCATTTCATATTTGTGCCGTAAGTCATTTATTTTCTTTTATGTCTCTTTTAGTTTGATTTCACAAGCATGGAATATTTGAAATAAATTCTAAAAAGATTTAAGGGTTAACAGGCATTTGACTAAATATCCAAGTACATCTGGTCCCCTACTGACAAACTTTTTAGCAACAAAGTTTTTATCGATACACACTTTTTCAGAAGTATTTAGTTATTTTGTTTGTTTTTTTCTAAAAAGATGGCTGGCATACCAATTCAAATTGCATGCACAGATGGAATTGTAAACAGTAAGTCCTGCCACAAGTTTTTCGAAAGAGTGGAGAAGGTGCAAATGAAGCACACAGGAGTTGAACAAGGTAGCTACTGCATCTAACAGTTTTAAAGTCATCAGTGAAGCGCCACCTCTCCATTATCCTACATGTCCATTTAAAACCTTCACTGTCAAGTTGATGTATGAGCTGATGCTGTCTGTGGCAAATTAACATTCAACTTATATTGCTTTTTTTTATAATTATACTGATACACTACCTCTTATTATTACGGTTTTACTGGAATTACTGAATTTCTTGTGAGCTGCTGTTGGGTACCAAATTCCTATTGGGCTTTCATCTTTACAATGTGTTGTTCAAAAAAAAGTCATGGGACTCAGAACATGCATGCAATGCACCTAAAGGCTCACCAAGAGAAGGGGCTAGCTCCCCCTTCACTGGGAGAGAGAGACAGACAGTCCACTGTGTTGCTCTGTTCTGTCTGAAAAACCTGAACTGTGGCAGGTTATTGACATTTACATTACATTACATTTATTAATTCAGTAGACACCTTTTTTCAAAGTGACGTGCAGTGAAGTACAGTCTCAATCCAATACCACCATTTTTTGCTGGATCACATTAAATGAAGAACTGCAATGGAATGGAAAAGGAACTCTTCCCTCTATGTGTCACGTTCAATGTTCAAAGCACTTTTTTGAGTAACAGTCCAAATCTGGGTCACGATTAAGTTGATAAGTGGGGGACCAAACTGTACTGATGATTACATCAACAGGCATAAAACACATTGAACAATGCGGGGTTAATGAAGGGATATGAACTGCTGGGCAAGGAAGCAAAATATGAATTGAGAAAGAGAAAAACAACCTTACAAAAAGTTATAAACGTGTGGGAGGGATACAGTAAGGAATGGAAAGATGAGGGACTTGAAATTCAATTAGAAATGAATATGAATGAAGTAAAAAGGAAGGAGACAAAGAAAGAAAATGGCACATCTTATGTAAAAGAGATAAAGATATGAATAAACAATAAAAAGCACAGCTAAAATGTTGGCTGCCCTGGATGACATGAAGGGCAAGAAGCAGTTGGAACAAAGAAGGACACTTTTAAAGACTGGCAACAAGCAATTAAAAAGTGAAGTGGACAGTAGAGTACAGCTATATATTATGATGCATATATGGATACATATGGTATTAAGTATGTAAGTAAAAGAAAAAAGCCATAAATATTGGATTAACAGACTGGATTTAAATGCAAGGCATATATGACTAAGAATAATGCTAGTATTTAAGATAGAAAGAACTATATACTAGCAAGTTGTCTAACTGTCATTAGAAAACATTAAGGACATTAAATTCCAGTTCCAGCCTTAGAACAAACTGGTTATTTTTGAGACTTGTTTAAGCTAATTTTGGAGACAAAGGCTGTCAGTTATTGGTTTCTCAGAGTTGTTTAATGATAAGAGTGGAAGCATTGTTACAGCACAAGCTTTCTGGCAGAATTGCTGGGTTTGTAAGAGAGGATTCTAAGATGATCCCTCACATTCTACCCTAAAATTTTGTCTCTAAACATGTTTAATTTGAAAACAATCAGCTAGGGTGTTGGAGCTCCAGCAGAATGGGATCTAGGATCTTCTACAATGTCCCCTGCTTACTTTTACTTCTTTTCTTCCATGGATGCCCTAACACAAAAATCAGCATTTTTGAACAATTTGGAAAGTTGAGTATGTGAGGATTTGACCAGCTGCTGTAACCGTTATGTGTGTAGAATGTTATCTTTAAGACATTTTATATAGGAAAAATGTAATACAGTTCTCATGCTTACTTCATTCCTTTATCAGTGTGAAAACTCCCAATTTTTATTTTAGTTATGTAACTTCTCCTTGCGGGTTATGGAGGGTATCTAACTTCTGATATTTCCCAGATGTATAAACATTGTCAGTAACTGGTTGAGGTCATGTTTTCTTCAATATAGAGAAGTATGACTAATTCTGCAATAAATAACATGTTCCTGTTTTTTTTTTTCTAAACCTCTGATGGATCAGGTGAGATTTTTTCCCCTATGCTGTCTGCCTTGATGCTGAGAGGCAGGGCTGATGTTTTGAGGTTGTCCATATTCCTTCCCTGGGAGATGCCAGAAGTTGGAGGAAACAGAAACAAGACCAGGAATGTAGCATTTGCAATGATGCTGATGCTCTTTTGTTTTGCTGAGTGTCTGGTATGCATAAACACAAAATCTTGCAAAAACCTTATTGTGAACAGTTATTTCATTTGGAAACAAACTTGTTTCCAGCATTCAAGAAGGCCATCTTTTTCAAAACCTATTCCCTACCCAAATGAATGACAGTTGACAGTTCATAAGTTAGTCTTTCACCACTTATTACTTTTTACCTACCTATTTTATACGTAATTGGAATAAGTAACTATTAGAATAGCTATGCTGTGTCAATGGCTGCATCAAATTACCAACACTTTCATAATCATGTATAAACCTTTTGTTCTGGGATGTGTTTTTGCTCACTCTGAGCTACATGTCAATTTTTAAGGAAAGTGTCAAAATGTGTAAGTGTAAATGGTTTATGTAGCTATGGAATGCCTTTTGAGGCCATTTTGAGCAAAATAGATTAAAAACAAAACTGTACTGCTGAAAATGTCACAAAAAATCTATTAAAAAGTATAGCATGAAAAAACATTTATTTTATACAATTCAACAGTTAATTGTCTTTACTTGATTTAAGAAAAGTGAATTTATCCAGATCAAATCATGGCTGGTGAGACTATCTCATCTCACATAAATCTATAACAGGCTGATGCATTAATTGGCCTTATTCTCCTGGAAAGCACTGAGTAGAACAAAAAAAAAATTATGGTCTGCTATCACACAGTACAACAAGGTCTTAGCACCCAGTAGGATGGTTGTGAAAAAGGTCCCTTTTCATTGGACCACATGCCCCCATTCATGAGTGACCCCTGGAAGACAGCAGAGCCACAACCTACTAGGAAAGCATCGCTACAAAAAGAAGGGGAGTTTACTTTTTGGCAGGGACCAGAAAATCAAACATGGCAATCTACTGACAAGCACAAGTTTTACTTCTTAAGCGTGTCTGCTTTAGGCCTTAGTACCTGCAGTGCTCCTCTATCTAAAGGAACGCTCGAGGTGAGCAAAGCACCCTGACAAAATCCCTCCAATCTGTGCACAGAATAGTTAAAAAAAAAAATCTGCAGAAATATGCAGTGACTTTGTTGCTGTTACTGAAAAGGCTTTAAAAATATTCCGCCTGAAAAATTGAACAATGTAATGAAACATTTAAGTATATTGCAGTTACTACAGAAAAATGTGAAAAACATACAGCACTGAAGATTAACCACTTTACTAAAGAGTGTGAATAATGAAACAATATTGTCATCTTTTTAGAAAAATAAACTAACCACGAAACATCTGACAGTTCCTTCTGACTTCTCTCCTCAGCAATGTCAGTTCTGGTTTTTTTCCTTTCCAGGCATCATTTTCTAAAGGCCAATGACTAGAATATTCTTCGGCGAGACCAGCAGCTTTTTATCACACTGCAAAAGTGCAGTTAAGACCTGAGACTACCTGTGTGTAGCACAGTGCTGAGGTCTAGGTTCTACAACCACTGAAAGGCCATGATGTTGAGCACTCCTCTGCCCAGAAACATGTTTTGACACTTATTGCGTACTTGTTCTCTTCGATACCAGATCTATGGGAACTAAGAACAAAACATCTCCGCTTTAGATTCTGCTTTGATTTTGCTTTTTCTTAATCAAAACTTTGTATGAAGATTAGTAAAGTGCAGATTAAAGATTTATACATTGTTGTAGAATTTTTTTTCTTATAAACCAAAGTTTTAGAAACAGAAACCTATGAGAAGTAAAGGCTACAAACAAAGTAATCAAACTGATTAGATCTTTGGACTGTTCTGTAAGGCACTTTGGTTTGTTGTTCGAAGGACTACTCTTGAATTATGGCAAAAGATCGTGGCACTCATAAACCTGTTTGACTTTCTAATTAATTGTGTAAGAGTTCTGATTACAAAACTTTTTGACAATAATAAAGAAAAAAATATCAGCAAAATCTGAGGCCCCAGTGTAATCACAAAAAAATTTGTTAACTTGATTTATCCAGTTACTGCATAACCTTGCTATTATTTTGTAATTTTTTTTGGTCAAGTCCCATCATACATATATGTTTGTTACAATATATGGATTGTAATTACTTGCTTAAATGTGATACTATTCTAAAGCCTTTTGTTTATTCAGAAAATCTTTCACTCTTTGTAGTGCATCCAGTACAGGGTACTGGTGGTCTGGAGTTCTGGGTACAACCTTTACAGGTTGCCAGCCTATTGCTGTGTATGTTTACTTTACATGTCTGTTCACACTCCTATCTTTGGTTGCATCTAATCAATATTAAAAACTCCAGCACAAAAAACGTTCTATTTACAAAGAAGCTTTTCAAAATCTTATTTTTAAATTCATAAATATTTCCCTTCATACTACAAATATTTCTTTACTTAGCACAATACATGAAGACCGTCTTTCTCAAATACTTAATTTGAAATAACAGGCAAAGGAGCAATGCTTCAACCAGTTAATTATATGGCTTGTTGTAAAATGCCACTGATGCAGATGGCTAATGGTCAAACCAGCCAGCATAATTGCACTGAATAGAGTGGGCACCTGGGTTTAACCTGTAGGACGCTCTCACCAGGCTGACATCTGCAGGTGACTCTCCCTCTGGCATCCAGTAGGCAGGTGGAGTTGCGCAGACAGGGGTTGTGTGGTATGCCGCAAGGGTCGTAGCGCTGCTGGCACAGCGTGCCCGTGTAGAACAATGGGCAGGAGCACGTGAACTGCCCTAGCACAGCAGATTCCACACAGCTTGCCCCATTTAGGCATGGCTTAGAGTCACACTCGTTCACTTTAGTGGAGCAGTCTGGCCCAGTCCATCCTGGCTGGCACGTGCACCTGTGTTTCAAAAGTACAGCGAGGGAGTTAATAATCAGTTGAAACACATCATTAACATTCTTCCTAAAATCCAAAATAATCTTAGGATGCTTAGCAGCTCCATAAAAAAGTGTGCAGTGTTACGTATAAGTGAACCTTCCAGTTTGTTTTTTGAATGTAATTGAAAATCTCAGCTTCTGAAGCAAAGCCAGCATATTTCTCAATGCATGGGGAAAAGAAGCCCTTACTTGCAGAATCAGGCAGGGAATCTATATTGCTGTGTGGATCAGCCCCTCAACCCACCCACCACCCCCCTATCCTGCCCCCACTCCCATCTTAGACAGATGCTTTGCGCAGTGCCTGAGAACACATCTCATAGTCTGTTTGTTATGAAGGATCCTGGTGGCATCTAATTGGGGCAGTTCTAATGGCCAAATATGCTCTCCCAATGGGGAGCCATTACACAAAACACATCCTGCCTCCTGTCAACACTGTCGCGGGCATTGATCCTTAAACACCCAGGCCTCAATGCAAACGGCCCAGTGTAAGGGAGTCTGGGAATAAGGGAGTCTACATAAACACAGACACAGACACTGTCACTGCTGTGCAGGGCTATTTTGGCTGCACTTTGCGCCAGCACACTGTGATTTCACCAAGCAAAGTTGAAACTGGATCCCTTTTCGTGCTTTGAACCACCGTTGTGCCTGTGTTCAGATCGATGTCTAAGACCTTTGATTTACCAAAAGCAGCATAAATGAGTGCAACCGTCGGTGTTTCATGAAAACCTAGACAATAGGGTCGGAAATAATGCAATAATCCCTTTCAACATTGAGCGAACAGCATAATGCTAATACAACACGTATTCCCTCCATTTAAGCTGTTTAGAGTACGCACTCACTTGCTGTGCTGAGTCATTGTGAAGCGCTTCTAACGTGACACATGGGTTTAAAAAAGACTTAGAGGGATTAACAGGTTAATTGTACCACTGGTTCAACGAGTATTAAATTCGAGACAGCGGGATCTAGGACATTTGAGGTTAGCGCTCTGATGGGGGATTATGTGAGCAGGGAGTGCCTGTGTGAGTCAGAGGAAGGATGAGGAGAGTTCCACACGGTGGCAGTGAGCACTCAGCCCTGCAGCCCAACAAGACCTCCTTTCCCCACCATCCCCCAGCATCTCATCTCAAGATTTTTTGTCCCCTTCTTTTTTCCTTGCCTTCATCCAGCCGTGGTGAAGGGGGCATGTTAGGTAAATTCCAGAGACAAAATTTCTTCACAGTCTCTACAGACCCTCAGACCTCCTTTTTTGCAATGCACTGTGGAAATTAATTTGTTTCAACTGTCATTTTATTATTTGCTGTCCCACATTGGACAACACAAAGTTTATACATTTATTTTGCTAATGTTTTTATCCAAAGCGACTTACAGTATTACGCTACAGTGATTAACCCATTTATACAACTGAATAATCTTTACTCAAGCAATTCAGGGTGACTACATTGATCAAGGGTATTACAGTCTGAAGTGGGATTTAAAACCCAGGTCCTCCAAGTAGGAGGTAACAACTCTAACCATTATGTTATCACCCTTACAAATGGTAAAGGTGGGGGCCATGGGCCATGACCCCAGCCCCATTGACACGTACTTGAAGCCAGCAAGGAGGTCGGTGCAGGTTCCATTGTTCCTGCAGGGCAGTGACTTGCACTCATCTGTTTCACGCTGACAGTACTCTCCCTCCCACCCAGTCTCACAGAGGCACTGGTAACCCTGTGTGGAAAATGAATGCAAAAAAAGGAGGAAAAATGAAAAAAATGACAATGTAGCATTTATTTCATGCTATGGAACAGAAATCCTTGTCCATCTGTCGTGTTATGATACAAATCTGTCAAATCTGCCACAAACCTGTCTACACGCACACTGCTTAAAACTACAGTGTGACAAAACTAATTCAGCATCTCACTTCAGCGTTTCATTCAATTTGTAACATCATCAGTCATTTTCCGGAGCGTTCCTATGGCAGCTTCATGAATGGGAAACAGAAGAAAAAAACTGCATCCAAAGGTACCCCCCCCCCCCC
>UFQX01000022.1:2194133-2277023 GCA_900497675.1 Arapaima gigas | reverse complement strand
GGACCCCCCCCCCCCCCAACTGAACAGACTCAGATATGCAGACATACTGAGTTTTGTCCATCGAGTGAAAGACATAGTGGACCTTCAGTAAAATATAGTGACATTACAAACACATTGTAAGGACAGTAAAGATTTAGAGGACAGTCCTAGGAATTAAAAGAGACAAGTTAACAGAAAATGTTGAATTATTAAGGCTATTAAATCACTTGAAAACAATCTCTGGGAAAAAAGGGGTGGACATTGGGGAAATGAGGTGCAGTCACAGTAGATAAAATGAAAATGTCCCTAGTGCTTTTGAGATATCCTTTCTTTTCTCACTCACTGTAGCCTCCTACCTCACAAACACATAATTTCCCTGTTAGAAATGCATCAACAACTCAAAATAAAAGCACATAAACTGTAAAAGTACAGCTATTGCATATATTATTGCCACGTACATGGTATGATTAAAAAGAAAAAAAAATCACATAAAACAAGAAGGAACACAAAATATGTAAACACCCCTTTTGGAATCTGCACTGGAAATTATATATGTTTACAAAAATAAGATGGCACATACTTTCCTATAATTAGAAAATGCCAGGCATTTTCATTTGGCAGAGAGCAAGGGTAGAGTAAATTATTTGCATTTTTACACCCCTGAACACTACATTTTTTCCTGTGAAACTAATATGTTTCCTTTCAGTTTGTCACTAAAATCATCCACAAACGAAAGTGAAAAAAATGTTCAAAGATATGGCTAATTATCTGATCGTAACTTTCTGGGTTTCCCATTATAAGACAAAGTGCAGGGGGTTGTGATGCTTCTTCATGAGCACGATTCCTAAAGGTCATGATGCCTGCTGTTCAGCTGCACAGTAATCTGCATTTCATACGCTACATGACAGCAGCCAAGCTTTGTTTAATATAATTTTTACACTGCAGGGTGAGCTGAATACAGACATCACGATAAATCAAAAGCCACCAGGAGCCTGGAATTCTCCATCTCTGGTCAAAGAGAACATAATCTCATTCTGGCTACTAAATGATTTTCAGGGACTCCAACTCACTGCTGTAAGCCATTGCTCTGCGAGAGGTTTTGCTACACAAACAAACAAATAAATAAATAAATAATAAAACTATTCACCTTTGTTTAGGGAGAAGGACTATATGAAGGATACACATTTGACAGCCAAACTTTCCACTTTGCAGTTTTGCTGACATTTTTAAATGTGTTTTGTTTGTCTTAGAGTTGTGATGCCTTTGCAGCTCAGCACCCTTTTACACTTAGGCATAGTGTAAGTGAGTAAAGCAGAGCTGTTGCCATCATTGACTGCTGGTGAAAATATCTGACCTTGAAAAGTCACAAATTTCCATCGTAAATTTTGGTGCCAAGTAAGATTATTGACGGAGTGGAAAAGTTATTATTCCTTTCTCCTGTAGTGATGCTGCTATCAATACTTCATCAAAATGAGCAGTAGCTAAAATTGAGGAGTATGTGGGAAATATAAAACATTTTGAGCTTCGACTGCATGACAACTCTTAGACAAAAGCAGTTTTGCAAGCGCCATGAGCAATTTTCTAAGCAGGATTGCAGTGCCACGACTTGGTAAATAGGGCATCTTGGGAGAATGTCTTCTTCGAGAAACTGCTTACACTTGAGCTCAGAAAAATAGCTTGAAAAACGACATTAGAGATGCTGATAATGGCAATAGGTAGATTCAAATGTTATAATATTTTAAAAAAGGGGAAAGGAAAGGTGCAGTACTTTTCATCAATAAAATTTGCTTCATATAATAAATATAGATGTCTGAAAGTAGTGTATCTTCAATAAATAAGTTTTAAATTCAAATTTAAGGTACTTCAACTGGAAGGACTCAGTTTTGAGGCTAGCTTGTGCTGCAGTACCCTTGACCAACGTAATTTTTTGGAACTGTTCCAGTAAAAATTACCTAGTTACACAAATAAGTAATTTTTGGAAAGGGGCTTACTACTCCAGGACCCTTTGACAAAATGGATCATCTGAATTAATAAATAATACTAAAATGACATGGCAGTAAGATACGTGAATGAATAAGAACAGACACTTTATCAGAAATATTTTTTGGGTGTATGTAAATTCAATGTGATTGTGGGTGTGTTCATATTATGATTCATATTTCCATTTTAAAATATCTTCTGGATATATATATATATATATATATAGGCTTTCAGCCGTGTTTTAATTAGTCTTATAAATCCATTACGATGTAACATAGCTTGGATTAGGTTTTATAAGCTAAAAAACACTGAAAACAATTATTGCTCAAATATTGCTGTGTAGTCTCTAGCAGGTTACAGCATATGAATAAAAAATTAATTATGGAAAAAAAAAAGCATTTTAGATATGTGTAGAGGTTTATGTTCTCAGTCCACAGTGGCTACCTTGTTGTGGTGGTTGGGCTAGTGCACTGCTGTGATCCTGAGTGCTGTAATGACTGACTTATTACTCTTCTGGGCTCAACCTTGTCAGAAAGGCTAAAGTTTAGCTGTTTGTCAAAGAACACCAAGCCCCACACAGGACAGCAGCAGACAAGAGAGGTGTTGGCAGTTGAGGATCACAGTTGTGTGACACTGACAGGAACACTAACATTAACTGTGTGGAAGAAAGGCCTGGCAATCTACTAACACATCTTTATGGATAACAACAAAAAAATAAATTGTGATACAATGATGGGCAATGAGCCCTTGGTTCAGAAGGCAACTGGGGGCTGGCCAGGTATCAGTTAACCAAAATGGACTGGCACCAGGTGTGTCTGGTGAACACAGGGTATACTATGCTGAACTTGAAAAATACAGGTGTTCTCAAATTTATAATCAAGAAGACGCTCACAAGGACTTTAGAGAAATACGACACAGTTAGTGACTATCTGATTTCTATTGATCTGTGAGAAACACTCATGAAAATGATTATATGCTCCAACAATGGATGCAGAAGAGGATAAAGTTGATAAGATTGCTGAAAAGGTGCAAGTCATAGGCTACTGGAAGGCAAAAGTTGAGAACAAAGAAAATGGTCAAGCTGCTGGAAAATATGGATTCAATGACTAAAATGAAATAGGAGACTGGTTAAGAGAATTTAGCAAGACCAACATGTTCTTTTTGAACACTTTCCAGCAACACAAGTGATGACTGTACATATGAGCCTCACTCAGTGGACTGTACAGAAATCAAATTGACTACATCTACAGAAGTAGAGAATGGAAAAGCTGAATAACAGCTGTGACAAAACTGTGGCAACAGTGACAAAAATCTGGAGCCAGCTGTGGTGAAAATCACCAGTTACTGGTATTGAAAATCTCAAGCTGAAGATTCAAAATGGCAAGCCAGATAAGCACATAGTAATGTACGATCCTGGAAATATACTACTGGAGTTGAAAACTGCCTGAAAGTTATGGAACTTAATCAAAGATTCCAACTTGCTCCAAGAAGAGGCAAAAATAAGTACTAAAACAACATGTGCAAAGAAATAAAATTAGAACATATTAGAAGAAGAACCTGACCAGTTTTCTTAAAACTATACATTAAAGAGAAGTGTCACGCTTCAAATTTCAATACTAAAAGACACTCAAGGATTCATACTTATCAATACAAACAAGACCATTAACAAGTGGAAAGAATATCCCAAGTCATTATACCATATGAGGATTGAGGAAATCAACAGTTATTTCTACCTATACCCTATGGCCAGTAACTGTTGATGATGAGAGGAGATGTAGGGGCAGCACTGACAGCTTTATTGTAGAACAAAGCACTAGGCATTGATGGAATTCCAATCAAATTATTGCAGGAGGTAGCTGTTACAATATTAAAAAAAAAACTCTGCAAGGAAACTGGGAAGACAGTACTATAACCAATACAGAGGAAAAGAATATGTGTTCATACCAATCCAGAAAAGGTGATTTGACCGAATGTGTAAATTATCGCACAGTTACTTTGATCCCAAATGCCAACAAGAACCTATTGAAGATCAACCTTCCCTGGAACAAGAACTGCCTCAAGAACAAGCAGTATTCAAAAAAGGGCAGGGAACAAGGGACATAATCAGAGATGTGAGGTAGATCACTGAAAAGGCAAAAGAATATCAGAAGGATATCTATCTGTGTTTCACTGACTACAGCAAGGCTTTGACTGCATAAATCATTGTAAACACTGAACAACATTAAGAAGCATGGGAATGCCAGAATACTTGATAGGTCTTGTGTGCAACTTCTACATCAACTAAGACGCAACAGTTGGAAAAGAACAAGGAGAAACAGAATGGTTAACTGATCATTTTGGAAGAATGTGAAAGTTGAGCATCAAAAAAAGACAAGAAAACCAGTACCTCTGATTTATGTTGTTGGTGGAGAATAATTTGTATACCATGAAGTGCAAAACAAATGCACTGGTATTGAAAGAGATCAAACCTAAACTTTTCCTGGAACCTCAAATGACAAAGCCCCAACTTTCATGCTTCAGACACATCATGCAGAGAAAACGATCACTGGACACAGACATCATGCTTGACAAAGCTGAAGGTAAATGGAAAAGACGAAGACCTGCAACGTGACAGACTGACACAGTAGCTGCGGCTATGGATGCCCTTATCAAAAATTAGCAGGATGACTAAAGACTGAACACAGTTTGGGGAAACTATCTATAGAGAAGCCATAAACTGACATTGACCCAATACCCCTTAACAACAGCAACAGCAACAACAACAGAGTTATGTAGCACCACTTTGTTTCGAATATTAAATTAATATTAAAATTTGTTCCTAACGTCTACATATGTGGAATATATTAAGTTTGAACATTAATATGCAAGTAAGATGTTGTCCAGAAAAAATCTAGACAGATTATAAAACTGCATGAATTATCATAAAAGACAACGTGGTGGACTTTCTTAGCCTGATTGTGACTGATAACTGAAATGTCTTCTTTTTTCCATAACCTTCACGAGAAGCAAAACAGCAAAGCCTTGCAGTACATACTAAAGACATCGTTATGAAACATTTATATGTGTAAATAAATTGTTCACAATTTATTTGTGTGGTTGGTGTCATGGCTGTATGCAAATTCAGTGTTTGCAAAGTCCACACGATTATGTACAGGATTATGTAGAACTGAAATGAACCTGTAGAAGCTGTAGCAGGTCTGGATATTCTGACGTTTCTTTCTTCGTTTTTGAAAAGAAATGTGGAAACTATTTACCCACCTCTTGCTAATCTCTGCCTTTGCTGTATTTAGGGGAAGTCATGTGTGAGTTCTACCATGTTGCTGATTATTGAAAAAGTGTGTGTCTGGGGGGGGGGGGGTTAAAACGAGAGCTGATCAGAGAGTCTTTGAGTGAAAATTGGAATTGGAGTGAAAATTTAATGCTGAAAAGTATGCATCTTGGAAACAGATATATTGCACAGAGCATTACTAAAACTGGACATGTATTCTTACTGATTTAGTTCCTATGTGTATATACAAAGGCATAATCTTTGTTATGTTCTATTTTCATCAGGTATATAAAATATACATATAAAGCTAAATGAATTTTTTATATACATATAGTGCACTAGTGCACTAGCCTCAGTGGAGAAGCATACCTGTTTACAGTGAGGGCACTGTGAAAGAGACAAACCCTTAAACTGTAATATCTGACAGAACATCCTCTATAGAACACCTAATGTAATAGACCATGCCAAAAATGTCTGCATATGGATTTTTCATGTCTGCAATTAGTCATTTCCAATACTAAATAAGAGTTAACTGCCTACAAGGGCCCCCACCAGGTCTAGAATATTGTACATTGAAACTACTCAAGCTCCCCTATTGAGCTTCCTTCCAACCCGTTGCTTCTTTAACTGATTGTTAGTCACAGGGGGCAGTCCAAGAAACCTAACTCCAACTGGGCTTACACACTTAAATTTTGATCCAATTCTTTACCCACATTTTTAATAGAAAACAACTGTAATAAAGCATGCGGTCATAAAAACAACCCTGTCAAAAAGTATGTCACTTCAGATTTGCCATCTTACCAGGTGCAAGTCCTTGCAAGAAGAGTTGTTTTCACACTTGTTGGTGACACAGTCGTCAACGTCTTGCTCGCAGTGCAGACCAGCATACCCTGGTTTGCAAAGGCAGTAAAATCCATCTACAACTAAAGGGGAAATCATTACATTGCTGGATGACAAATAAGTCTTTAAATCTGATTTCATGTTTTTCATTATTTTTTCCATAACAAAATATAGAATGTTTGCTTTTGACAAGGGTGATATAACAATATCACTGCTTTATCTCTTAGCAGATATCATTTATGTTAAGTGAGTTCTTAAAAACCACTTGTTACATTGAATGCATTCTATATTTTAAATTGTCAAGTCACAATGTTTCCACCACAAAAATTCCTTATGGGACCAGTTAAAATGAAAGCTTTACAAACCAGCAGTTGTTATTTTTTTTAACAATGGAAATGTAACGCATGTCTTTTTGAAATATAAAGCCTACCCTCGATATAGCAAACATTATTTTTACCGATTTCAGTTTTTATGACTATTGAAGTAACATTCCAAAAATAAATAAAAGAAATTGTAATTTTTTTAAAAGAATCTACTTGCATTAAAGTGGGTGCAAAATTATATCCTAGAATTCAGCAAAATTGCTTTATTCTTTTACAGTCTAATATCAGACAAAACCTTTTGGGCGCAACAGCCCTCATGCAATTAACTTTACAACACAAATATGTGGCATAAATATATGGGTCAGATAAAACAAGATATTAGCCATGTCTACTATATATGGGTCAGTTAACAAAGATTAACCCCCTTCAATATTACTATTTTATTGATTCTAGAAGGGTTTGGGTTATTTATGATCATTAAATCACAGCACCTGCCACCCAGTTCCCATCCCTTATTCTTTACTACATCTCTTAGCCCCTGTCTTTCTGCTTCCTTTAATTGGTTTTTTATTCCCACTAGTTCAAATAAAGAGCAGCATAGTAAGCAGATGAGTGAAGTGCAGGAGTTGGATGCTGTTATGGACATGTTTTTTCATCCAGACACCACAAATGCAGACTCCTCTGCAGTATATAAAAAAAATCCCAAGGCTAATAACCCATCCGTACCTCTATTTAATCATTAATGATGTAAAGAGAGATGCACCCCCCGCCCACATTTTTTTGGAACACAACAGTGATACACAGCCAGCCAGAGACAGCAGTAATTGCAGTTCTTACAGGAGTGAATTTATTACAACCTGAGTGCAGGTCCCAGGATCCTTCATTATCCCTGAGATTTACCACGTAATCTATGCTGTCACTCTGTCTCGGCGCATGTAGCTGCTATTACTCTCATTAAATGCTCTGGCTCCTCAGTGGCAGCCACATTACTCTTTGGAGCTGCCGCCCGCCACCCGCTGCTGCTGCCTTGCCACCCTGCTCCCTCCAGGCGTCCCGCAGCCCAGGGACACTTTAAGGATTGCCTGCAGCCCCCAGACCTAAACCTTTGGGGGAGAGGTGAGCCTCCTCAAAAGATATGGCAGTTTGGCTTGGCAGAGGGTGCAGTAGCTGAGTTGGTTTTTCATAATTTACTGTTGACGGAATTTTTCATCTCCCTTTCTTAATTTGGGAAGGGGAATTTTTGGCCAGGGACGTGAATTGCGGGCCATAGAGGAAAAATTTGAGGACGTAGAAAACACCCCACTACGGGACAAGTGACAATCGAAGCCTGTCTCTTTACATACTTTAAAGGGAATATGCAGGTGTAGGCCCACAACTCCAGAGACCTCTAAGTGGCACTGGTGTATCTGCTTCTTTATGTGTTATCAACTTGCCAGGTTATTGTGGCAGAACTGTAAAAAACACAGTTTATTCTCTCAGTTTGATATGCATTTTTCAGCTGAAGTTCAACTGAGTGCAGGGTTAAAATAATTAACAACTTAGTTATGAATAATCATAAACCTATGTCACTCATTCCATATGTGGGCTATTTAATGATTTATTTGTGAAGGAATACACAGGAAAGACCTTGACTGCTTTGCCAGGAGAAGAAAAACACCCTGCCTGAGGCTTTGATTGTATTAACTGTGTCATTTATCATCCATTATTTAAATTACAACACAGCACTGATGCTTAATTGATCCTCTCTTGCGGTTGAGAGATAAAACTCATCAAGCACACTCCAGTGGTAATGTGTCTTGGATCTTCACATGAGAAGGAATAACTCCGTTTTCATAAAACTCCTTATTAGCTGTGGTAGTGACCCACAGAAACTGACTGTCAAAGATGACAAAAAAAGTGAGCAAATATGTGTCTGAAGCATCCTCCAGAAACTCCTCTCAAGATCCATGTGATCCAAGCTGTCACTCATCTCTTTGGTGCTGCTAAAAGGGAAAGGTAGGGAGGCAGCAACAGGGTGAGAAAGAGCTTTGCTCACTCACCATCGTAGCAGAAGCCATGCAGGCATGGGCTGGACTGACACTCGTCCACATTGGTCTCGCAGCGGGGGCCCAAGAAGCCGTGGGGACAGTTGCAGCGGAAGCCCAGGGGAAAATGGGCATGGTTGGACTCCTCTACACAAGAAGCCCCATTCTTGCAGGGGTTGCTGGCCTCACATGGCAGGAACTCACAGTTCGGTCCTATTGAGGATCAGAGAGGGAGCACGGGAGGAAATGGTTTTCAGAGACAGGGTAATGCTTGCAGGAATCTCAGACACTGATACACACACACACACACACACACACACACACAGTACTGTGCAAAACACAGAATGAACCACACACATCAAGACTAAAAAAAACAAGATCTGTAAATGCAAATGCTCCTATAATAAAAAATAATATATTGGCACCTTGCATATTGATCATGCATTAGCATAGATAATTACTGTATGCTGAAATAGTTTCCCCCTGCTTCATGAAGGTAATTTGTTCCTAAAAATTCTTTTGTAACGTGAATTCTTATAAATTGACGATGTACTTACTAATAGTTTCTATGGTATTTTATTAATATGTAATATGTAAATGTTTCTGAGCCCTGAACTGACATCCATATGTGCTGAAATATCATCAAATGTCATTAAAATGTACACTATTACTTCAACAGTAAACATTTAGGTAAATAACCAGGCGGTTTCCCTTCATTCATTACTGTTTAATTTCTCTGAAGACTTAACAAATAGTCACAAGCAATACATATGTGAATGTTTATTAACAATCTTTCATGTTGAAAAAAACAGTAACAACTAAAAACATCATTGAAAACAATGCAATGCATTTATAGTCATCAAACAAATTGGCATTGTTTTTGCTGTCAAACAGGAACCGTGGTTACTGAGATTTTAAATAGTTGGAGATAGCAAACAAGTAGTAATGGAAGTGAAGAAATTAATGCAATATGGAACCAGATATAACTGTGAAGAAGACCACGGGGAGACTCTGGTCACACTGCTGTCAGGAAGTGCGTTAAATCCAAATTCAATCCTTGTAAAGTGAAATTCTCATGTCCTAAATATCTGTATCTTAGGATATGATTGAAAACATTTTTTCAAGTCGCATAGAGTGTAAGACTGTAAATGAAGGACACTCAAACTCATCTTACTAAGAATGTCAGTCAAGTAAAGTCTGTTAATAAGGACATCTATTAACCACAGCAATATCTTGCTAAATCTGCTGGAAAGATTAAATAAAGTGTGGTCCTTGGACGGACTAAAAGTCCTACTTGGGCACATTATTTCAAAGCGCATCAAAGAATTAAAACATTTACCCATATAGATTAAGTAAAACAACTGCAACAGCACACAGCATACATCTACCGAAGGACCAAAAAACAATCCAGAGATGTTATTAAGAGGTCAGCCATGCAAGAAAGCATCACATAACAAAATATTTTGAATAGATAAATAGCAGATGTTAAACATTATCTCTTTTACACACACACACACACACACACACACACACACACACACACACACACACACACACACACACACACACACAGAGTACTGTGCAAAAGTCTTAGGTACCTGTGGGAAAAACGCTATAAAGCAAGGATGGTTCCAAAAATGATGCCATGAATACTTGTTAATCAATAAACCTTCTAAAAACTGCATTAGACAAAAAAAAACCTCAATCAAATCAATATTTGCTGTGACCACCCTTAGCCTTTAAAACAGCATCAATTCTCTTATGCAAACTTGCATGCAGTTTAAGGTAGAGGTTGGTAGACCCTTACAAACATTTTGAGGAACTGGCCACAGTTCTGCAGACTTGGACTGTCTTTGCATGTCCTCCCAGACTGACTTGATCATGTTGAGATCAGGGCTCTGTGGGGACCATACCATCTGTTGCATGGTTCCTTCTTTTTTGCTGAAGATAGTTCTGTATGACTGAGATTGGGTGTTTGAGGTCATTCTCAGGCTGCAGAATGAATTTGGGACCAATCAGAAACCTCCCTGATGGTAGATAAGAATCTACCTGTACTTCTCAACAGACAGTCAAGTTGCATGCCTAAGACTTTTCCACAGTACTCTGTGTGTGTGTGTGTGTGTGTGTGTGTGTGTATATAAAGTCATTTATTTACTTTACCTTTGGAGCCACGTGACATTTATTTTCAACTTTTAAATGAAAAAAATAATTATCCTAAACTGCTGATATTCCAATATGCCACTTTAATATACTGTACCTTTGAAGCATTAAGTTTAAAGATAACAGTAGAAAATAAGCTTGATGTTTGAACCTGGATTTTAAAAAAGAGACAAACTGTACATTTAATGTGTAGGGGAATTTTTTTTTGCAACCAATCTGTGATTTGCTTATTGTGCTGTGGAACTGAAAAAAGATAAAATGACATCTCTAGAAAGTATAAACTATTTTTTTTCTTTTTTTGTTGGCATGCTACAAAACGAAAATAACTAAATAGTTTAAAAGTTTTAAAATGCTTTAAAATGTAAGGCAAAGCATACTAAATGAGTATGTAAGCTTAAACATTCACGGTGCTAATAATGTATTCAAGTGTGACCTGAAAACATAGTAAATGAAATTCCTGCCTCTAATAATTTCTTATTAAAATAAAAAAACTAATTAAAAAAGTAAAAATTAAAATCTAAAAACAGGAGGAAAAGATATATAAATTAATTATGCAAACTATGCAAAGCATCCTGATACTTTTCTTTAAAATTACTTTCAATTTTATAGTCCTATACTAAGCCACAAACAATTATTTTCTTATTTTTACAGCGGGGTATTTTTTACTAAATCAGTGGGAACAGGGATCCAACCCTGTTTCAGTACAGAGCAACAACTTAAAACGCTACACTGCCTGCTGCTTCTATTCTAACTATACATATTACAACTATTTATTAGCTAAACCAACCATATACTGACACTAATATTATATAATTGTAAATAGATTATGCATCTATGCATTGCTCTGCTAATAAACCTACAGTGCAAAGCACGCTGTAAACATTTTAAGTTCTCAAGTAAACCATTAGGTCTGCACTGGTCTTTGTCAATTGGTCTGATTTCACCATTATATACCATACTGGCTTATGTTGCTCCTTCTATTCGTGATGTGTAATTGACATCCGCAGAGGTCAGGGCTCAGCAGCTGAAGCTGACGGAAGGAGTGAAAAAAACCCCTGTGGGCAGTGCTATGAAAACAAAGGCACTGAACGCAAGCCTGCCAATTTCACTGTCTGACCTCTCTAATCAATTCCGCTAAATGATGCCAATCAGTATGAGCACTCCCCCCCGTACCAGTCTTCATTAAAATTACACCTCCTCCCACCTGTTTCATGAGCAATTATTTGTTTAAAGTACACACTTTCTCTCCACCACTGTGCCCTTGAGCTTTGACTTCGCCTTCTTACACACAGGGGCTGGAAGAATTAAACATAATTCTGGCGATTAGGAGCCAGGTTTTGCCCAGCATCACCAGAAAATGAAGATGTACTAATGTTGCTAGGACAGTGAAATGAGTTCAGACAGGTGAAAGGAAAGCTTTCTGAAGTTAATTAACTTTGCATTACACCCCACCCTACCACCACTCCCTCAGTGTTCATTACCTTTAAATGGAGCCAAACATTGGCAGGAGTAATTACCGGGCTGGTCAACGCAGGTAGCGCCATTCTTGCAAGGAGACGAGGTGCACTCATTGATATCGAGCTCACACGTCACACCTTTTTATGAATGTTGGAAAGATATGAAGTGAAAAGGGTCAGACAGAGGGATCATGTGAAGAGAGAGGCCACATTGATGTTACCATAGGATGGTTTGTAACTCTGTGGAACAACAGCCAGATTAATCGCCCAAACAGAAGGTGAAAATAAGAGATAAAGTGAACATGTAAGGTGATGATCATTTTAGCAGCAGTGTGGGTACAAAACATCCTGGAGGTTCATACTAGTCACCTCCAGGGGTGACAGAACTCAGGTCAGATGAAATGTTGTCTAATTAACTTATGGACTGTAAATTATAAACACCTTCATATATGGAAAATTGTTTGGCAAGGGAATTAAATAATGCTAGGTGCTCTCTCTCTCTCTCTATATATATATATATATATATATATATATATATATATATATATATATATAGAGAGAGAGAGAGAGAGAGATATAATATAGATAGATATTCAGTACGAGTTAAAAGTTTCAATCCATTTTCTGTAAAATTCTTCCATTTCTTTACACCCATCAGAATCTGTCAACAGGTTTTAGCAGGAGATGAGCGGTTCTGCAGCAATTTTCAGACATTCAGGGGTTGTAGGTTGCTTTACTTTACCACTTCTGTCCAGTAACCTCAAACGAGTATTGTGCAGCTTGCCTAATTCTACTGAAACATTTTAGTGATGTTGGATATGTATCTTCTAACATTTTTATAACATTCTCATTACAGGCTTTAAAGTACATCTGGTCTTCATATTACTTACCAGAGAAACCCAATAGACAGATACACTCATAGCCGTTGACAAGGTCAGTGCAGGTGCCATGGTGAAGACAGGGAGATGAGTGACATTCATCTATGTTGATTTCACAAGAGTTTCCTGTAGATGGAAAAACTCAGAGAATAAGCGATATCATCGAAACTCCCATGGCAACCAATTATAACCAAAAGTGCACTCAACAATGTATTGGGGGAAAAATAAAAGAATATCACCTACTGTGATCTTTCAAGCCTGCAAGCTGCACACCCACTGGTATGTACTAAAAATAAATAAATTTAACACTGGGTTTGATTCACAGAGGTTTACACTGCGTTGCCTTGTGTGGCTAAAATAGATGATTTCAAATCAATTTGAATAAAAATAAATGAATAAACAAGAAATAACACAGAAATATAACAGTGCCTTTGATAGGACATGGAGCAAGAACTCCCTTCTGCTCCAGATGAGACAGAAAGCAAACTATATCTATAAGAAAAATCAGAACTGGCACAGTCACAATGGTTGAACCATTGCGAATGAAAGAATTAATCAGGCAGCATAGGGCCTGTCTAGCTTGTGTAATTAAAAGAGGATTACAAAAGCTGTCATCTGTGTTCATTCAGAAAGAAAAATAAAACACAAAACAAAATAAGTACACACTGACTGATATGAGATAATAGGCATGTATTTCCAATTAAGCATGACGCTTAAAACTGCTTCAAATTAAAAAGGTTAAGTAATTCTCTATTACCCTCTTTTTAATGTGACAGGTTTTGTACTGATTAGTACTACTGAAAACATAGTTATAGAACAGCTGAAGTTGAAATAAAACACATAGGAATTCAACTGTTCAATAGCCAACTCTGAACAAAAAGTTGGCACATGCCAAATATCATTTAAATCTTTAAATCTAGTGAGATTCTCTTGCTGAAGTCTTACCCTGTTATCATACTCCCGTTATCTCACCAGCCTTGCATTATGACACATGCTGTGGTGGAGCAATTTTCCACCATGCTATTTGCTCACGTGCAAACCACACGTCTTCGGCACTCATGGAATGTGCCACCATCTATGCAATTCTACGTCCTCATGCTGCCACTCCCAGCTAACAGTAAGTTCTGGTGCTAAGATAATCCGACATAGGCTTTTGTCTTCTAGCATGCCCACCTCCATACACAGCTGCTGAAGTCTTATTTAGTCAGACTGTCGATCGTCTGTAGTGTTAAGTGCAGTTCTAAGTTTGAAACGTCAGACAAACAGAAGCTGTTTAGTCTAAGTGCTGAACAGAAGACATAGATCTGTATCTTTTTAAAGCAATAACACTCATTTAGTGAGTGCCAAAGTCAAACTGTTAACTGGTGTTTAGAAGGCGACATTCTTTTATAAATGGAAATTATTTTCTCACCCAGTTTTCCCAAGTAGGGGATAACTTTTATCTGACTAGGGTCTCCTACTTGAGAGTTTGAGGATATGGTGCAGTATTTTTGCTGTTCCTAGAATTGCAGTCTTCTGGACTGAGACCAGTGTTGTCAAACCTGATGGAGCCACTCTTTCAGCTAAGGGGTCATGCCACCAAGTGCTCCTATCACCAGTGGAACTTCCTTGATTTTCACCTTCCACTTTGTCTCTAATTTTTCTTTGAATACATGATATTTCTCTGCCTTCTCTATTCCTTCTTCCTGATGTTTCTATCACTCAGAATCACCACATCCATCACCACTGCTGTTTTCTCCTCCCCTATTCCCACAATATCTAGTTCATTAGCTATTGCCTGTTAATGTGTCTGTATGTGGAAGTTCCACAGAATCTTGGCTTCGTTGTTCTCCACCACTCTCTATGTTACCTCCCATTTAGATTTGGTAGTGTCCAAGCCAAATTCCTTACAGATGTTCCTGTTTATGATCCCTGCCACTGGTTGTGCTTCTCACTATATGCTGTCCCTGCTTGTATCTTGGAACCTGCTACTGGGTGCTAGATTGTATCAGCAGCTTTTTTTGCGCAGTCTTCCCTGATATGGTACTTCTGTTTTGATTGACTTGGGGCTGAGTACTTGTTCTTGTGCTGTTAGTGTTCATCAGTGCTCACAGGGTACATGCTTCGATGTACTTATCCATTTGAACACATGTTACATATCTCATTCAGGACAGTAGTTGTCATAGTTTCCAGGCCCCTTCCCCCTTCCTTTCAACTGGTATACAGTCTCAGGGTGTTGGATTTTGGACAGAAAGCTACGTGTATTATAATATGTTTTTGTGTTTTGATGTTTATAGCTTCCATTTCCTCGCTTAGTCAGCTTACTATGGCAACAGGGTATCTGATGATTGGCAGGGTATATGTGTTGATGGCTCTCATCTTGTTCTTTCTATTCAGCTAGCTCTTTAGGACCTGTCTTATTCTGTGGAGGTATTTGGATGGTGCTGTCTTCCTAGTTTCTCCCTCGTGGTTCCATTTGATTTGGGGAATCCCCAGGTATTTGTAGCTGTCCTTCACATCTGTTATATGGCCCTGTGGTAATTCAACTCCCTGTGTATTTATCATTTTCCCTCTTTTTACCATCATCCTGCTGCACTTCTGTAAACCAAATGACATCCCAATAGCTTCTCTGTAGATCTTTGTCCAGTGGTCAGGGAGTCAATGTTTCTTTCAGACTTTGCATACAGCTTGATGTCATCCATATACAGGAAGTGGCTGATGATAGCTCCACTCATGAGCCTGCAACCATAAGCACTCTTAGTGATGATCTGGCTGAGGGGGTTCAGGGCTCTGTAGAACAGCAGCAGGAATAGTGCAATTTCTTGGTAAAGACCACACTTTATGGTCACATGGGCAATTGTCTTTGAGTTGTTTTCTAATGATGTCTTCCAGCAAATCACTCGAGTTCTCGATGAAGGTTGTTAGCTTTTTTTGACCTTGTACATTGGTAATCATTCTAGAATCCATTTGTGTGGCATTGAGTCTCATGCGTTCTTGTAATCAGTCCAGACAACAGGTTAGTCTTCTTGCTCTTGTTTTCAGAAATCTTAATCACAGTGCACTGGTGTTGTGTGAATCTTTCTCTCATATGCACTTCCAATACTGTTTTGTTTTGGCTCTTGGTGGATCTGTGGCTGATCTCTCATTGGCCTGCAGTTCAGAGTACACTCTACATGGTTCTTTAAAAGAGGGCATTTATCCTTGGGCCTCTGCTTCTTTGTTTATCGCTGCAATCTGTTTGTCAGTACAATTAGTCTTTATTTAGCGGACTCCACGGCCTTAGGTTTGGGCATAGCTTTGTACTTTCTCATAGCCAAGACCTCTCTTTTGTCATGTTACCTGTGTTACATGTTACCATAAGTTTTCATCTTGAGTTCCAGTCTTAGCTTCCAGGGATCCTGGATGGTTGGGTTCTTGGGTTTTGTAGCATTACTGCTGCTGCAGCATAAACCAAGTTGTTGGTTTCAGTTATGGTGGTGGTTGCGATTATTTATACTGCTACATTCGTATCTGCTAACATATTGTCTGATGGTAGCTTGTTCCCAAGTCTAGAAAGCCTAGTGCATTGCTTGACAGTAACCAGCTTAGCTATGATCTTCTTATGTCTACAGCTGAGCCACTAAAGGTATCTGGCATGTGCTCTGGCATACATTTCATCATGGGGCCTCTAAATGAGATTGCATAAGATTTAAGCCTTAGTATTGGCATCTTATGTTATTAATTTCGATTTTTGGCTCCTTTTGATACTGTTGGAGCACTGGGTGACTAGTTGTTTTTCTGTGAGTGTAGATGATGGCGTCTTCCTTATCAATAATTCCCTCAAGACAACAGATGCATTAATTCTTATATTAGGAAGGCCGCTTTGCTATGCCAAGGCATTGCTGAGCTTCAAGAGGAGCTCTACGCAATTTAAGTCTGCCACAAAAATGAAGGAGTTTTTGACTAGGGTATGCCTGCTAAAATAAAGGCTATTTTGAGGTGACTGCATAAGCACTAGGCCAGGGTCTTTTTGTTTAGCACTGAGATTAAGTAGGTAGAGGAGTGTATCGCCTATGTTTTTAACAAAGTGAATGAGTTTTTAATATAAGAGAGGTTTATCTCTCTATGGAACCAACAGGGGGGAGTCATTCACTGATACAGCCCAGATGTTGGAAGTTGCATCTTATTTTTACAAAAAACTTTTTAAAGTCAAAGGAACAGAGCTGGTAACTGAAAGCAGCTTTCTAGCACAAGTAACACCTCTTTTTTCCCAGAATGCATTTGGCAGCTTAGAGAGCCCCATCACTTCAAGGTGTGTGGAAAGATGAACTGACAAATGGTTCCTGGCTTAGACAGCCTTCTTGTGGAACTTTATTCTATTTTTCAGGATGTCAGAAATTTTTGTGAGTAGTTGAGGAGGTGCTTAGTTGCTTACTAGAGCAATAGGGGAGGGGTTCTCTTGTACAAAAAAGCAATTAGGCCTATGTTGCCAATCTTGGCATCTATCTTGGCCCCTCATGGTGCTTTGCATAGAGGTAAAGCTCACTGAAACTGTCTTCACCAAACACCTAAAATGGGTGATGGCTGACTTGATCCATTGGGACCAGACTTGTTGAGTGCCTTGGCAGTCTGTAATCTGGAATTTGCACCTTATCTGAGCCGCAATCACTTGGGTGGAAGAACAAAAGGTCTCTCTTGCATTGGTCAGCCTGGACTAGGAGAAAGCATTTGCCCAAATAGATCATCACTTCTTGTCTGACACTTTGAGCAAGATGGATTTCAGCCCTAAGTTTCTGGTATGGGTGTGTATGCACTACACTGAGGTAGGAAGCCAAGTTATCGTCAATGACTCCCTTCAGGAGGGGGATGCCCTAGCTTAGTGGAGCAAGGCAGGGCTGTCTGCTCTTTCTGCTCCTCAATGCTCTTTATGTCAAGCTGGTGGCAGCCATCATTTCCACTCATCTTGGAATAGACAGCCTGCTCTTGCCATGGAGTGCCAGCGAAGTCATAAAACTGGCTCAGTATGTGGATGACACCACATTGTTTGTGTACTTTTGGACAGATGTGGGCAGCATAACAAAGTATAACTACTTTAATGTAACACACACAAAAAAACTAATACACTGTATAATATGTAATATTGGTATATAAAGCAGTCTTGGAAAATAAAACATCCTTTTACACACTGCGTCAGTTAATATGTGTTCTATTTTCAAAGTCAAAAAACAAAATTTATTTTAAAAAATCTTTTTCAAAGAAACATATAAGATTTCCAGTCAAATCATAAAATGTGTGAAATGCCTAGTGGTGAATTCTGCCTCAACTGTGACCATCATATTTAATATTCTGTTGTTTCCCAGAAGAAGTCTATACTATCAATCAAATCATTTGATTATATTATGTAAAAAGCAAAGTAGAAATCTTGAATAATGCTTTTTTCCTACAACTGATTTATCGGGATTACTTTTGTACTATTTTGTTGTCATTATTATCCCTGTCATATCTGAGGATCATTGGTAAATCATCAGAAAAGAGAAATTTCATAGCATGTTCAAAAAATTACATTCATATGTAAATATATGATGAATATCATATCATGTCATATGAATATGAAGAAACATCTTGATGAAGTTTCTTAGCATTTTATTGACTTTATACAGTGCTAGGTATTCCAGTATCAATTTGTGTAGCATCAAGTCACATGCATCCTTGGTTTCTAACATTGTCCTCCAGTGGTCCAATAATAAATAGACAGAAGTATGTGCCCTGCTTTGTGCAATCCTTTCAGGCTAAGTTCTGGATCACTGCAACCCTGCATTGGACAAGTGGTTTTTGATAAAAGCTGGATGGATAAATACACAGCAGAGAGAAAGCCACAGTTTTGTTAAGTGCATAATATACTATTACTTAATTGTGCCCTTTTCCTGCTGACTTAATTCTGAGGTCCATCTAACTGCATGTGAGTAAATAGCAAGTGGGGTAAAGAAACCACGAAGTATGCAAGCATCTTCCTGTTCATTTTTGATGTTTACCTTCTATTCCTTCTGGACAGAGACAGCTGAATGCATTGAGCTCATCAAAACATGAACCTCCATTCTGGCAAGGCTGGCTGAGGCACTCATTGACTTCAATCTCACAGTTATTGCCTGCAAAGGAGAGAAAAAGGACCACTTCATTAAGGATCTGCTAGGTGTCGACTCATCGCTGGGGCAGTGCACAAAAAATCTGCACCAAATTAGTCACATGAATTGATGTGAGGGGACAAGAAAGCTTTTTACTAAGGATAAACTTTATGTCAAAGTACTTAGCCAGGATGCGGAAAGGTGTAGGGGAGTAATGGAGGTCCCTTTGATATGTGGGGAGTAAATAAGTGTTGCCCAATGCTGGGCAGCAGAAAAAAAGGTACACTTTTTGACACAGAAGAGCAGTAAGCGGGGTCTATTCTATAAAGTGACAAGAGAGGGAGGAAATTACTTTGACATTTTGCTTGGTTAACCTACCTATAAATCCAGGTGCACAGAAACAGTCATAGGCATTCAGGGAGTTCTTGCAAACACTGAGCGGTCCACAGGGGCTGTTCAGACAGTTGTCTGCATTTACCTCACAAAACTGTTCCATTAAACCTGTTGGACAAAAAGAGAATTCCACAACTACTATACCTTTTACTTTCTTAGCTACGACTGAAATGTTATCGTTACAAATCTAGCTTAAGTTACTCTGTCATCCAAAACTACAGTTTAATTTTGAGCAAGACCTCACAAGATTTCTGAACACCCAGAGCAAAATTTACAAAAAAATTCATACCAGCCAGTACGTATTGTTTTTGTCAAATTTTCTTAAACTGGATTGTATTGTGTATGGGTATATGCAATAATTCCTTCTCATCCAAACTTTCTGTATCCAATTTTTTTGCTATAACAGCTGTTAAAAATGAATATCTATATTATATATCAGTATCCAAAAGGAAACTTTTACTATAAAGAATTTTATCTGAAGCTTTTCCATAATAAAAAAAAGTTCAAATAAAAATTAAAATAAATTAAAAAATCTACAATTAAATACTGCACAGTACCATACAATGTACTGTAATAAAAATACTATATGTATTATAATAAACTCTATTGTATATGTTTATAAATTTATCCAACGCTAGACAAATATGTCCATGGGTGTTAGCAACAGTTTCCGCCTGTTTCACTTTGCACCATGTCGCCACATTTATTAACAGTTAGTTTTTTTAGATGAATCTATTTATTTAAATCTGGTTGTTGTGTCAAACAAAGAGCTGGATGCGTCAGGTTACTTTAATGCAGATCTTTATTCTTTTAATCCATCACAAGCGTGCATTATTTATTTTTCCTCATTTAAAATAATGGGAAATAGGCACTTGGTAATTCAAAAAATTCAGTATTCAATGCATTTGTGGAACGACTAAGATGAGGACACTGAGCAATTTCTGTACATGGGGTTTCCTGTCTTCCCCGTTTCTGCCTTGTGATTTCCATGCAATTGGAGGATCCTCAGGTACTTGTAATTGTCTTGAATATCTGCTATGTTGCACTTTCCCTCTTTTTACTATCATCCTGCTGCACTTCTGTAATCCAACTGACATCCCAATACCCTGACTGTAGATCCTGGTAGTACAGTGGATCAGGGAGTCAATGTCATTTTCAAACTTGGCATACAGCTTGAAGTCATCCATGTACAAGAAGTGGCTGATGATAGCGCCAATCTTGAACCTGTATCTGTGAGCACTCTTGAAGATCTAGCTGAGAGGGTTCAGGGCTCTTCAGAACAACAGCAGGAATAGTGCATCTTGTTGGTATATACATCACATTTTATGGTCACCTGGGCATTTATTTTTGAGTTGGTTTCTAATGTTGTCCTCCAGTGGTCCACTGAGTTTTTGATGAAGGTTATTAATGTTTTATTTATAGCACTACGCACTGTGTCATATTCTTTCCTGTAATAAATCCAGGCAACACTCAAGTTGGTCTGCCTAGTCTAGGAATCTTGGTGGACAGCTCTGTCTACCAGTAGGTGGTGCTTTGAACCTTTGGTATTTCTTATCTATTTCTGGGGTCACATACTTACATGTGCATTGCATTCAGCTTGACGTCTATGATGCATGACAGAAGCTTTCATGTTGTGGACAGGCAGGTTGTCCCTTAATGGGGTCTTTCATGACCTGCCCTGTCCTTCCTTGGGTTAGCCAGTCAGGATGGGAGCTTGTTGTTAACAGCTGGTTTATTTGTGTGGTAAGGCAGGAATGTAGAGCGGCAAGTTTCTTCATTTAGTATGCAGGGATCACATCAGGCCTTGGTGCTGCCAAGAACTTCATGTATGATTCATTGTTGAAAAACTACTGTTGTGATGACTGGTTCCTTCTCAGAGAGATTGTTACACTCTGTTCTCAGGCCCCTTAGCCACAGTGCACTAGTATTGTGTGATGATTCCTTCTCCCATCTTCCAGTACAACCTCGCAGGTGTGACGTCGTTCAACAGGAGACTTTTTTTGATGATGTTTTAGAATTGGGTGACCAGTTATTTTTTCTGTGAGTGCAGATGATTGCCTGGTTCTTACCTATATTTCCCTCATTCGTCCTATGTAGGCATTAGTATTCTTCCAAGGCCATATCACATCTTGTTCATTTGTGACTGGTTCCATTCCTTCTTTGTGCTTTTACAGAAGAACTGGCATAACTCTCATTGTTCTTGTCATTCTCATACCAGGTGTTAGGCAGGTGTAACATTAAGAATCTTGCCTATTGAAGAGTGGTGTTAGTTCTGGACTGGGAATTGAACTGCAGTTGCTCACATGCTAGGAAGTGGTGTTATCCACTATACTATCCAACTGCTATGGTAGGAAGCCACCCACAAGGAAAAAAAAAGAAAGAATGGATTTATTGGCTTCTTTATTGTGTTATAAGCTCATATACAATACTGGGAAGAAAAAACATTTTTGGAGAGAATTATTGGAGGGATTTTTTGATTACAAACAGTTATTTGTCCATACCACATCATCTACACATTCATAACTTTTAAACTCTCTCTCACTGTCCCTCCTTCCATACAATTTTTCCACAATGAAAATAGTATAGTAGCAATAGTGGGTTTAAGAGACACCTTCATCTGATTCCCTAAATTTTTGGCTTCCCAAATCATCTACTTTCCATACACTCCTTTTGTATAGGAGCCGCCAACACCAGGCACTAGTCAAGGTATTCCCAACAGCATAATTAAATTGCTGAGACACTGGAATTTTAATGTCTTTAATGCATATTTTATTCCAATACTACTACAAAGTACACTACTCATGCCCTCATATTCTCATAACAGGACTCCTCCATCATCAGCTCCTTTGTCACTACTGTCCACAGATTTGGGGGACTCAACAAACTTGCTCACTGGGAGGTGCAAACATTCATACAGGCTCAAAGCACAGATGGACAATCCACGAGTACAACCTTCAGTGCAGCACAGCACAATATCTTAAACCCCTGAAGCGAAGTTTGGTGAAATAAAATTACATAAAGATATGGGACTGGAACACGCCCACCAATCAGCATCACTATAAAAACTCCTCTGACACCTCTTCTCATGCTGTGCTCATGCTATGCATCACATCCTACCACCACCCCTTCACCTCCCGTTTTCTTGTACAGAGTCTTGTGAGTGGGGGGGCGGGGGATCAACAATCTAGCTCACAGATTGTAAATTTTATTTTCTCACATATTACAGCTACTGGTGGTTTTTGCCACTTACCATCATCGTCATGATGATGATTATGCTTTCCACCTCTGAAGAGCATCCCCCAAATAACCATTCCCTCATGTCAGTCCAGCAGCCCCCCTCCCTTCTCTCCCTTGCCCCTTTTTGTTCAGGTGTAAAGACAAAAAAAAACTGTTGGATGTATATGTTGTGTTTGGTGCATAGATGCTTATATGTAATAGTTACTTACTCCTGTGGTTCAATATACAAGTGACATTGAGAACACTGCACACACCAGGTGTAATGACATGCAGCAACTCATAAATTATATATCAGCAAACTCTATTATAATTCAGTTTATTGAATTTAGTATATCTGTGTGTGTGTGTGTGTGTGTGTGTGTTTGAATGAGAAAATGTGTGTAGAGTGTGTACAGTGTTTGGATCTTGTGACCAAAGATGCAGAGCAATTTGCATGTGAGCCGTATTGGCGCACCAACATAATAAAGTAATAACATAAATTAGCACCAAACTTCATTACTTTTCAAGGTGTTGAAAGTAATACATTAGAGAGTGTGGTTTGAATGAGAAAGTGCATCAGTGCATGTGTGTGTACAGTATGGGCGGTGTCTGTGGCCATGTTTGTGTATATATAAGAGCGTATATGGTGTGTATGGACTGATGTGCAGAAAAATTTGATTATTCATTCAACTTTTGGAATTTAGTACCTTTGTGTGTGTGTGTGTGTGTGTGTGTGTGTGTGCGCGTGTGTGTGTGTATGTGGAATGAGAAAATCTGTGAATGTTATGGTTCTTCCATGCGTTGTGTGTGTGACATTACTACTCCTGCCTTTCCAAGTCTTGTCAGAGACTGAATTTTACATTTTCAAAATAGTAAGCAACCTTTTTGAGGTATAATGATCTTGACTATGCCGAAAATCTCAGGGTGAGAAGTAACACTATTCCAAATTGCAAGTATGTGGCTTAAAAAGCAAAGCTGTACATAAAAAAAAGCAGACAGACAGATGGACCAACAGAAAATGAGCATTATACATATAGACATTAATTACCTCTTATAGTGCTGTTTTTAGGTTCTTCATTTCTCAAGAACACATTCAGAGTTGTATAGTATCTTAGAACCATTTGTGGAACTGGACAAAATAAATGTGGCACTAGAATCCATTTGAAAAAATGAACCCCAGTTTTTGTTTCTAATGGATGTATTCACCAAATAAACAATCCCACTTGAACCATCAGGGGGGATCCATGCACTTTGATCTGTGATAACACAGGCCCTCTGCAAAATAACTCATAGGAGTCTGGCAGTGTGGGCGCAAGCGCCCATGTCAACCTCCACATTTAAAGCTGCTAGACAGACCCCCAGTGGAGAGGCTCCTTTGCAGAATGGAGCAGATTCAATGCACACAGGTCCTCCACCACTGGGCAGTCATTGCTTTCAAGTCCTCAGGTATAGCAGGGATGAATGGGTTCCCATGATCCCATGTTCTCTAGTCTGCCCAGTTCTGCTATGCAACATAAATCGATGCATGCTGAGGACTTGCAGATGCTAGTGTTTGCATTCAGCCTCCAGCTGACTAAACCCAGAGGCATAAGCCTCTACAATAAAAATACAAATAAACTCCAATAGCATCAGAAAACTGCTATTGAAGTGAGAATTTTGAAAAAATCTATAGGGGAATGCATCAATTCAAGGTTAGTAATACTTATTTGGTGTAACAGAGCTGGTTGAAAGGTTTTTTTTATAGTTTAAAGTTAGATGCCGTAATGCATGTTTTCTTCGAAAAAAGAAGAAAAAATAGCGCAATAGGCGCCAGGTACTACTCAGCTACTCTAAGAACAAAAACAATGAAAATAGGACAGCAACCTCTATTGTTGCTGTATACATTTATTGTAGTGTGGAAGATATACCACAGTCGCCCTTCAGCCTTAGGCCTTCATCAGCATGTATACACACTGATAGAACATACAATTACACACATGACGCATGATTACGCGTAACAACTGGACAAAACCAAAATCATTAAATTAACAGAGGGCATGCAGGGAAAAGCTTTTCACAGCAGGAAAGCTTTTCATATAGATGATAAAGCAACCATTACTTCAAACATTTCAGCAGTAAAAAATGGACATTTGGGTTCCATAAAACCCAATACGTTTTATAGGTACTGAAATACATTAACTGCTACTGACAAACAAAAACGTCGACAAGCAGTAGTTAAAAACTTTTTTTTTGACCGTAATCTACAACCAAGATACTATTACTATACAATTTGCTACACTGTACAAAGAACATAAACTTTAACAAAGTAAGGTTGCGTCCTTTCTCATGTAAGATGTTATACAATCTCTGCACCTAGTACAACAACATCTAAGTAATAAAGGCACAACAACATAAAGCATAAATGTTTAGACAGACTTGCAAACAGTACCTTCATAAAGCACAAATTAGGAAATGTTTGACTTTGAAGGCAGATGCAAGGAGAACCTCTTGTTAAGGCTGAACAGTCACCATCATTTCAGCATTTGTTCAACACTGATGCATACTCACTGTCAGGAGTTGAATTATTATCTAGATTATCAAAGCTACACATAAATTAATTAAAAATAGAATAAATAAATGGATAAAAGAAGAAAAGTCAGAAGTACCCATAAATAATTTGTGTAAGTGCTAACCAGCAGTAATAGCACCATAACATATGGAACATTTTCCAAGTTTACAAACACTAATGGACTAGAAACCTTTGTCATTTTACTGAGGGAAAGAATTTGTCTGTGGAGTATGAAGTTTTATGATTGTTAACCAGTGGCAAGATAATAGAAAGATACAATTCGACTTGCCTTTCCAGGTCATGCAAAACACCCTTCCTCTGACCACTCTTTTAAGACCAAAGTAGAACTGAATGCTCTTTTCACAGCATAAGAATGTATCCCATCTCAAAATCCTTTCTCTGTCCTTTTTCATTTTCGAACCAGAGATCGATTGGCTAAACAGTATTCCGGATTTAAATGACCTCAATGATCAGGTGTTCAAATGAGAATTCAGCTGACACACCTGAACTTGTTCTTGGACTGTTGCATATTGTCTTCTTTAGCTTATTTAAAATTTTCACAGGAAAAAATTCACTAAGACATAGGAAGTAATGTATTATATACCAAACTTTTGTGATCACTGCCTAAAAATGTTAGATTACATGACTTGTAACTATCCAAGGAAAATCAGAAGTGTCAAACACCTGATGCAAGTCCTCATGGTCCACTACAGTGATAAAAGCAGATCATCTGGTATCTCTCAAAAGTAGACTCCTGAGATTTGATTCAGAGCTGTAGACTGTAGGAAAACACACAGCAGAAGCATCCATATTTCTCAGCTATGCATTGTGTTCATCACCCAACCACCCCTCCCGTCACACTGGTTCATGCTTCTTGTTTCCATATTTCATTCTGTTTAATCCATTTCCTCAATAGTAGGTCCCGAGGAGCTATTTTCTTGCTATTATTATACGTCGGCCCTGTGTCAAATTGGAAGTTTCATACAAGGCCTCTGGAGGTATCATTTTTTTTCCATATTGCTTATGTGAAAGAAAACACATTTAGATGTTCTTGTCACAAAACCTCTGCACGCATCCATAGTGCATTAGAAACTGGAGTATTTTCTCCTTCGCTGTGCTCAGATAGTCAACCATTTCTAAACTGAAGGGGGAAAAAGAAACGATGAATGATTTGCTGAATACAAAGTATTTCGGCATTCATCTAAAGTCTCACGTAAGGCTAAAGCAAGCTTTTGTAAGTCAACTTCCACCATTGCTTTTTGGAATGTTGAGTACGCCTAAGCCTTATTAATTTTAAACCTATCTATGTGTCCTGTGATGTAATAGCCTGCGCTGACGGCAGAGAGCCTGGAGGGACACCCTGGAGCTTTGCACAATTGTCAGTGTGTAGTTTTGCCACATGGACTACCAACCACCCTTTGTCAGAAGTACTATCATTGAATTTTTTTATTCATGCCCAATTTGCCTTTAGTGCTCTACTATTTCTGAGTGTTTTTAACCATAGCCTTTGAATAACTTTAAGCACTAACTACCACTTGAAAAAATTAAAATCTTTTTGCTTTGAAAAACTTTGCTAACCCCAGAAGGTTTCTGCATGGTACTCCCGATTTCCTTTTCTTATTTCAACATACCAGAAGTTTTTGACCTTTTGAAACTAGTCTAGCAATGCATTTATTATTACATTTAAACACAGTGGTGAGGTATCTATGTATTACTTTTCCAAGACCATCAGCAGTAGGGTTATAAATGTGGGCTTTCACTGCACATTGCTCAGAACACAATGGTTTCTGTGCTCCTTGAAATGTAATCTCACAAGCCAAACTGCACAATGAGCCTGGATGATTCCACATAACACGTACTGGGATTTGGTCCAATTTTAGGTACATAGTTGTTTTGTTTAACAGAGAATATTCAGACAATTTGCTGAGACAATAGTGGAGCCAAGCTGTACCAAAATAAACTCTTTAAAAACATAAAACCACTGCTCCCCTGTGCCAACAGATCTTCTGTGGGGTGTATCATTGAGCACTGGAAGACATATCCTCCTAGACTCACTGAGAGGTAGCCAGAGGAGATACTAGCTGTATGTACAAATGGGTGTTGAGAAATGTTGCACCAATAAACAAAATAATCTTTTCGCTCCCAAAAAGAGTGAGATTCTTAGGTTCTATTGTTAAACCCTTGATCAAGACCCTAACAAACTTGGTCCTGTAATATTTCTGGCTACATATATGAGTAAAACTGAAGGTAATTTTAATTAATCTTGGCTAAGCAATATTTAATTTTTATTTATCTAAATACAAATGTAAACAATATTTTATGTACTATACTTCTGCTCATATTTCCTTTGACTGGTAGTGTTCACAAAAGACACTTTTTTCCATAGCTGTATTACAGTACTTGATTCCAATCCGTTTTTCCAATTTTGCATACAGGAAATAGTAAAATGGTGAGTTTTCAACAAAAATTCACACTTTGAAAATCATGTCTCCCTTTCCGTTGGCAGTGAACAACATTAGAGAACTTTCACTTTAATTTAGTTCTGTGTCTGTTTATGTACAAATTTACACGTATATGGAGTCACGGATGATTGTTTTATATGTGGTCTTTGGACCACATCTTATGTGGGGAACAGGTTAGGGATATAGGTATGTAACCTTAAACTTGGCTCTTTAGTTTCCAAAACAAAACAAACAATTTTTGTATTTAATCCAACGGCAGCATTTGACTTTAAAGCCACAAAAATATTTTTATCTCTAGTTCTATAAGATTTTACTACTAGTTCTAAATTGTCCCAGTGTGTTTAAAAAAATAGTTACTAGTAATAGTTAAAATTCTACTATTTTATTCATATCACTTTATAGTAGGTAATGATGTATAATATACATATATGAAAAAAAATCTTCAAATTCTGATGGACAAATGTATTTGTACTCTGCTACAAAGTCAATGCAAGTGGAATTACTGGTGCAGAATCCACAGTCACACTCGTTATAATTAACTTCACAGTTCAAACCTTCAAAAAATTTAAAAGAAAACAAAAATCATTAACACTTACTGTTTGAAATATTAAAATGCAAAAAGAATTAATCAAGTCAAGTACAAACTTGCCATATTTCACATAAGATTACAATGGAACCTGATATAATTTCTCCACTTAGCTGAAATGAATATATGCACACTATTAGAGCCCTTAAAATTAAAGCAGGATCGCATTTCAGTCCTTTGTTACTGAGCTAAAGCGTTAATACCATACTACTCAAATTTCAATTTATTGAAAGAAAATGGTACGACAGCAGAAAGACACAAGGAAGCTTCAGTTTAATTGTTCTATAATTGTCATGTAGATCTGCATTGCTTCTTTTTCCAGTAACAACACAGACCACTTTCATTTGCAAACAACCACTGCCCAGCATATAGAGTTTACCCTGGCACAGCATCAGCATACACTGGAAGTGCTTGTCAGGCAAGCTGAATGTAAGTATGCATGAGCCCTGCCTAGAAATGGATTGGAAACAACACCAGATGCTCAGAGCACCATGAATACATCCAAGCAATGTCCCCTAAAGATGAGCAGATAGGGGGATGTCTGAAGCATCCAATCCTACCAATGGCTGGAAAAGAGAGAAACGAAGAACAGTTCAGAGATACTAATCTCGGCAGCATAAGAACAAGCCCTCAGCACCAAGTCAGTTGAAACAGAGACACCAGACTGCAAAGAAGCCCCTGAGACAATCCAGCACTTAATAGACAGTTGCAAGATGCAGGCAGGGACAGTGTATACTGAGAGTCACAAACAGTGGTAAGGATCATAAACAGGAACATCTGTAAGAAATATGGCTTGGACACTAAGAAGTCTAAATGGGAGGTACTGCAGAGAGCGGTGGAGAACAAGAGAGCCAAGATTATGTGACACTTCCCACATTCAGACAGATAAACAGTTACATGTTAATCAGTTGGTTATGATGGTAATAGACAAGGAAGCAGAAACAGCACTTGTGACTGATCAAGAAGTAGTAATATGAGAAGCTGGAGAAATACCTGGGCTTGAAAGAAGAACTCAAGAGAATGTGGAAAATGAAAACAAAGATAGTTCCACTGATAATAGGAGCACTTGGGGCTGTAATCCCTTAGCTGAAAGAGTGGATCCATTAGATCCTAGGCATGACAACGCTAGTCTCAGTCCAGAAGAGCGCAATCCTAAGATCACCATAAGTGCACCATACCCTCAAACTCCCAGACTGGTGGCATAAGGCCTGAATCTGAGGAAAGTTACCACCCACAGAGAAGAACTGGGTGAGAAGGGAATTTATATATATTTTTTTATTTCCACTTTAGGAACCTTAGGACCTTAGGAACACAATTCTCATACTGGGTAGAAACCCCCTCTGTTTTCAGAACAGCTGGAATTCTGTGCATTATGGATTCAACAAAGTGCTGGATACATTCCTTAGAGATTCTGGTCCATGTTGACATGACTGTATCACATAATTGCTACAGATTTGTCAGCTGCATATTCATGCTGCCAATCTGCTATTCTACCACAACCAAAAGGTGCTCTACTGGATTTAGATCTGATGACTGGGGAGGCCATTGAAGTACACAACTAATTTTTACATTCATGAAACCAGCTTTAAATGACTTGTGCTCTGTGATATGGTGCATTATCATGCTGAAAATAGCTATTAGAAGATGGATAAATTGTAGCCAATTTGTGTCTGTGGCCTTCAAATGATGCTTAATTGGTATTAGGGAGCTTATAGTGTGCCAAAAAAACACCATTACACCACACCTGTCTGGTTTTTGTCCCACTGTAACCTCGGCTTCTTCTTGGCTGACAGGAGTGGAACCCGATATAGTCCTTTGCTGTTGTAACACGTCTGACTCAAGGTTTGACATGTTGTACATTCAGATATGTTTTTCTGCCCACCACTGTTATAAAGAGTGGTTATTTGACTGTAGCCTTACTGTCAGCTCAAACCAGTCTGGCAATTATCCTCTGACCTGTTTCATCAACAAGGCATTTCTGCCCACAGAACTGCTACTTTGAATGTTATTTCTTTTTTTAATTTTCATACAGTTCTGTGTAGACTCTTCCAACCTCTTGTGCATGAAAATCCCAGGAAATCAGCAGTTTTTGAAATTCTCAAACTGACACCATGCACTAGCACCAACACTCATGCCAGAGTGAAAATCACTTATATCACATTTTTCTCCACTCTGAACTTTGATGTGAACATTCAGCCCATGTATGTGTGATTTGATTGGCTGATAATTGAGTGAACAAGCAGGTGTACAGGTGTTCCTGATAAAGTGGTGTGTATGAGGTTGTGTGTGTGCGCATAAATGTCTCCTAAAGATCAATATAAATATAGGTGTTTGTATCCCATTACTAAATAAAAGTCTAAAGTCTAAAAGTCAAAGTCAGGCAGAACAAATTATCCCAAAGGATTAAATGGTTACTGCAATGCATACCGGATTTCGTGTTTTTTGTTTTGTCTCAAAAATGACATTCCCTTAGTCTGCTGAACATTTCCTAGTTTCAAGATGAACAACATAAGAATATATTTGGGTACACACAACCATTTCAGTGTGCCTCTAGGTCTTTTTGATTTGCCTTTCACCGGCTACCTTTTGCGGCACAGTTACGTTATGGTCATATTGGCTCCTTCTGACTTCAAAAGATAAAAAAGGTTAATACCATGAAGTGAAGGAGAGCACTCTGCTCCAATTTCTGACATTTTATGCCCCTATAAATGTGTTCCACTGCATGGTCACGCTCCAAAATGACTATCATTAGCCCTGTCACAGGCCACAACTGTGGGAGGCCCATGACTAATGCTAGACTATCAGCCTCATCGGTGCAGGGCAAATTCTCATCATTCCTCAAACTGACCATGGAACCAATTTCCACTGTTCCCCATGTCGTAAAATTTGACAATCATCCCGACTTCATTAATAATGCATAACAGCTCTTGTCCGCAATCAGGGCTTAATCAGAGGTACGTCTCACAAGCAGGGAATCGACTCAGCCAGGAAATTATTGGCAAAATTGTAGAGATTTATCCCCCCCCAATGTAATGACATAAATGATGCAGGGAAAATTCCAGCATTAATTAAACGTGTAAATATCTGGATGGGTTTAACCAGGAGCACAGAAGTGGTTTTATGAGAAAGACCACAATTAGTCAATAAGCATGATATCTATGTTACAGGTTGGGCACTACATGTGCACAAATACACTTTTTATACAAAAATCATTGTGTGCATTTACATACATTCAGATATATCTTGAATGCCTCATAATTTAAGCCAGAACCTCATTAGATCTGACACTGGTTTCAGTCATTAATCTGTCAAAAAAATGGCAACATAAATATACATGGAGATCATCGATTTTATGGCTTTTTGTGTCAGAGCACCTATGTTAGCTGCGTGGCATTTGTGGAGTTGTGGCTGGAGAATTAATTTTCACAACCAGATGTTCCTCTGATGTTAAGCATCACCATTTACCTGAGCTAGGGAATGACACTGACAAATCAGTGGCTGGACTGTCACACCCCCAGGTCCGAGTGCCTGACACCTGTCCCGCCTCCTCTGTTCATTGGCTCATCGCACCTGTTTGTGGTTAACTTAACCCTTTAAGTACCTGAGCTTTACAACCTGTCTTTGCGAGGTATTGCCATGTTCATTATGTGCATACTGAGCGTTACTACTCCTTGTTACTCCGGCTATTGACCTGTTTCTGTCCCACAACCTAATCTTGTTTGTGTTTGCTCCTTGTCTGTTTCGTCGCTTGCTTCGGATTGATTCCTGGTTTGACCCACGCCCGATTGCTGACTACGTTTCTGGATCTACCTCTGTGATTAAACGGTTTTCGACCTTGCAATTCTGCACGTGTCTGCATCCTGTTTGACATGTGACATGGATAGACAGACACATAAAAGGAAATTGTAAAAACCAATTAACCTGAAATACATCTTTGGACTGTGGGAGGAAATCCATGCAGACATGGGGAGAACACTGAAACTCCATACAAACAGTGATGGATTTGAACCCACACCTAAATAGAGCAGATGCTGTGCACAGGACCATCACTCACTGTGGCACCAAAAGGCAATGTAAATACATTTACATGTTACGAAGCTCTGTCTGAAAATTCTTTAACCAAATGACAAATGTACTTCCACCAAATGAAAAGAATTTCATTTTTCATTCATTTGAGATTGTTTCATTTAATTTTCATTTGCCCTAAAAATTTTCTTCAGAGTGACTTACAACATTAAGCTACTTACAGCCATTTAAATATTTACACAGCTGGATAACTTTTATGGTATGTACCTTCCTCAACAATATTATAAAAGGGTTTGTCAGTCAAACTTGCCACCTCTTAGCCCAGAAGAAGCACTGCTAAAAACTATTCTACCTGCATCCCCCTACTGAACTGAATGAAGTCATGAACGAATTTGGACATTTTTCTGTTTGTGTGGAGATGGTACGTTTTCCCCATGTCTATGTGGGTTTCCTCCCACAGTCCAAAGATATTTACTTAAAGAATAATCAGACAAACTAACCAAAAAACAGACAGACAAACACAAATTGAGCTTTGTATAGAAATAATGTACCATGAGGGCAAAATCGCTGGTACTCTTCCATTCCATTAAAACAGATAGTGCCATTCTGACAGGGCCCTGAATTGCAACGATCAAAGTCTACCTCACAGAACAACCCAGCGAAGGCTAGAGGAGGGAGAAGAATCATTATAGAAGTTGATTTGTTGGGTCTAATCCTTCAGCAAATTAGGATTTGTATGACTTTGTTTTCACATTCAAAAGCTGCTGTATAAAGCTTTTATTGACTCAGAAGGCTTCTGAAATAAATACAGGTTTAACCCAGTGGATTATTTAATCATGATTAGCCAGTTTATTCCATTGAACTGGCCAAATACACCCAGCAAAGATAAAAGATAGTACTAATGAAGAACTGGAAAAACGATCTCAACTATAATACACTTAAAGTATCCTGTTCTGGCCTCACTTTTTAAAAAATAATTTATTACATTATTTCATATATATATAATACTGTATTTTATATTTTTGATCATTTTAAATATTTTTAATGTTTATTTTATATATATCGTATGCTTAGTTTCTTTGTGTCTGCTCCTTTTCATCAGATTTTATGGAGGAAAGTAGCATATTTTTTTACAAATAGAATATTTCATTAATAATGAGGGAATATATATATATATATATATATATATATATATATATAAAGAGAGAGAGAGAGAGCAGGAGAGAGAGAGAGAGAGAGAGAGAAAGAAAGAAAACAGTAGTGGTGACAGATGTGGCAGTTCTGATTCTAAAGAACAGCAAAAATACTGTGCTTTATCCTCAAACAGCAAGGCCTCTGGTAGGAGTCTGAGGAAAGTTACCACCCACAGGGGAAAACTGGGTGAGAAAAGAATTATTTTTTGTATCATTTTATATGGGTGTATATGTATAGACATGCTGTGTATGTCTATGTGTACTATTTTTAGCTGGTCAATTGACAAATTGAATTGCCTTTAATGTACTTGTATAAGTTCACATCAACCTACATATGATCACTATCATTCCATAAAGACTGCTGAAAATTGCAGGATATCCTTTGGTAAACTGGCACACTGCTTTAGCAAATACAGATACCCTGCAGGACTGCTTGGAAGGATGGCTTTGACAAGTTCCCAAAAAGATATCCTTTTCATGTACCCATGGCTGAGGCTGAGCCTGCTTCTCACGTGGAAGAGAAGCTTGTTTGTTCTGAGTCATAAGTGGACTTTGCCCATTTCCAGTTATTTGAGGGAATGTATAACATACAGTTCAATGGCAGTAATGTAATAGCTCTGGACCCCTAGGTTTATGCGTGACTCTGACAGCAGTAAGGCCCAGTGTGACAACTGTGGGAATGCTCCACTGAGGCCTGCGGGGATGCTACGGGTTGATAATCAGGTTGACAGTGATGAATTGGGCACATCATACTGGAATAAAAGCTGCAGCTGAAGAGGCCTATTGGAAAAGGGAACCATGCCCCTAAAACTGGTGGTTAAACATAATTCAGAGAATTTTTTTTAAACCCTCATGCTTCAGTGATGCTTCAGAAGGATGCACATTACTCCATATGTTTAGCCATAAATACTGTTTTTGAGCCTTGAGAAAAACTTGGCATTTGAATGGGAGCCAGGGGGGTTAAGACACTAAGAGTCACTCAGACAGATACCAGAAGATAACTTTATTTATTACTTTCCATATATGAGGAATTACTCATGAAATGTCATAAATGAAGGGCAGTGGGAGCATTTCTGATGCTCCCGTACTCTTCTGCATCTAATAAGACATACTAAATGAATTTCTATCTATAAAGCACAATCTCTGTCTGTTTGTTCTTTATGCATGGCTTTGTTTTTCAACCCACAGACTTGAAATTTGACAAAGTGGTACCTAAATGAGGTTTTTGCGCAGGCAAGTTCATCAAAATTAAAGAAGGCTACTTACTTTTTTGAAAAAGTATTATTCTATCTCTCACAAGGCTTGGAGAAGGTGAAGAAGTGACATCACATGCAGATTTTTATGCCACACAGGCACACATCCACAAACAGGCTGGACATACTATTGACTCAAACAGAACCTGGAAGTTAAAAAAAAGTTTTCTGAACATAATTTAATACTGTTTGCACATCAGTCCTCACACAGCATACATGCATTACACACATAGACACACACACACACTTTGACACACTTCCTCAGACAGATGAGCACTGGGTAACTCAGCTAGTGTGTATTTAAAACTATGATCTCAATATAAATTGCTATACTGTATATTTAGTTTCTTTGACTGTCTGCTCCTTTTCATTAGATTTCATGGAAGAAAGTAGCATATTATAATTACAAATAGAATATTTAAACAAGTAACCAGAACATCCTTTTGCTGATAGTGTTTGAAGTGGAGCAACTCTTCTTACTTGCATGTTGTTATGCGTATTGGTTGGAATCAGCAATTACCCATTAAGTATTAAATTTATAATTTCTGCTGTGAAAAAAAGATAATGCAGATTATTCTAATGTTCCAACTATGCATTTCATTAACAATGAGGGAATAGAATGTAGAATATTATTGTTCATGTATAAATCCATTCAGCAGTTTGCTGACAAAGAAGTATCTGTCATGAAAAAGCAAACCGAGGTGGGCAGAATAGGTGTAGCTATAGTTATTTTTCAGTTTTTATTTTAAGCTGTTTACCATCTTCTTGGTTGACTGTTTATGGAATTTCACAAAAGTAGCTCTGTATATGATTGTGAATAAGAAGCACATTCTCCATATGAATCAAACTCACATGCACTGACTCAGTTAAGTCATTCTTCATTTAGGTGGCACCTGAATGCTCTTATTTCTGTGACCTCACAGCATCTGATAAATGGATAATAACGGCACTTCATTTTCATTAAAGAATGCTAGATGCAGGGGCATGAAGAGTACAGGAAAAAATGCAGCATGTGCTTGGTGACCCGACACTTACCTGCTACTGTGCTACTTGGTAAATTGACTCAGCCCATACTGTGACCTTCTGAGAAATGCAATATTGAATACAGATACAAAGTGTGGAAAAACAGGACAATGTCCATTGGAAGTCAAGATATACTGGCCCAGAACTGTGCCATCTTAGGTAAAACTAATTATGGTGATTGACAAAATAATTTTAACCATCACAGCGAAGGAACACATACTTTACTTTCCTGCTGTTTTTTGACAGCATGATCACCGTTTTGAGGCCAATCTTGTAGAGAGTACAATGTCATGGTCAGCAAAGCAGTTCCAGGAGACCGTTTTATTGCTGCTGAAATGATGCTTTTAGCTAGTAAAATATTAAGTACATGAATCTACAGTTTCAGTCATACCATGCTTTAAGTGGCTTTTCAGGCATTGGCATTCAAAATGGCACTGACACAAATCCATGTAAAATCCACGTAAGGGACAGACAATGGCATGTAAACAGCTGGGAGTGAGTCAGAAATGTGTCAAAATCTGGCTGTGGTTCCCAAAGTACCCTTGAAATGGGAGCAGGAGAAGGGGACTTGCCTACAGGGGAATCATTTGCATATGAAATCACTGACAATCTTTCATCCTGACACGTGTCAGATTTAAGTGCGACTAGTGAAGTTGTGATAATTGATGGTTACATGAACTCTAAAATGCACTATAAATTAATTATTTGCTTGAAAATGAGATTTTCATTTTTTAAGGACTTTGTAAGTCCAATTAACAAAGAACACGTATAATTTCAGCTATTTATTTGTTTACTTTTTTTGTTGAAAAACAGCATTTAGTGTTAAGTTATTTACTGCTATGTATCCATTCATGCAACTGAGGCACTTTTCACATGGTCAACCAATTTGGGGTACTACAGCAGGCTGTAGGATTCAAACCTTGATCTTTAAATGCAAGACAACAGCTCTAACTTTTATATTTTCTTTCAACAAATCTTCAATATAGTTCTCTGTAATTACTTTCTTATTTTCCTAGATAGGGAGCATGCAGGTACTGTGGATCTCTTGTCTCTTCTACAAATGTGCGGAGGACAAAATTCATCTCTCAAAATTGGGAACTGGGGGGTATGACCCAAAATAAATTAAAACTTTCTGCTCCAAGCCAGAACTATATGCAGGCTCCAGACATCAAACTTACACCACCTTTTGAACTTTTGTCCATGAATGATTTAGCTGCCTTTCCCTAAACACAAAGAGTCAGGAGTATGACTTATTCCCAGCAGACATGACATTTTTTGTCCATATCCATTTCAGATTGAGAAATCTGTACAATGTAAGAGTAAGGGATTCAGTGGCTTTATATATACTCAATGCTTCCCATCCCAGACACAGTCATTTCCAAAATTTTCCTCTGGCAGGTACTTCTAGTAACTGGGGGGGGGGGCTTCACAGTATTTAAACTGTTTCTTTGCTCAGGCAGTGACTGTTATTAATCAAACTATCTGGATAACATAACTGTTGATACTATTATCCTATGAACCAACCTCAAATGTACTAAACTATCAACATTTGGAGTGGATTAGGCACTAGGCACTAGAACTTCTGGACCATCTTAAGCTATGCATCATTGAACCTTGTGCTAGCATCCAACCAGAAGTTCTTCAATATGTTAAAATTGATTGGAAACATCTGCAGCACAGCTTTGCTTAAAATAGACAAAACGTTGAACATGTTTTACGAAAAGGTCTCAGTTTATACCTATATCACTCTGAGTGTTTTTGCCTAACGTTTGCACTGTGATGGATTAAACATCATAACCAATAAATGTATCAGATAATGGGCTTCGCCACTGAATTTCTTTTGAAATTATAAGCATATTAGAGTTATCACTATCGCAATTCAATCTGGAATTACTGAAGTGAATTCAAGATGACCTCCTTCAAGATGGCAGAGGGATGTTTACACATATACTCTCAGATATGCCCTTTGGTCCAATGCAAAATGGTATTGTTACATTAATCACATTTGGCATTTTAAAAATAATTGCTGCTTCCAGACTTTTTACTCACTAACTATTATATATGGTACATACTGTATATAATTTAATAAAAGGTGATTTGCAACTTAGAACAGGACTGTCAGAATGGAACCCCATCATAAGTCAAGGAGTACCAGTATATAGGAATAAAATAGAACTTCTTGCAGTGAACATGAATAAAATATGAGGAGACAGAATATTTTTAAAAATATTTTTAAAAAAAAAACAATAATCGATACAAGTCACCATCCTGTTAGGTTTAATTCCTGTATTAAGGAGACTGCATGCTCATCTCAAATACTTTTATTGTTTTATTTGTTATATACATGCCATTGTCTGCCAACTGTATCTTCCTCTGAAGTGACAATTGAACAAGGCAAAGTTTTCTGAATATGAGTGAAGGATATAAAAATAAAACAAAACACGATTACTACATTTAAATAACTTTCAGAATTAATAGACATTTGATGAATAGCTACTGAGGTTATATACAGAAAGGTTATTATATACATGTACTATGATCCATTATCCAGTTGACATCTTTGTCCAAGGTGACTTATAATGTTAAATTTGCATACTAAGTGAATTAGAATATTTTACCAAGTTATTGATATTGTAAGTTTTACTGTATCAATTCAGAGTAAGTACCTTACTCTAGGGAATCACAGCATGAGGTGGGATTCAAACTCAGGCCCTTTGAAAAAGAACAGCTAATTACTATGTTACCTGCTGAAACCAGCAGGTAGTGGAATAGTGAATATATATTGAATGATATAGCAGTATTTTTAAATTATTTTAATTATACTGCAGCACCTGACCACTTGGCAGCAAGTACTCTACTGAAATGCAGTGACTGTGTTATTAATTTAAAAAAAACCCCCCAAGCCTGACTAAAAATCATATGAAAATGAAATATGAGGGGGTTCATAGTAAAAGACTGTAACGACTGTAGCTTGTAAAATGAACTTTGAACATCACACCTTTTCTGCTATGGTTCATTTTCATGCTGATCAGTGCAGACAAGGGCAGCTTCATGAACCTGACTAACTTAGAAATGACTTAAACACTAATTAAAAAGGGCAGAGATTTGAAAACGATTTTAAAAAATGCATTTAAACAGGAAATAAAGGTCTGTGTGGTGATGAGTGTAAAAGCAGCAAAGTGTGACTTCAAATTCAAGATCAACAGATAAAAATGAATTTAGAATTACAGAAAAAAAATTGCATCATTTTAGTATGCAGACTTTTTATATACACCAATAGATTTATTTTAGAAGTTCTGCAAATGTTTTCTGGTGAATAGGAGATTGTCCTGTAGAACACTTATAACTGACAAACCAGCCAATGTTGAAACTGTGCAATGAAAGTCCTTTAAAATGCAGTTTGTTCTGTAGAAGGAAATCATCAGGTACTTGGTTCAATGCCAAAATAATTCATTGCTTCTTTCCGTGAATAACACTCCAGAGGATTCCATGTTAATCCTCTCAGAAGCAAACAAAAACACTGCAAGTATGCAAGCAACCTTTGTTCCTGAAGAGATGAGCATCGTGCAATTGCAATACTTTACAACTATTTTGCATCATTCAAAGTTTCCTGGAAGTTGGGTCGTCTCATCCGAATACTTTGCTGAATGTCATCCTCTTTTTTCGATCTTTTGTAAAATTTGGGGAAAATAAAACAGTACCTCACAGTTTTAACCTTCTCATATATTCATTAACACAATTATTATTCCCTGGGCAATTCCCAGTTTCACAGAATAACCTGAAGTTAAAAAGGCTACTAAAACATTTAAAATCTATTTTAAGGAACCAACGCGTCTTTTTTGCAAAACTGGTATCCCTCAGTCATAATACTGGATTATGGGCAGAACATTTTTATCTGCCTTTTTTTTGTTTTTTTTTTTTTAAATGTTCACCCTTATGAACATTTTAGTAAATATAGTATCGCAGCTAAACTGCAGCTACGACTAAATAGCTACAGAGCAAAAACTGGCAACATATTCAGTGAAAATACAGACCATAATCACCATGCATGTTTATGTCATAAACATTTTCCTCAAGAAATATTTGGCACCCAGGTGTTTAAGCAAGATGAAAAAACGAATCACTGCGAAACAGCTAAACTTCATTTATCGGAGTACGTCAGTTTCATACTGTGAAATTTTTTTTAAAGTGGCAGAATCACAGACTAACTCGAAAGTACACATTTCAACATCCAACACACTTATGGAGTGTTTATGTTTTATTAGGCAAAAAAACACCCTTTTTCTAACAGATTTATGAAGGCATTGATTGTACCTGCTGCCCAGTATGCTAATTGAGTGAATCACCAACATAAAGGCTCATCCTAGCAGCTTGATCTATATCACATTTGTCAACCAAAACAGGGGCTGCATCTGTAGGCCACTGACAAATGCCCACATCGATAGCTTTTGTTTTAAATAAAACATGGCCGCACTCTGTAACCAATAGTTGGTCAATACCTATAGTAAATAAGGTCGGCTGATGTATGTTGCTTAATAATGGAACAAATTACAACCTTAACAAATATCTCTGAGCCTCATTTGCAGTCTGCTGTGACCAAAGCCCTGCTGACTGGTACTATGGTATGACTGGTACATTTTATATTTAAGTAGAATGTGGTTTTTTCCCTAATTTGTCAACTTAATTGCATAAATATATTGTTTGGTTAAGATCTCATATTTAAGGATAAATAACAGCAAAATAAGGCAACAAATAATGGAGCTGATAAAAGAGGTTCAAATATTTAGCCAGGACCTGGTTTTAAGACAGTGCTGTGATCTTTAAGAATTAGTACTATAATGAGAATGTCCCCAGGTGCATTGATTCTTCAAACTATTTTCTAAAAATAAATTTTTTAATAAATTTTTAAGTTTTTGAAACTTTCTATGTGTAAAGTTTCACAATCAAATAAAATACAACTAAATTAAAAAAAGCTAAAAATAAATACTGTGTAGTGGGATACCCTCAAACCAGTTTCTGTAAGAAAGGAACCACCAGATGTTGTTATGTATGAACTTCCAGAAATAATCCTGAGCTCCTTGTTCTAAGTTCGGATATAAAAGATTTTATCAGTATGCTGAAAGAAACACAGGTAAGTTTTTTTTGTTAAAGAAAAGTAAAATCAAAGGCAATCAGTGTACACAAAAGGTTTTATACTTTCAGTTTAATAAATGGAAAATAAAGTGAATCATGACTATCTTTTCTGGGATACAAACTATTAAACACTGATTGTTTACTTCCTCTTGGTTACAGACAGTTTTGCTACAGTTTTTAATCTATAATGCAGACCATAGACAGGGCAATGATGTTTAATTTACAGCAACTGGGCAGTATTCCTCCAGCTTGTTTCTCCATATCCTTTTTTAAGTTTTAACTAAATATCTCTTGCAATTTGATTACAAGTACATGCATTTATACAATGAATGATGGCATAATTGCAGCCAATATTAAACTAATTATAACAAATAGCAGATTTTAATCACAAAACCATGATTAGATAAAGAAAATGTTTGAGTGCAGCAATATAAACAATGCAACCACCACAAATCCTATGCAAATATTGTAAAAATGGCAAGATTGTAAGCAACATCAGCCAGCAAATCATCCACAGAGGCTGCATCAGAGAGGACATCATTTCAAGCAACACTGAATACGGTGTCTACTATAACCAAACTCATTTGGAAAAATAATGAAATCCATGTATTCATATACATACAGCATTGGAGGGTCTGTCACAATAAATGTGTCTATTTCGAAGTCTTGCAAACAAGGGCGGACAGAAACTAGTTTCATACTATGATTAAGCATGTGCAATTCTTTAATTAGGACCAATGTCTTTAGTAAAAAAAAACCTCATAATAGGACACAATATTTCTGACCCACAGTTAGGGAATAAATACACTGTATGATCTCCTAGCAATTAAATTACATTGGTTCCAATTTGCATTGTGGTCATGCTTTAAGATGCATAGAAAGTAGCTGGGTGTCATATAGTATTCAATGACCAACATCAATCAAAAGATCACAACACAAAAAAAAGAGAGAAAAAAATCAAATAACAAAATATTGATGCTATAATCCACATCAAAAGCCCATCAGTGTGATCTTTTTATCTTGGTTTATTGAACACTGGGTACAATGAAGGCTTGACAGAAATACATTTTCATAGTTAATTTTTTAAAACTTTTTTATAAAGTTGGTATGTTAGAAATTCATCAGAAAATACTAGTAAAGTTTTTGTAAAAATTAAGTTCAGATTTTCAACTGACTATTTCTAACTGGTAAATATATTGTTCATTGAGATGTGGCTTTAAATTTATTCATCCATTATTGTTAACCGCTTGTCCTAGTCAGAGTCGCTGTGGTCTGGAGCCTTTCTTATTGTAGTTGGGCACTAGGCTAAGAGAATATACCTTGTATGGGACACAGATTCGTTGCAGGGTTTAAATTTCTTTCAATTGTGTTTGCCACCCTCTCCTACATAACTAAACAAAGTGATAAAACAAATTCTGATCAGAATGTTATTTCTTGATGTTCATGGAACAACCACAATAGATACTACTACCAATTACCGTGCCTCACAGAAGGAGTGAGGTATGGTGAAGGATAATTTTGAAAAGCGGATTAGGCCATCATCCTTTTGTGCTGCTCACTTCCATCTGTCAAGTAAACACTGCAAACCACTTTTCTAATTACATTTCTGAGAAGCTAAATGGATTATGCACACCAACACCATAAAGTTTACCATCAAAATCATTCCAGTAACGAGAGCTCGACTAACAAGGTGTTTTTGTGTTCCTTGTGTTAAAATCAAGTACTTTTTCCCTCAAACTGAATATAAATATGAATGTGCATATTGTGAATATTGGTTCTTTTCCTCAAAAAATGAATGACATTTAAATGGAAGCCCTCTTTTACAGCCATGTTTTTTATATAGCAACAATAGTGGAGAAGTTCCTGCTGCATGAACTCAGAGATGTTTCTACAATGTAGACAGGAATATCACATAGTATATATGTAAATATGTAAGTATAGTACTCACTCCTGTCTCAGACTTTTGCCTCAGGGGTCTCCTATGATGAGAATCTATCCCAAAAGAGACAGCATCCGACCATGACTCAGACACACTCACGCAGGGCCAATTAAGAGATGCTAATCAAACTATATGTAATAAAATTCATTCCCAGCCATGTGAAATCATTATTGCAAATCATGGCATACTATTATCACCAACAAGACAACACCTCCCTCAGCGGTTGCACCAATTATTTAAGAAAAGGTGAAGCCTTAATACAAGAATCAACAACATGTCAGTGAATGATGTGATTAGGGACTGACTGCAGTGTCTATGATTGACTTTTATTTAAAAGGAGGTGTCATTTAAAATGCTGATCTGTTCCGCTTTAATATTGTCACCCGTTCACAAAAAATAAAAAAAATAATAATAATAAAAATACTTTAAAAATGTAGTCCAGCAGAACCAGCGCCTAGTCTTTCAGAATTAAGGTGCATCCACAGCCTTTAAACAGAACACATTTACAATTCTCCTTTAGAGTGACACAAAAATGTCAGATATGTCAAATGCATCAGACTTGGCAGTTGACAGGAACTACTTGGAGGATAATGAAAAAAGATCCATATATTCATATATACAAAAAGGTGCAGGATTGACTTTGTTCTGATCTTGGGTGGAAAAAGTATTCCAACACAGAAGAAAATATGAACAAATAATACAGGAAAGTGTCACAATTCTTTGACGTTTAACTTGTAAATATTACATTTTCAGAAGTCAACCCCAAAATAATGATGTCGAGACTTTGTGGGGAAGTGTTTGACAAGATGTATACAATTTAAGCTTTGCCTTGCGTTCTAAAAACAGCGTAATTCAGAATAACTAAAGTCAGTTTTGTATTTTATAGATTGTCAGGTTTGTCCTACAAAGACCTCTAAGTCTGTGTATCTTGCTTGCACAGTACTTCAGTAATCGCAGTCAATACTGATATTTTTATGAAAATTAAACTTTTTGTGTTTTTTCCCCCACAAACTGTTAAAAGTGATGCAGAAAATGAGAACCCAAAACAGGCTAACCAACTTTTTTTGAAACTTTGCTTCCCCCTACAATGAGTTTGTTCTTCAGAATATATAGAAATGGGTCACGTTTTGCAGGGGATTATTATTTATTGCAGTAATTATTACGAATATACAGGATAAGATGACAGGTATCCTGCACTTACCCAATGGGATGAAGCATAGGGCCCTACCTTACCAATTTAACAACCTACCCACCCAATCCCGCCACCCTAACACGCCACCTTGCAAGTTCTTCACTGGGGTCATCAGGTAGGCACCATCATTCATCAGTGTTTTGCAGACTCACGACACCTCCGGAAGGCTCAGCAGTGAGGCCTGGCATCCCAGATCCACCCCTGCCAAGCCTACTAAGTCAAAGGTCCACAGAGCCCCCAATAACTATCCTGCAGCAGGTAACGCATTCATTACCCCTATCCCACTTTCCCACACTCTAGTTGAGCTGTCCTCAACCACAGCCATTGACTAGCCCTCTCAGCCACTTGCAACAACTCCTTTACCGCTTCCCTTAACCTACGTCCTCTAACTCCAAACCCACTCAACAATGAAGTAGCAGTTTTTGCAACAAAGCCTCTGGCACCTACCTCTACCGGCTTAACATATGCCTGCCACCCCCGCTCACAAACTTCAGCCACCAGTTCAGCATACTTCAACTTCTTTCTTTCATATGCTTCCTCAACGTCATCCTCAAACAGCACTGTCAATTCTGAAATATACTATCTGCCTAACCTCGGAGTACAACACCATATCCAGTCTCAGTGTAGTCACCGCAAAACAATGCGGGACCTGTAATCTCCTACCCACATCCACTACTAACTTCCAATCCTTCACTCCTGACCAATTACCTACTCAGACCCTTTGCTGCTGTTTGCATTTACTCTGGCCCTCACACACGAAAGTAATTATCTCAACCCTGCTGGGGTTTATTGGGCATTATTATTCATTGCAGTGATATGTAGTATAACATAATTTCTTCATGCAGGAATGTGCTCAAAATGACAAACTTAGCAAAATATATCTAACATTATATTCTGTGCCGTATACTTCCTTGGTACGTCATTGGAATAAAATGCATATTTTCATCAAACATATTGATCTATCAGACTGCATTATTTATCCTAGCTGTGCTACAGTCAATATACTGTCAATTATCGTTCTATAAAGAGGAATGTGAGCTTAGAAGTATAACACTTTTTAAATAGTGTTTTAGCCTGCCAGGGGAAAGTCTTCAATGGCCTTCAGTATTTGAAGGATTAAAAATATGCTGTGACAGAAATCAGTAGTTCTCTGTCTCATTTTCTTTCTTTCATCCCCCCCCCCATCTCAGGGCATTCAGAGGCATACAGAGTTTTAATGCAGACTTAAAATGACCCTGGTTGGACTCTGGATGTCTGTGGAGTGAGCAAGCTGTTTTCTTTCTTCTCAACATTTAATTAAATGATTCAGGCTTTATTGCAGAGATCATTTGCTCTAGGTTCTTGTTTCCCTGCTTTATGACCTTATATTTTTCACAAGTACAGGAACCTTTTTCCAGCATGAACTTACCAGGAAGACAGCGACATGTGTAGTTATTGATGAAGTCCACAGACATGCTTCCATTGAGACCAGGGTTGGACCAGCAAGCATTCACCTGCTCGGAACACGTCCGCCCTAAGAGGCATGATTTATGCATCAACACAAATGGACATCTGAAATATTCATTACACTCTTTAAGACACAGCACAGGCACATCTTTAGCCCAAGCTTTTCCACAAACATGCCCTATGCACTGTTGATACAGTACTACAAACAACCATACCTTCCTTTAAAATTTTCTCAAGCTGACAGAAAATAGAATCTATTCTGCAAACTAAGTAGAGAGAGATTCTTCTTTTTGTATAAAAAGAATCATTTCAATAATGATTAATGTGAAATGTCTTGCTTTTTTGTTAGCTACTTTTATCAATGTCAGACACAACTGGGGTTAAACTTGATTAAAAAAGGATAAAAACAAGAAACTTTTAGAAATCAGTTGAAATGTAAATTTCTAAAAGAAACATTAAGTGTTGCTTGAGAAAATAAAATATTGCAAAGGAAAAAATGTTAGCATTTCTGTCTCATACTGGTTTAGGTTCATTCTAACAACACTTTTGAGTGCATGACCTCAAAACATCAGAATTTTTTTAATAACCAAAACTGACATTTTTAATTATCTCCAGTGGAGATGGGCTCTATATCACAACTTGGACAATAGTTAACAGAAATGAGTGACAAGTTTTCACTTGTTTGTAATCATTTACTGTGCCTTCAGAAATTCACCTCAATTTTCTTTTCTACATTTTGTTCCTGTTGGCCCTCCAAATTTAACACAATTAAATAACCTTTGCCTCTTCAGTAGGACAATAACATGTTTAGGAATTTACAAAAATTTGTTTCATCAAGATGAAAAACTTACATTTCTTGTTTACTAATGTGATACCGTTGGCAGGAAGCAGACGCGTGCAGGCACAAGTTGACAAACGCTGTTTATTGTTAAAGGAAGTTCCAAGGTTGTAGTCACTAGACAGGCAGGGGTCGAATCCAGAAGTCAGCATAGTACCAGAAAGGGTCAGGCTAAAGCGGTGATCGGAGGAAAGCGAGGGTCGGTAACGGGTAAGATTAATAGGAGAGTTGCTCAGTACACTCAAAGATACCATGAGCAATACTTCGCATTGGTCTGGTGGGATGCACGGGTTTAAATGCAGGCAAGAAGCAGGTGCAGGCAATCATGGAACTGGGAGAGGCGGTGGGTGGAATAGTGGGCGTGACAACTAAAGTATACCCCCCTATGAGTCAGTACTTTGTACATAGTCCACTTCAATGCAAATTTGCTCCAAATCTGTCGAATTAAATGAAGCACATCAGTGGACAGCAATTTTAAGGTTATAGTACATATTTTCAATCATATTCAAGTCTGGGTTCTGGCTAGGGCATTCCAGGATGCTAACATTTTTTTAAAGCCATTCCTTAGTAGTTTTTGCCATGTGCTTTGTGTCATTTTCCTGCTAAAAAATGAATTTTTGCTGATTGAAATAGACCCTTTCATAGTATTTGCCTGAATTTGGCTTAATCTATTTTGTACTTGATGGCAGCAAGTTTTCCAGTTCCTCCTGCTAAAAATCAACCTTAAAGTGTGATGTTGTCACCACTGTGTTTGACCATAGGGATGATGCTGGCTGGGTACTCTGTGTATTTGGTTTGCATTTTCTTTGAAAAGTTTCAGGTTTTCTCCTTTAGCTTCTAGTAAAACTCCAGGCATGATGTAATATTGGCTTCCTTATAGTCGCTCTCCTAAAGAGGGTGAATCTATAAAGTAGTAAAGAGATTTTTGATTTCTGAACATTTTCTTCCATTTCAGCCAAGGAGCTGTGCAACTCTCAGTATTGCAGTTTGCGTCTCGGTCACATCTATGACAATTGCCCCTCTTGTTCATTTTCCCAAATTTTGTAGAATGATCTGATCTTGTTAGTGTCTGAGTTGTGCTTTGTTTTTTTTTCCCCATTTTGTTACAGTGGACTTCACAGTGCATCTAGGAAGGTTCAAATCTTTACCAGACTCTTGAAAACCTTCTTTGGCTTTTTCGTGCTAATAACTTAATCTCAAAGTTCTACTGGCAACTCCGTAATTTATATGGCAGCAGGACTGATCTGATCTGCTGTTTTAGTTGTGAGACTTCATAAAGTCAGTGCTATTTATTATACAATAAAATCATTGAACTCGGGCAAATTCAAAATGAATACAGATTCAGTACCTTGTTAACTAATTAGAGTATATATGGATGATATGACAACAGTTACAACTACCCGCTTAGACACTCGGCGGCTCCTAGAGAAGCTGGGTGATAATGTTAGGTGGGCAAGGCTGAAGGTGAAGCCGAGTAAGAGAAGAAGTCTGTCAGTTAGGAAAGGGAAAGTAGTAAAGGAAGAGTTTGTTATGGAAGGAGAAGTGATATCATCTGTACTGGAGAAACTGGTGAAGGTTTAGGTAGATAGTACAGCGCAGCGTTGAATGACAAAGACCAGGTGGTGCAGCTGAGGGAGATGATAGTGAAGGCGCTAGACAGTATTGATAAGTCCTTCTTGCCAGGCAAATTAAATTTGTGGTGTTTGCAGTTTGGTTTGTGGCTACGGGTGAGGTGGCTGTTTACAATATATGACATTCCAATTACAGAAGTGAAGCGACTCACAAAGGTAGTGAATAGAGTTGCCGTTAACTGGCTTGGTGGAGGAATTTTAATGTCCAAAGGCAAGTCGTGAGATGTTGATAGCAGGGTCGAGGGATGCGGTAGTACAGGTAGCAGCACCAAGCACGGGGACAGGAAGAAAGTGGAAGCTGCGAGAGGCGGTTCGCTTGGCAAAGAGAGCACTAGAGCACAGAGACATAATAGGTCGAGTGCAGAGGGGGAGGGCTTGGTTAGGATCAGGTGACCTATGGAAGGTGTTTAGTAGGGCACATCGCCGGAGAGAAGACAAATGATTTTCGGCTTCCTTCAGGAACAGGAAGAGGAATCTCGGCGTGTGTAGGCGGCATCGCAAGTGAAGCAAGGGCAATGGCTGAGGTGGAGTGGCGTAGAGAAGCGTAAGGTCACCTGGCAAGAGTTCTGGGTGATGCATGCAAGCTGTCTGAAGTTCTTGCTGGGGGCCACCTACGACGTACTTCCGACGCTGCAGAATTTTGCACAGTGGGCAGGTGAGGATACAAGTTGTAAGTTGTGCGCAGGGAACGGGATGTTGAACCATGTTTTTTTGGCATGTAAGGTTAGTTTGTCGTAGGGGCATTATACATAGAGACATAATCAGGTGTTTCGTTCTTTGGCGGCGGTGATTGAGAGGAAGCGGGTGGAAATTAAGTCTTTGCCGGCTGCGGGCAGGGTTGAGGTAATTGCGTTCGTTCGTGAGGGCCAGGGTAAATGCAAACAGCGGCAAAGGGTCGGAGTAGGTAATCGGTCAGGAGCGAGTGATTGGAAGCTAGAGGTAGGCGTGGGTAGGAAATTACAGGTCCCGCAGTGTATTGCGGTGACTACACTGAGACCAGATATGGTGTTGTACTCTGAGGCTAGGCGAAGTATACTTTATAGAGTTGACAGTGCCGTTTGAGGATGACATTGAAGTAGTGTATGAGAGGAAGAAGTTGAGGTATGATGAATTAGTGGCTGAGGCTCATGAGTGAGGGTGGCAGGCGTATGTTAAGCCGGTAGAGGTAGGCTCCAGAGGCTTTGTGGCAGGAACTATTACTTCTCTGTTGAGTGAGTTTGGAGTTAGAGAAGATAGGTTAAGGGAAGCGGTGAAGGAATTTTCGCAAGTAGCTGAGAGGGCTAGTCAGTGGCTGTGGCTGAGGGGAGCTCAACTAGAGTGGAGGAAGGTGGCATAGGGCTGCAGTAGAGTTATTGGGGCTACGTGGACCTTTGACCTAGTAGGTTTGAAGGGGAGTGGGTCTGGAACACCAGGCCTCACTGCTGAGCCATCCGGAGGTGTCGTGGGCCTAAGTCAGTGAAACACTAATGAAGGATAGTGCCTACCTGAGGACCCCAGTGAAGAGCTTACAAAATGGTGTGCTAGGGTGTATGGTGTGTTAGGGTTGGAGGGGAGTAGGTGGATAGGTCGTTGGATGGGTATCGTAGGGCTCTATGCTTCGTCCCAGTGGGTAAGCACAGGATATCTGTCAACTTATCCTGTATATTCATAATTACTTTGTGTAAACTTAATTGATTACCTAACCCAATTTAGGTTGTTAAAACAACAGAGTGTAGTAATTTTTGAATATCTATTTTTGACATTTTAGTGAATTACATCTACAAGAGTGGGGAAAAAATCCCATTTAAATATCCTTTAATCTGAATTTGCAACAAAGCAGAATGAGAAACCATTGGGGGGTAAATAATTTCTGAAGGCACTGTATGTCTTATCTGCTACTAAAGTATGTGTATAATTGCATGCAATATAATCCACACAAATATCCATTGAATAAATGGTATTTAATGTAGCCTAGTTATTTACAAAGGAAAGAGCTAAAGTCAATTTCATTTTCAATAAAATAAAAAAGAATTGTAAAAGCTTTTCATCTTTTGGTCTACCATAAGGAAAAAAAACAGTTATGGTACAAAATATCCACTTTTATGGCAAAATTTATGCTGCCTTGATGATGCTTTATTGTACTACCATGTCCTACTATTGTCACGGCAACATGCACCTGCAAACTGCAGCCATTGTAAATCATTGGAAGTGTGACAATAACATGCTCAATGTCCCTTAGCCAGCTTATGGCTTTAGTTCCCAATACATTAAATCAAAGTGGGATGTGCTCAGATCCATAGGAATAGATATCAGCAACCTGAGAGTCAACCAAGTCTATAAATGGGTAATTTGTGATGTATGGGAAACCATTTCAGCATCTTGAGTAAGAATACATAAAACTATATGACAAGCTTTCACTAAAGACTACTACTGGCCACCAAATCCCAATATAATTTATTTAGTTCTCAGGAAAAAAAAGAAAATAAATTTATAGTGGAGATTAGCAGCTACTGTAGTCATTTCTGTTGGTTGAGTCATTGTTCTTTTTGGTTAAAGACAGGAGGAAGAAGATGGGCACCTTACCTTCAAACCCTGCAGGGCAGTGGCAAGCGTAGCCTCCAACAAAATCCACACACATGGCACCATTGGAGCATGGGGAGCTCCTGCATTCATCTGCTTCCAATTCGCAGTACCTTCCCTCGTATCCCAGCATGCAATGGCAGGTGTAGTTGTCGTGTTGGTTCAGGCACGTGCCATGTTTGGAGCAGAGATTTTCAATGCAGTTGTCAACGTCCTGCTCGCAGAAAGCCCCGGTGTAGCCATGGCGACAAAGACACCTGGTAAAAATGTTAAAAATGATAAGTAGGACATATTTTGTTTAAATTTTAAGCAAAAAATGACATGTCAAACTAAAAAGGACTGTGGAGGTCAAGTGCTTTCAGAATAAAAGAAAATGACTTTGAATGTAATTCATGTGTAGAATTACTTATGTTTGTAGTAATGGAGGTGAGGGAAGGACCCACAGCGATAGCTCTGCCTCACAGCACCTGGGATGCTCGTGCACTTTGGACTTTGTGTCCATCTCAGTCTGTGTGGACTACATATGTTCTCAAATCTCTGTGAGTTTCCTCTTGGTACTATGGTTTCCTCCCATAGTCCTGTGAGATGTGTTTAATGTGAGTTGGTTGGCTGTGAAGTTAAAAATCCCACCCCACAGAAAGGAAGATAAACCAGCTGGAAGTAGTAGAAGGTGGCAAAGACTGAAAGCCAGACTTGAGGGAGGCCGGGGTTCTACTAATTGTGCTATGGAATTATTTAGTAAACAGCTATGGGAGATTGGTTTATCTAAAGGCACTCCCACCTGTAATCGCTGATCTTATCCACACAAGTACCCTCATTCTGACACCAGTGACCCTCACAGTCATCAATGTTTTCAAGGCAGTTTGGCCCGGTCCATCCGGGAGAACAGACACAGCTGTAAGTGCCGTCATCATCACTCAGGAAACAACGGCCTCCATTGTTGCATGGCTGTCATGGAAAGATAGGAAAGATGGCCACTAATATTTAAATAAATTAGTACAGTCAGACTGGAACATTACATTTTATATGCAGTGCAGACGTATAAGATAAATAAATGTGCACAGTTCTTTTTGTTAGAATATTAAAAGTAATCCTCTCCTCTTGGAAACCTTTTGATCAGCAGCACTGTAGTTGGTGGTACTAAAGGTGAATGTGAACCACAATGTAGAGAAGCTGCTGCTATTTATATTCACAGGAGGGTAATTACATTGCTTGGTACCTCACTAAGCAAATAAAATCCACACAAGTTTCAAATGAGATAATCCAAAACAATAAAATAATTAAAAACACAAATGTTATTCCATTGTGTACAGAACCACAAGACTATGAAGCCATTTTTCTCTGCTTTGTTTAATGTGAAATAGATCCTTTTTTTATAATTTCACCATTAGTTGGGAGATGTTTAAGATGTGTTTTTAGGGCTTTATTTCATTTTAGTCAATAGACAAAAAGTGTATACCTGATTGTTGCTCATTTTAATTTGCTGTGAAAATGGGACATACATCAAGAACATAAATGCAGATTCCATTGCTCTCTACTGGCTATTAAACAAACTGTGAACTTCTCAACTGTTTAATGGAACAATGCAATATTGTTTGCCTTGTAGAACAGTTATTGATTTATTTTTTTTATTTTTTAACAAAGCTAAACAGTCTGCTATCAAATCTTTTTTAGCAAAACATTTTAGGGACAAAGTTCAATACAATCATAAAATATAGTACTTTAAACCTTGCATGACTACTGAAGTGGCTAAATGAATAAAATAAGGGATATGAAAAAACCATCTGGGAAGAATAATAACAAAGCATAGCTGCATAAAGGTCAAAGCAGTAGTTAGCTAACTTTTTATGAGCTGAATGCTGTGAATAGCCAGATGATGATTAGGTGACATGGGATTTTTTTTTTTTACGGTTATCTAGTACACAAACCGTAAACACCATACTTTTGATGAACAGCGACTTTTAGAACACTGCTTTTCCATAAAAAAAGACTAGCATGAAGATTAGCAACACTATTTTCTTAAGTTTTGTTTTTCAATTTTTTGCAATGTAAAAAAGCAGTACTATTATGTAGACACATAAGAAATTAAATTCTTATGTGCATATATATATATATATATAAATAAAAGAAGCTGTAAATGTGTCTGAAGCAACAAATATTAATGTTCTTATTCATGTACTGTTTTTATTGTGCTGCTGTTGGCTACAAATTAATACTTTGTAAACTTGCATGTTAAAGTGTTTTTTTCAGAATTAATCACTCAATTAAAATGGTGAAATTAATAAAAAAGCATATTATTGGAGGTTTATTTAATATTTATTTTGCAAAGTAAGGATATGTTTTACTGTTTTACATGTGTTGCACACCTGTATATGGTGAGGGCATGGTGCGCGACAGGTGTACACCATTCCATCAGATAGGTCAACACACAATGTGCCAGGAGCACAGGTGCTGTTGGCAAATTTGCAAGCATCTATATCCACTTCACAGTTTTCTCCTGAGAAACCTGTAAGGCAATAATAAAAGCAAACGTAATACTACTACTACTACTATTAACAATAATAATAACAATAATAATAATAATACAGGAGGGGTTTTTCGGGTGTTCCGTAGCATTTTCACAGCCCTATAAAAATTAATGAAGACACACTAACAAGTATAACCATATAACCAAGAGCAAGCCTTGAATTTGTATTAAAAAATAAATCATATGTTGCCTTGGGATTTATAGGGGTTATAAACTGACAGTTCTTTTTACTGAGCAGACGAATAATCTATATTTGTTTAGCAATCCAGAAATTTTAAAGTAAATCCTGACCACAGATACATAAACAGAGATCAATGACTGAATGTAGGGTAGCAGAATAGAAGGTACAGGAGATTTTACTGATCAGTGCTGCTGTACTGGGTTTCGTCATGTGTTGCACAAGAAGGCAAATGCATTATCTAGTGACACTTTAAATAGGACATATGGAAATATCTATATGGTTTGTAGTGATTAGGTTTCAGCAGTTCAGGTTCAGTATAGAATATTTAGTAGAGCTCTACAAAGAAAATGGAATAAAAGCCTTAGCCTACATTATACTTTATTGCCTATAATGTTGCCACACCATTCAGTGGGTTAAGTTTAGTATTACAGTGTATGGCTGGTAATTAACCCAAAGACTACAATCTATATATGTGTTATATTAAATTACCCATTGATGAACTGGCATCCCACTCAGGTTGTCATGTCATAGCCCAGTGCACAGTAATTCCAGGATAGGCTCTAGATCCCCATGACCCAGACCAAGATAAAGCACTTGTAAATAAAGGAGGAATGGATGTGTGGACAGGAAGATTGCACAGCATATTTTATTCATAAATGTGGTTTAAACATATATTGTGTTCTAATAAATCATTCTTTTTATACAGATTCATTGTCTATGGATTCAATGACAAACACAGTCATTTGCTAAAAAGTATGCTTTTGAGAAAATCCCAATGTTAAAATGTTACTTTTTTCAAATGATGATGGTGCCAGAATGTTTCTAATTTGTGAAAGTGCACTAGCTCAGGATGGGTCCATTTTAGGCATGCTGAACCCCTACTGGCCCAGGGACATCTCTCCTGCCTTTGAAGAGCATGGGTAGGGGTGTGGTGTATTGCTTCATATCCTGAATTCTTGCTAGCTGGCGGATGACAAAGTTTGGGCACAGTGCCGGTCTGCCCTTCAGAAAAGGCCCAGCTCTCACTAGGTATACAGGGGCAGCTGGCATAACAGTTGAATCTTGGCTGTGTCACCAACATAGAGATCTCAGGGGGGAGTGGGGGCAGGAAGGCGGGTTGAGTCGGTGAATGCAAATTAAGCAGGCAAGGAAGAATCAACAATTGCAGCAATTCTCATTAAAACAAATGCCTGTGTAAAAATGGAGAGTACATCGTAGCAAAATATTGACACAATTCAATAGTGCAATGATCTTCAGAAAATGAACTATTGTGGTTTGCTCAGCTATAATTCACTACCCATTTACTGTTGTGAACATTTAGCAGTGTGCTTTGGCATTGTGTTATATAATGGATACAGGTGCCAGGCACCACCAGCTTACCTATGGGGCATGTGCATTTGTAGTGTCCAACAAAATCACTGCAGATTCCATCATGGTGACATGGGTTCGAGTCACATTCATTAACTTCCAACTCACAATGGACTCCTGGAAGACATTGTGATAAATGAAAGATACAGTATATTATGTATGAAGTCGATCATTTGGGTATGAAACACAACAGTTGTTAAATAAACTTAGTTCTTTTTTTAAATTTAATTATGCCATTTTTACTGTGTAAAAACAACACTGGCTTACATTAACAAACAGCATTTTGTGTTTTAATAACAAATAAGTAGCAAGCTTAAAATATTGCAACCCATTATTTAAACTGTCAAACTATTATTTGTCAGAAACATTTTGATCTGCTATGAACTGTTACTGTAGAATTGCACAGTACAGTAATTAAACAAATATTCTGAGAACTAAGTTCTAGAAAGTTCACAAAGGCATACCAATTAATATTTTTGAGGATAAGTTAAAAAGCAATCTCAACTTTTTGTACCATTGAATGCCGCAGTTGTCCTGGATATATATATATTTTTAAATTGCATTGTATTAACATGTTTATTAATATGCTAACTGAAAATTTTGTAAATGACAGAGTAGTGTTCAGCAACAGCAGAACAAAGTATTTGTATTTTTTGGAGGTTGACTGAAAAAAATATTTTTTTTTTGATATATACTGCCTACACATTTGCATGCACACAGTTTGCACTTTCCTCCAAAGCAATGTATAGCTCAGATGAAGTTCTACATTTATTCATTTAGCTTGAGTTAGATTACAATTTTGAGCCACTTACATCTAATTATTTTTTTTTAGGCAAAGTACAATGCTTAGGAGTACTACAGCAGGCAGTAGATTGAAAATCGGATTTTTTTGAGTGGAAGGTAGCAAGCAGCTGTAAGCACACCATATAGGCCATCATAGCTCTAAAAATTTTGCTAGCTATGCATCCAATTATATTCTATAAGTGTATTGTCATCTTGGTCTGTCAATGGATGTCAGTCTCAATGCGCTCAAACTCATTTCTAAAACATCATGGTACAGTAAGTTGTAGCTCTTGTTACAAGCCAGTATTTATTACTATCTAATTTTTGATTCCTAAATGCAGTATTGCCTATCCAGTCAAGCAGGTACATAGAATGTAACTAAACTGATAGGGGATTGGTTTTCTGTACACTTTTAGCATCTAAATTAACTTGACCATGTTAGTGTCAAGACTTTTCTTATTACAGAATGATTTGTAGTGTATAAATGAATGATAATGATTTGTAGCCTATAGGTTGTTGGTTTGAATCCTGCTCCTGCAATTGCCATATTGCCTTTGAACAATACATTTACCCTAAATTGCTCCAGGATAAATACCCACCAGTATAAATAAGTAAACAGTTGTAAATCACTTGGTTCACAGGTGTCAGCAAAATGAATTATGCAATCACTCATTTTTGGCAGCCACTCATGTAGTGCTTAGAACTGTCACCTTGCAATGAAAGGACACAAGTTTGAATTCTTGCTCCTGCTGTAGTACCCTTGATCAATATACTTACTCTAAACTGCTTCAGTGCAGATTGGTCAGCTGCAAAAATCTCTGTATAAAGCTCATTCTGTCTCTTTATTTGTTTGTCTGTTATACAGTTTTGATTTTTAAGCCATAGACTTGAAATTTGGCACACAGGTATTTCTCACCTTAAGTGAGGTTTTTGTCTAGTCAAACACACACACACACACACACACATCAAGGAGGGGTGATGAAGTGAGGGGGTGTGCTGCAGGATGGACCCAAACTGGAAACAGGGAGAGGTAAAAAATGATATATGGCACACATGGCACTACATGCAACATGGATTTAATGAAGGTTGACGATATATGTCCACTAGACTACTATTGGTGTGTGCATCACTCTCTTTGGTGCGCAACAACTGTAACAATACATATGTACTAAATGCAACCACTTGAGGGACAATAAAGTTTGGTGTTTATATAAAGTGTTATTACAATTTATCTTTCCACTTTGAAACAGGAAGCGTTGGGTAACAGCTAATGAGTAAATATTTTTAAGTAGCATAATGTACAGATCTTGTACTGCAAGTAATCTTGGAAGTTGGTTTCAGGTATATGAATAATAACATTGTACCTAGCAGAATGTTGCCTTTTCTTCTCTATTTGATGAATGCCATTCATAATATGTCATTTTAAAGGCAGAATAGAATTAACTTACTGAAAAGATATATGGATGCCTATTTTCATGTTTCCATGACTGTAGAAGCTATTAACATTGGAACAGCTTCCAAACATTAAAAAGACTATTTTCAGTCAGAATAACTTGATTATGGATTACTTTTTTAAGCCTGATTTTTCTTTTACTCGAGCAGTCTTCTAGATGGAGTATTTTCCTAAGAAACAGTATTTTTACCTGAATATTGTTTGCAACAGCTGTACTCAGGTTTGCTCATTACTCATCATTACATTACTCATCAACATAAGTCAATGGTTTTTTCCATAAATGATTTCTTGGCCATTTATCAAAAAAGTATTTAAAAACCAAATGCATTTTCCCCAATATCCCATAAGGCTGCAGGTATCCAGGAAGTGTAGGCTTGTGTAACTAGTAACCAGTCCATGTCACTGTGAGTAATATCATTGGGATAGTTTGCTCTACAGGTCATTACACACATGAATATGACATGTCGAGCAGCGAGAAACGATACAAATTCATCAGTGTAAAAAATGAAGGGACAACGATATGTAAGGACAACAGTAAAATTAATCCTATCAACAGCTGGGACTTTCTCACCAAACCATCTTTATTTATGTTGCAGCTGTGTAACATGGCGGATAAATTGTGGGAGTAGGCCACGCATTTTAACTGAGGCAGCATTTGTTTATTGCACGATAGAGCTTGGATGGATATAAAATTGTTTTTACAAACTTTTTTTTTTTAAAGCATGACCAGAAAGGAAAATTGCCAAATCACAAATGCTCATTTTTGCACTATGGTAAGTGAATATAGTCACAGGATGTGTTTTTGGAACTGTGTTTTAACATCTTTAAAATGCTGTGCTAATGTAGTCAAAAAAGCAGATGGCTGACCCCAAGGAAATATTTTAGTGCTTCTGTTTACATTTGGCTTACGCTACTCCAGCAAGAAAAGCTCCAAATGTCAGAAGGAAATTAAATGAGAAGTATAAAGGAATGATCAGACCAGACTTCGGAAAAAAATAGTTATACTGCAGATACATTGCATGCAATGAGTTTTACAACAAAGATGCAAAAACTCTGTCCCTGAATGTAGTTAATGGGACATTGACTGTAAAGGTCAGAGGTCACTAAATTCATTTTGCTGTTAGATTTGTTCAGGACTACACTGCCACAAATAAGATTAAGTTTCTGAGGTAAAGGATTTATTTAGTTCAAGTTTTACATCACAGTTGGAGTTTCTCACAGCCCTACAATAACTAAAAACGGAAGGCTTTTGCGACTTGAGGTTATTCCTAATTTTATACATGCAAAAATGTGGATTCCCTCAGAAAAAAAACTGAATGAAGCTGTTAAGGCAGAGCATGAATGTAATTTTGTGTTTTTAACAGAGTTTATATGCATATAAAGTTTGTCACACTAATGCCACTTTCTTCCAAAAATTATGAGGAAAAGAACATTCACACTTATGTCTGAAGCATTCTACAGAAATTTGAATCCACAATCTCTTAATACACACATGCACAACAAAATCAAATGCTGATTTAAAATTAAAATCAATTTTTACATGAATATACATCAATGTAGTTACAGTAAAAAAACTACATACATGCAATTATTCATAATTGTTCCTTTCTTTACTATATCTAACTTGCCCTGTGGATAAATAAATGAATTATTCTTTTAACAAATTTACAACTCTCCAAACTAAAGCACATTATCTAATGATAATCTTTTAAAACATACCATACATTTTTTTAAAAATGTTATAAAACTGTGAGGGAAGCTTTATTATAAACCTTATGATAATTCAGACTGAAATCTCTGTTCACAAAGTGAGGACCAGAACTATCATTGCAACTTGCATTTGCTATTTACCATCAGACGTGAAGAGTTTGCTCAACACGCACATCAGTTAGGAAGCTCTGCAGTTGTGTAGTCCTGAGTGCCACTCCAAGTTCAACATGATTACAGGCGAACTTTAAATATACAAATATATTTCTATGAATGGCATCCATATCAAACAATAAATATAAGCATTATTTGTACATTTGCATGCTATTCACTTGAGAATTATTAAAACAGGGCAGGCAACTTGGAAGACAAACCCAAAGCAATAATGGACCTGTTTTTCCTCTCTTTTTTAAAATAAAGAATAATTTTCACTGAAATCCTTTTAAGATGAAAAGCTTGGTCTACAAAGGTCTCGGTACATTAATGAGCTGTGGGACACTACAACTGAATTCTATATCTGTTGCACAAAGGTTGCGCATTACTGTGCACCAGAGCGCTAACAAAATAGTAACAGGCTCCTGTCTGTGGTTTGTAGTTCTATTTCAAGGCCAAAAGCACTGACATGGGCAACCTAGAGGATAAATAAAAAAACTACAGTTTTTAATGTGATAAATTATATTATTTTTCTATTTAAAATGATCCAAAATGCCAGCTCAACAGAAAATTTGGCCAGTTCACAAAACCAAGTGTGTCCAAGCTGAAGTTGGTGGAGATTTGCCGAACTTGCAATTATTTCCCTGCCAGCATTGCTTTAATCCCATTTGTGTGTGCTGTAGCAGATTCTACGGATATTTTCAGCCATCTCAGTCCTGATCCTGAGGGGTGGTGGCTTTAAGTAGACATGCTCAGCATAAGGAGTAAGTTAATACACAGTGTCATGCAGCAGTTTATTAAACCTTGATTGTTCAACACTCTGCATGCCTGGAAAATATACATTCAATTTAATCTTTTGGCTATAATTTTCTGCCTTGTTCCAGTTTTTATACATCTAAGGTATTTAATGCGTTTTAGAATCCACAGAAACGTGATCTGAAATCACAGAGCCAAATTAGTTTAAATTTACCTGTCATGCTACCGTAAACAATACAGTAGTACCTCAATCAGCTCTACCTCCAACAGTGCTGTTTTGTGATAGTGCTCTTCTATTTCATTCATTTGAGGAATTTGTCATAATGATTTACCTTATTTTTTTTAAATCCTCAAATATTTTGCAAAAAAGTTTTTGGAATTCCATAAATGTTATCCAGGAGCTGCTGTTCTCATATTGGCTCATAATAAAGGTATAACTGATCAGTTCTACATTGTTACACACACACAGTTTTAAAGCTCTACAGCAATTCCTCTGTATCTGAACTCTCTATAATCAAATATGCACTATAACAGCTCTTGAAAATTAATGCCTATATATTGCTACCCAAATGGAACCATTGGTTATAATGAATTTTTAACCAAAGCTTATCTATAATAAACAAAATGTGAATTGAAATCAAAATAAATTTAAAAAAATCAAATACTATATAGTGTACAGTAAAAAAAAACTGTAGAAATCTGTATTCTGCTATGAATTTATCCAAAGCAAGATCACTCCCTTACCTTCACATTTATTTTAAATAAACCTGTTTAAATGCAAGTTGTGTTAAACAAAGAGGTAGATGTGGAGGGTATATGACATACATTTTTATTCAACATCTTATAAAACCGAACCCCCACTGCAAACGCCGCACATGGGCCCTCATCGCCCATGTGTAACAGAGTGACACTTTGGGGGGGGTCACTTACATGTTAAATGTCCTTGACTGTACATACTGTACCATGCATTGTAAACATGCAAATTAATAACATTGTTTTCTAATTAGAGAACTGATATTTACAGTTTATCATGAAGTCATGGGTCCGTAGTTTCATAGGTGTTTTCCAAAGGCCAGGGTGAGCATTTTTTATTTTAAATAGGCACTTGGTATCCACAATTTTGGAATCTGACATTTTCATTAGAAACAGAAACTAAGGGATTACTGTAATTATGCAACATATATTAACCTCTTATTGCATTATTTCATTAAGTAGCCTATTTCTCAAGAAGGCACTAATTAAGGTATTACTGTAAAAACAAAAGCAGACTGAAAAACAAAATGCCAAATCTATTTTGAAAGCAGAGGCAGTGACCTCTAACACTCATCTCCAAGACAGATTTGGGAAAAAAAAAAGTTAATGCTTTCTATGCTGCTCTGTGAAGCACAAATCGGAAGTTAGAAAGTCTCAGTTAATAAACTAACATTGTATGAACACCTAATAAATTAACACCTAATAAGTTCTGTCTCCCAGAAAAAAAAAAATTTGAGTTCATTTCTGCTATATATTAAATTCGTTAGATAAGGGCTTCAGTTCAAAAAGCTAATTTATTCAGCACAAGAAAAAGTCAGGGGTTAGACGCACCTTAAGTTTGATTTGTTAGTCTGCTACTATATTTCTGGGCAATTTGAAGTGAGATCAACACACTAATGAACAAGCACAGCTGCTGGAACAAGGGTCAAATAAATCCAAAAGATGCAGGGCTACAGATTAACTTTGAATTGTGACTGAATGAATACTACACTGGGAGTTGCTGGATTTTCCATCAGCTGTTTGCAATTCAATTAAACCTCAGATGGGAGATATGGAAGGGGAAGGTAGGGGACAGATAAAAAAAAAAAAAAAATCTATGGCAGATCTGCCCTTCTGGAGTCTTAACTTGTCTTCGGAAGGATGCAGAGCATTTCTTCTAAGCATGTCATCTGCCCATTTTCAGAGATAACGATCCAGTACTTGACATTTTCTGCTGCCCTTTGGGATGGCGTCTCCCCCCTGGAAAATACTAGAAGTGAGCGACACAGGAGGACACGGATTCACAGGGAGGAGACAACCATTTTATTGTTTCTAGAAATGTGTCACATCAGGGTTTTATTGTGAAGGCCAAGGTTTTTTTTTAAAAAAAAAAAAAAAAAAAAAAATCGATGAATAGGATAAAGGACGGAGACGCAGGAAAGGCTTGCGAGTTTGATGGCTTTTTCCTGCCCATGCTCCCCTCTGAGAAAATCCCACAAAGCCACTAAATGATAAATTCCATCATTCACTTGCAGCAAGAGTGTATCAGTCATGGGAAAGGCAACATGAGTATAGCACAGAAGCACACAACATATAACACCCCACAAATCTGTTGTTCTGTGTCAGTGCTTAGACAGAATTGACAGATGACTGGGCCCAGGCTTGACTTCCAGGAGATGGATGATGAGACAGAGGAACATTCTCATCTTTCCAAAGGTTTAAAACAACCAATATGGTTACCTGCACACACAAGTTTGTATTGCAGTTAATGGATTAAAAAATTAGCATGTTATGGTAGCTAATAAGTGGCATGTTGCCATTCTGTTGACATGTATTGTAGTTAGAAAGGAATAAATTCAAATAGGAAATAGTAAATACTGACTTGTATTAGTATAATGTTGTTACTATATACGTACACCACTTGTGGTTAATGGGTCTGCCTAATTCAGCCACATTCATTACTAACAGGTGCAAAAAAGCATGCAGCTATGCAATCACCTTAGACAAAGACTTGCAGTAGAATGGGTTACACTAAACAGCTTAGTGACTTTCAACGTGACACCGAAATAGGATGCCACCTTTCCAACAAATCACTGTTAAATTTCTGCCCTGCTAGATCTGTTATAGTCAGCCATTAGTTTTGTTATTGTGAAATGGAAACATCTACAAACAGCTCAATCATGAAGCAGTAGGCAACACAAACTCACAAAATGGAACCGCCAAGTCCTGAAGTGTATTGAGTTTAAAGATTCTGCCCTTAGTTGCAACACATTACCAAGTTCCAAACTGCCTCTGAAAACAGCAGAACAACTGTCATGAGTTTCACGAAGCAGGTTTCTATGGCCAAGCAGATGCACAAAAACACAAGATCAGCATTGGCTGGAGTGGTGTAAAGCATACTGTAACTGGACTCTTGGAATAGGTTCTCTGGAGTGATGAATCTTGCTTCATTATCTGGTAGTCTGGCAGCCAAATCTGGGTTTGGCTGATGCCAGGAGAACACTACCTGTCTGCATGTCAACTGTAAAGTTTAGTGGTGGTCTGGGCCTGTTTCTCAATTTGGGCCCCTTAATTCCAGTGAACAGGAATCTTAATGCTTCAACAATGTCATTAGAGAATTGCGTGCTTCCAGCAGTTTGGTGAGGGAGGGGTCTTTCCTGTTTCAGCATGAAGAGGCCATTGTGCACAAAGCAAGGTCCATTAAGAGTTCAGACACTGGTGTGCAAGAACTTGACTGATCTGCACAGAGCCCAGACCTGAATCCCACCTTTGGGATGAATTGGAGCACCAACTCTGAGCCAAGCCCCATTGCCAGACATCAGTGCCTGACCTCACTGATGCTCTTGAGTTTGAATGGAAGCAAAGCACTGCAGCCGTTTTCCAAAATCTAGTTGGAAGCCTTCCCAGAAGAAGGGAGGCCGTTATACCAAAGGGAGGACCAAATTCATATTAATACTCCATTTTAAAATTTTGTTTAGCAAGCACATATGAGTGGGGTGTTTGTGTGTCCATATACATTTAGGCACCCCCTCAGGAAGCGTGTTTTTCAGCTTCATATTCCTTTTTCCTGACGTTTGTCAGTCAGAAGCACTACATCTATCACTACTGCTGTTTTCTTATGTTACAACTATAGCTGGCTGGTTAGCCTGTACTTGTCTGAATTTGGAAGTTCCATAGGATTTTGGCTCTGTTCTCCATTAACCTCTTACCTGCCATTTAGACTTGGTAGGGTCCAAGCCATATTCCTTATGGATGTTCCAGTATAAGCCCCACCACTTGGTTTGCCAACATATACATTGCCCCTGCCTGTAACTTGCAGCTGGCTAGTCAGTGCTGGAGTGTCTCAGGGGCTTCTTTGCACCTGAGGTTTTACATGATACACCTTCAGTTGACCTGGTGCTGATGGTTTGTTCTTGTGCTGCTATGATTAGTACTTCTATATTGTCCTTCAAATCTACTCCTTCCAATCGTCGCTAGTGGTCTCATACAAGCCACCTCTGCTGGTGGGCAATGATACATTCCATTGACAAGCTTACCATACCATGGCACTTCCTTACTGTCCACATCCCCTAACAGCTCATTTTTGGGGTACATTGCTTACATGTACTCATGGTGCTTTGAGCCTCTGGTGTTTAAGCCATTTCTGGGCAGGGCTCAAAGACATGCTTGCATGTGCATTCAGCTTGTGGGCATGTGATAGGTGCTTCCATATTGTGGACAGAAAGGTTTAGGTGAAAGTTAGATGGCGCTGCCCCTTAGTGGACTCTCATGAGTAGTCCTGTCCTTCCTTGGATTAGCCAGTCAGGCTGAGCACCTAGGCAGGTATACAGATCCTTCTAAGAACCACAATATGAAGTTTACAGAAAGTTTGTTGGATTACATACGCATACTTGTATTCATCTAAGCTTTGAAGAGAAAGAAAAATTTTACAAAGTATAAATAAAGACCTACAACATTCATAACTTTGAACATAGTGTTAGTGCCAAGTCCACTTCTATTATCTACATTACCTTACAAGAGACTTTGCCTTATTCACAGAAAGGCAGTTACTGACATGAGAAATCACAGAAAACAGAGCAAGTCAGCCAGCAAGAAACAGAATGGCAGCCTTTTAACCACAAATTTTTCAGCCAGTCTGACACTTTAAAGTTGTCCTCATTAGTTAATGCACTCAGATAAAGACTGTCAAAATACATCATGTTAATTAAGAATCAAAATCATTTAATTTTACTAACTCAAAGCAAGTTTTAATAGAACACTTAGTTGTTGTACTGTACCATTTGCATTAAGGACAGAGCTAAAATTTGCCAAGACACCACATTGCTGAGAAATGTGATATCTGTGAGACAGATCAACACTAATGATGTTCTCCATCACCTGTCCAATTTACTTTTAGTTGCAATAAAAGTAATGAGGGGAAAAAATAAAACATGGGCAACCATAAGTTTCACAAAGGTAAAATCTATTATTGTGACCCAAAGACAGAAGCACAGAAAAGCAGGGTTTTTAAAAGAAAAAAAAAACCAGTAAAGTAAACACAAAAGAAACCATAAAAAGTCTAGTGCTCACAGACATCAGGTCCTCATCCAAGCTTGCCTACTCCCAACCAGTCAATTCTAGCATTCATTCAAATCCTCAGGCCAGCTACTTTAAATAGTTTTACTTATTTTCTCCCAAGTGGTGGCAGCTTATCTTCATTAAGCCCTTTTGATGCTAGGCAAGAGGCAGGCAATGGTGAGCTGCCCATTAGGTGCAAACCCACTTCTGCCAATCTGCCCACCACCTCCTCATACTATTTAAATCATCATACCTAAACCAATAGCAACTCATCCAACAAATTTCCACATCACTGAACTCATGAGAGCTTTTATGATTAAAGAATGAACAAAATGAAAACATGCAATTATACATATGAAACTGGTTTATTCCATCAAAATGCAGCTACTGTCTAACATATGGCTGTGATTAATCTTTTAACAGTTAAACATTTTAACAACTATCTGGTGTGACTGGGAACAACACCAAAAAAAGACTACTTTAAATTCCATAGTAACCACACTCTGTTTTGCTGGATGTTGAGCCACAGTCCCCAAGCAGCTGCTGGACTTGTGCTTCTCTGTAAAAAAAAGGCTTTTCTTTTCTTTTGCCTGACTGTACAGAGATCCATCCCTAGCCATCAAGAGCAGCCATGAAAAGTTCATAAGTTCACCACTGACATATTTTTCCTGCTATTCTCTCCCCGCAGAACATCAGCTGGGCTGCTGCTATGGCTGACTTGGTTTAATGGCCTCCACCCCCAGCAGAGGTCATGGGGATAAAGGTAATACCGCAGAGCATCGCTAACAGCAATGAGTACCTGTGTAGCCATGGGGGCATGCGCAGGCATACTGGGGGGGTGCCCCCAGCTGGGTCCTCTCAATGCATGTTGCCCCATTGATGCAGCTGTCTGGGAATATGAGGCAGGCATTCTCCACATGTTGGCAGAACTCGCCAGTCCACCCTGGTGCGCAAAGACACTGTGAGAGAAAAAGCAAGATGATTTGTTCATCAGTTAATATCCTTCAATGATCTCATCAGACCCTCACTCCAAAGCCCTTACCCCAACAACATCACCATCTCCCTGCTCTATAATACACTGAGCATTCACAAGCATGAATTCCTGACATGGCATGCCATGATTCTGATTAATCTGCTGAATTTAGTACATTTACAGAAGATTACCACCAAGATGACAGCAGGGGTATGTTTTTAATCAGATGCCAATTGCACCATCAGGTAGTCTCAAATTAAAAACAGCTTAGTATTGACAAGGCCACACTGTAATAGTGTAATACACCAAATACCATATCTGAATTTTTTGGAATGTTACATTTGTCATAAAATTTGAAAATTAAAAATTTTAATTCAGTGAAAATTAGATGGCGCTGCCCCTTAGTGGACTCTTTCATGAGTAGTCCTGTCCTTCCTTGGATTAGCCAGTCAGGCTGAGCACCTATGTAAGCAATGTACCCCAAAAATGAGCTGTTAAGGGATGTGGACAGTAAGGAAGTGCCATGGTATGGTAAAAATGACATACATTTGTCATTAAGGGCTCCATTTCTCAACAATGCATCTGAAGTGGTATTTGTTGCATTACTGCACTCAACTTGAAAAAATTTAAATGAACTTAACTCTAATTTGCCCTAACAAACAGTAAATAAACAGCCCTAACAAACAGCCTGGTAGATATTTTGCATGTGTTAATGAAGCTGTGATGATAGAATGGATACTGATGGATATTGTCCAGGTAAAGCAGACAATATCTATGTTTGACTACAGTTGAAGTCAAATAGAAAGTAAAGAATTTTAAAATAATCTTGTAAAGCAGATTACAGCTAATCTGAATTGTTTCATGGGCTGAGATAAGGCAAAGTGAATGATTTGAATCTGAAAAACTGCAAAAAGTAAATTTTCGAAGCAGATTTGTATTAAGAAGTGCGTCGTAATAAATACAAATGGAAGAGAGCACAACTGACTTAGCTACTGTATTATTCAACAAAGCAAAAACATGTCACAAAAAACATTTTGCTAAAAGGTGACATTTTCTTTAAATATAACAAATTTGCATATTTATCTGACACTCTTCTCCATAGCAGCTTACAGTGCTAAGCTACTTACAGTGTCTTGCACATTTGTACAGTTGTAATATAATAATATTTGAATATTTGAATATTAGCTGGCAATATATAAATATACTGCCAGCTAGGCAATGGTTCATTTAGGAGATTGGAATTATACCGAAGCAAACACTGGCATTGGAGAGTATGGGTGGCATGGTGGCATAGTGGCACAGCAGGTACCACAGCTGCATCACATTACCTGGTCTCTTTGGTGTAGGTTTCTATCCAAGTCAGTCTTTACGAAATTTGTACAGCTTTCGATAGTTTTATGAATATTATTTCTATGATCAGGTAGCAAGGAATGTAGTGGTCAAAGGCCTGAAATTATCTGTGGATTTGCCTTGCTATTGCATCCTTCAACAGGGAATATTATCAGGTGTACCAAGGTGTAAAATGGGTAAACTTTGTCCTGCACAAATTGCAGTGAATAAAAGCATCTTCTAGGAAACTAAAATAAATATTGTACCTATATGTAATTAACTAAACAGCTTATATTTGTTTGAACTGCATATTACACTTTGCGAATATCATGCAAGAGCAATTCCGTTGCCAGTCCTGGCTGTTCTGCACATAAGCCAAATAAATCTTAATGAATGGACAACAAACAATGTAATCTGATTCATGGCAAATGTTTTTTTTTCTGTAAACAAACCATTTGTGTTTCTTTGATAGTTCTCAAATAGCAGGCATGACATTGTCTCTGACTTGGAGATGACGGAGAAGAAAGTGAGGATTAAAACGTAGGCCCATGCGTTCAGGAATCATGTGCATATGCAACCAAAGGTATTGTGCAGTTAAGTACCAGAGTGTAAGTGGAAAAGCTAAATGAACAATGTTAAATGTACAGAGTCAGGACAAAATGCATAAAGCAAAAAAAACTGTCTTTGGAATTTTAGTATACGTATCACTGAGTCAGTGAGGAAATGTAACATATAGTGTAGTAACAAACAGGTAGTAGACAAAGGACATTTCCTAAATATATGCAGCCCTCAAGCTTAAATATATGAAATATTTATTCATTTTCATTGGTGAAAGAAAATTTCCATACTGAAATAGTTACATTATAAACCATGTTTATAATGCTAGATTAAAGGCTCCCCTTTTATTTCTATTGCTACAGAAGCCCTAGACCCATGATTGTGATTTTAAGTAAAATCAGAGTCAACGGCTCAAACTTCCAAGTTCAAGTTATTGGAAGTGTCAAAAGTTCTTCACTTACACAAAATGGACACTAACACGGGTACTGTTTATGTTTCCTAGAGTTTTTATATTTGGGAATGTTACTTAATTCTTGTTCAAATACTTTTAGAGGTTAGTCAGTGCTGTCAGGCCATTATGCAAATCATTGGAGGACCTGTTTCTTTTGTGAGTAAAACAATGTTGTTTGAGTGATACAAAATGTTTAAAAGTCAGGAAGTCCAACTTGAACATGTGGCAGGGTCCGGTGTCTTCACATACAACCCTGTGTAAATTGGGATGCGAACCTGACTGATCCTGGCTAGTGTATATGAAGATTAAATACTCCACATAAATTAAACATAACAGAAGAGTGAAAACCTCCTTTAGATAAGGAACATGTTTCTAACAGCACTTGAAAAGACAACTGGGAGGTTTTTGAAGAGAGTCTTTTAAAGGAATCACAAATGCTTTTTGTTTCTGAAGAAAAATGCCATACTTATTTTTAAATTATATACACCTTGCATATCCTGTAAAAAAAAAAAAAAGTGTTTTTTTTTGTGAATAGGACTTGATTCTCTCATTAGGCGGTGTCCAAACAGAGGCAATGTGTGCCGCTTATCTATCTTTGTTTATAAGCATTTCATTAGCTTTCAGCATATTGAGTTACTTACATTATATCCGCCAATTATGCTCAGACACAATCCCTCGTTCAGACAGTTGATACCAAGCAACCTGCAGTAGTCAATTATTTCCTCGCAGTTTTTCCCCGAAAAACCTCTAAGGCATCTGAAAAGAGAAAAGCCAATGTCTATATTAATAAAATAATTTAGAATACATGAGCACGTTACTTTTTTTTTTAAAAAAACAGAATGTATTCAACAGTGATTGTTTGGGAGCATGGTTTCTCAATAGAGCCCACACTCGAACAGACACGTTGAGGGGAGAAAAAATATCCACTGCTGTCATGTTTGTGCTGTGCTCTGCTGAAGGCCAACTTCTCCATACTTTAAAAACTGTGTGACATCTGTGCTCCCAAAGAAGCGCACCCTCAATCGTGGATTGAGAGACTACTGATGTTATCGGGTCATACTGAAGCATGATCCTTCTGTTATTAATACTGGGACTTGTGTGACTAGGAGCAATTTCCTTTATCTTTTTCCCTTTTTATTCTTTACACCCTTTTAACAGCTCATACGTTACTAATAGCATATCCAGCAGCTACATAGCTTTTTAGCTGCTTATGGATCTGCAGTGTCCTTTTGGCATAGTTTTATCTTTTCCTTTATGCAATTTTATTAATTTTGAAATATTAACTGCCTGTCCCTCTGTTGAAATTCAGGTTTCCCTGAGTACCTTGGGAAATACTTTTGATGTGGGGGAAGTAAACGCTCTTAAAGCATTAGGATCTCAAACAGCTGAATGTTTTCTCTTTTGTTCTATTATTTGACTTCTACTGGAATAGACTGAAGTGATTATACCACCCTCTTAATGCAGATGGCCCTAAACTTGGCAGTTGTAGCACATTTGCATGGCATGCACAACTTGGCAACGCCTTATTACCGTAATCTTAGAACAATTAATAAATATTAAGGAAAACAGGGCATGCACAGGAAAGCAGCAATGACTAAGAGACATCAAATTAAACTCAGTGACCTCAAATCTCCCCCGATGTTATAGAACTGCCCCTAAGGTCACCTGCAGTAGTAGACTTCTCCCACAGCTGTGCAGCTACCGTTGTTAAGGCATGGGGCTGATCTGCATGGCCCGCTGCGCTCCCCGCACTGAACCTCATCTTCACCATTTCCACAGGCACAGGTCAGGCTCTGCATGATGAGGTCACCACAAAGGACAAAGAACATCAATGTGTGAAAATATCATGGCAGCACACCAAGATGTGTTATACTGATCACCATGAGAGCTCACAGAAAGTGGGGCAAAGTTAAGGAAAACCAGGGTTTTGTCTGAAAAAACACAGCCATTGACACAGATGGAGACAGTCCATAACATATTAAGTAGCCTATAATAATCCAATATCATGTAGCAATTGTATCTATTCATTGACTGAACATCCTACATAATCTCAAAATCCACCTCCTCACAACAGTAGCAACTCATGCACCATAAAAAGACAAATTTTAAAAAAAAAACATTCAAGTTCTAGATAAAAATAAATATTTTTTTTCCATGTTAAGCAAGATTTGTGCACATTAATCCAGGTAATGGTTGATTTTCTCAATTTTCTTGCCTGTATAAAAAATTTTTAAAAGTTTAAAAAAGTAAAAAAAAGTGCCTGTATAAAAAAGCATACATGTGTATACATGTACATATGTATCTTGACTATATTCTATTTTTTATTATATTGCATTATATTGCATCTAACCTTATTAGATCAGTAAATGTCTTAGAACAAACACTACAGTGACGGTCACTTGGTTTACTCTGTGTGTGTGTGTGTGTGTGTGTGTGAGAGAGAGTATGGGAATCACGTGTAAAGCTGTGGGAATCATATTATTTTCATTAAATGTTGTTTCCCAAAGACATTATAATTCCCAATATAATAAAAACACAGGAATTTACACACTCATTTTTTGTCTACTTTGGCCACAAAGTGCCCCTATAATCAAAAATTAAATTTTTAAAATGTGCACATTCTGGGAAACTCCTGACTTTAAAGTTGATATATATGTCTGTGTACATGGAAGGAAAAAATCTGCATGAAAATAAAATCACCACATTGGATTTTCTTCTTGAACCACAACTCAGAATAAGTCAAAGGCTCTAAAAACGTTACCTCTAAGTTTATACATTAAAATTTGCCTGTTGTCCACTTTTGCTATTATCTTAATATGTATATCACAGAATGGCTATAGCATGAAAAGCATTAACCCTATTAAAGAATGTTTTCCCTTGTGTATGGCATAAACTAGATAAATTTAGATAAATAGATATAAAGTATAAATATGAAAAAACAACAACCAAATTTGTTGTTTAACAAGATACATGTCAAAGTGCCTTAGCATTACTCGATTTTGCAGCTTTAAAATACACATACACCCATACACACGCACACACACACACACACACACACACACACACACACACACACACACACACACACACACACACCTTGGTATCCAAATTTAATTTGCTCCTGAAAATTTGTCTGATACCAGATTTTTAGGATCCCGAGTTTCTATTCCCCATTATTTTAAGAGTCAAGAAAAAAAATAAATGAATAATACACTCCCAGCCCATTGAAAAACTTCTATATAATTGTTAACCCATGATTTCAGCCTGATAAACCACTAAACAGTTACCTAACTAGAAAACACAATATTTTCATTATTTTGTATATAATACAGGATACAGAATGTACAGTTTACAAGAAAGTTTATTACAATCCATACAGTACTTTTTATCACAGTATACTGTACAGTACTGCATGGTAATTCAAAAATGGCAATAGAGCAAAGGAGATGTTGGTCATCTTCTCTTCAGAGCTCTGAATTAAAGTCTTAAAACAGTTGGTTGCCACAGTGAATTACAAATGATGTCTAAGTATTCCTGTCATGAATAATGGTCTCCTGGACCAGTGAGCCTACAATATGCAACATATTTTCCTGTAAGAGCTACAAGAAGTCTGAGAAGTCAACTAACATGTAAAACATATACATCCCATGGCAGCCATTCCTGATGTAGTAGAATGTGAACTGTTCATAAACTATTGTCAGTAACAACAGGAATTTATCAAACTTACATGGAATGAACGATGAACGACTTGAATGTACCTGAATCAAAATGCTGACCACATGCCAATAAAATCACAGAATGAGGAATTTGCAGAAAGCTGTCCATAAATCCTGGTTTAAAACCAAATGTTGTATTTCTTGGGCTGAGAAAGGTATTTCAGACACATTTCAGAGTGCATTTCTTTTTCTCACTAGTTGTCAATAGAAGTGCGCGCACGTGCGCGTGCGCACACACACACACACACACACACACACACACACACACACACACACAATGCGCGTGCGCGCACTTGCATTATGTGTATACTTAAAAACTGGAGAATTAATGAGGAACAGAAATGCTGTCTCTGAAATGGCAAGACACTGAAAGATAAATTGGGCAGGCTACTCTGAAAAGCCTTCAAGAACAGACATTTCATGCTGGAGTTGAAAACGCAATATTTTACACTCTTCCTTCCAGGCTTGATGAGGGGCATATTTTTTCTTCAGTGCACAGGTATTAATTGTTATTGTAACCTTCAAATTGACGCCACTTGATATTCTTCAGATACAGCATATTAATTCTTAAGTGACATTTTATATTAATTAGTTCCTCTGAGGCAAAGTTAGAAGCATGGGGCGGGGTACTCACATTATTGTCAGGGACACACTCGTGTTCATGTCTACATCCATGCAATGTGCCACTGTTGTTGAGTTTGGTGGTACAGTTGAGGCTGATGGAACCTTCTGGACCCGCACAAGCACCTCCCGGGGAACCTGCACTACATATGCTGCTGTTTCGGCACATGGCAGACTCACAGGCAGCCTCCCCCTCTTCACAGGAAGGACCTGCAAAAAAGATCCCTGATGCACTACCACTAGGCTGTATTCAAATTACAAGAATGTAACAATACGACACACAGGCCAAGACCAAATTCCCTGGTGATTTTCCATCAGAGCACTTCCACAGGCACTGCAGTACCCTATACATCCATATGCATCTTGTATAGATGTTATAAAGCATTTATCGATATTCCCAGGTTTTCTCGAAATAACTTTCATCCATGCAACTCAGTCTCGGGTTGTTGGATTACTACCCCCCGGCAATCCGCCCAATCCAGCAAGCATCCCTTTTATGTCTGGATAAAGGCCAAAGAGGATGAATGAGCCATGCAATGTGTTGATCCCCAATTCTGTGTTTCCTTTAATTAATTGCAGGCAACCCATTCAACCATATATTTACTTGTTCACAGTACAAGCACGTATAACAAGCCTTGACTCTGTGCCATGTTTACAACTTCATTTTCTGAAATAAGTTTAAAAAAAGTTTTAAAGTAGCTATGCTGCCTTATAGTTCTCAAAATATCTGTCACATTTATGTCACTCCAAGACAGGCATCAAAGGTCCAAAATATCAGAGACTAACAGTAGGAGGATCAAAAACAATCTCCCTTGTGCCAACAGATAATCATACCCAGCTAACGCTGCAGTTCTCATGCCCTTAATTCTTGTGATTTGATTGTCTCAATTGTATTGTTGGGTTTTAATTTTAGACTAATGCATGCATAATTTGCACTCTCTGTATTCTTTTTTTTGACAAATTTCTATCTAAATTTCCTATCGTGGGAGCACTCTAAGCAAACATGACAGATTATTTAATAAATTATTTAACTAACATTAAACAAGATCTAATGGCAGACTGCCAAAGCATCTTCAATATCATAATGGATTCGGAGGTGGTGAAAGAAAATGAAAATGATTAAACTTTTAAACTGGAGCTGCATCTTGTGCATTACAATGCTGTTCAAGGTCTCAAAGAAGGAATTGAAACAAGCATGCTTTTCTCTCATAGTAGTTTCTATGCTGAAACATGAAACATTTTCATACTTCAAATTAAAAACACCTTGATGAATTAAAACTGATTTTACAGTTTGAACAGCTATTGAATATGAATATTCAATAGTTACAGCACTTGTGTAGTTTTCTGAATGAAAACACAGCTGTAGACACCTCTTGCCTATTTGCTTCACAAGTGTCCTTATTTGGAGTGAAAAACTTCTAGAATAAAAATACAAAATCAAATGTTACTTATCCAAGTGTATGACAGCCTTGACCTCCTAGGACCTTCTTGAACCTACAGTCAGAAGTTTGAATATACCAGGGTAACACTTTTTCAAGGAAGAACTGGAGAAAAACGTGAAAACAAAGCAACCTGCAAGTGTCCTGCGTCAAAGGGAACTTCTGCAGAAGAGCTGGGAAACTTCCAGTAAGTAACAAGAAATATGCATATGAAATAAGAAAACTTTTGACTGGAACTGTGTACTTTATACACTGAAACTCTAAAGAGCAAAAATCCAGTTTCTTGACCTTTATGCCTCACTGCTGGCTCACCAATACCAAATGTGAAAACAACCTTTTGTTTAGACAAAAGAAGCTTAACATTCTGGTTGTGTCCATCATATGTTCAAAGCTTTAAGCACTTTATTCAGGAACAAAACAAATAAACAAATAATGCAATTAAAAATTGGTATACACAGTCTTAAGCCATCATACCGGTTTGAAGTTATCTCATCGTAAACTAAATTTAGCCTGAACGTATATCAAGTTCAAGGTGAGATCTGTTTGATTCCATTCCCCTAGCGAGCCTTTTTCATTTTTATGTTCTTAATCCAGCTCCCACTCATTTATCTTTCCCATGACTCCTTGGTTAGCATATTCTTGTACATAACCCCGTTGGAAATACAAGTTCTCCCGTCCCAAAGAGACCTCTTTGTCTCCAGGTACACATTAGTGGGCTATCAGTCTTACCCACTGTACTAGTGGTTTTGCATTCAAATGACGGTTGCACATTGAACATACAAAATGATAAATTTATACATATTTCTCTACTGCAATCAGATTGCTTTTGACAGATGAATACATTCTGTTTAATGTACTTTTCATGTCAAAATTCAAATGCTGCATTATGGCTGGGAAATTTTTTTGTATCTTGCATATGATACTCTGCATGTGTAATAATTAGTACTGCCTAGATGCGGTGTTATTCGACCTGAAAGGGCACAAAGCGTTACGCCAAGGTGCTGACTCAGGGAAGTGACTTATTCATGTGCTTGAGGAAACAGTGCATCCTGTATCTTTTCCTGCTGTGCAATGAACTGCATAATTAGGGTTTTCTGGAAGAAATCAATTTAAAAATCAAAGGTGAAGAAATAGAACACAAAACACATAAATTCATGCAATATTTGACAGCATGTGAACATTATACAAAGCAAGAGTTTGTAAAATTGATATTGATGTACAATGTGGGCTGTTTTGCAGGCTAAGAGCTGCAACTAAGTTATGATTGCATGTTAAAGCTATTTTCCCCTTTTTGTAATCTGTTAGATAACCCATTTTGATACATAAAATCTCAATGGAAAAGCATAATGCATACAATGATAGCTTATACAAACATGTGACTTCTTGTTTACAAATTCGGTGCGTACCACATGAGGAGATAAGAAAACTGGGAGACAATTAAGTGAAAATCCAGAAGAAATGTAGGGCTACTGGAACGGAAACTGTTTACAATAAATACTGCCAGAGGAAGCAAAATAAGTGTATTAGTGAAAAATAAGTTATTAAATATGAGCGCGCACACACAAAATCTGATTTCAAACATCCCCGGGAATTTTTCAGATTTTTTTAATGTATTGTGATTTGTGGAGGGGTGGGGGTGTTGAGCCAAGGAGACCAGGGGATGCGGAACCAAACAACCCATTTGCTCTGAAGGAGTGAACAAATGTCACAGAGTGAATTCCCTTTACAAGTTTTTTTTTTTTTTGTATCACTGTCTGTATGATACACATGTAGTTTATTTTCCTTTTTAATACCAGACGTAGTGCACCTATATATTGGCACAGAAAAGCACTGCTCTCCCTCTGACCGCTTATCCATATCCAAAGAGGAGACTGTACTGTACTTACATTCTTGATAAACCAGCAGACAAGCTACAAGTCATTAATATCTATTAAAATTTAAATAATGTTAGACTGCATTGCTTCTAGCTTGCATATCACACTGTTTTGGTTTAATTAATTAATTAATTAATTAATTAATTAATTAATTAATTAATTAATTTTAAAAAAAACTGAAAGATTACAAGAGCCACTTTCTGTGTGAATTATCACAACTGGCTACTGATGTTTACATGGACATCCAAAGCAGTTAATGAGTATTAAATTGGCAACTTTCAACACCAGACGTACATTTTCAAACGACCATATGTGTTCACAAATGCTGTATTTCTACCTTAAAGAAATTTTATTTTTTGCACTAAAAGCTTCCTAGATTCTATTATCAGAAGCTTGCTTTTCAGTAAGTAATTTACAAGTAATGTATATAGATATTTGTATGTTTGTTCTCAGTAATTTTTAAAGTTATCTGTTTGTGTGAAGTCTGACAGTAACTGCACCAGCAAAATATTTTAAGCTGACATATTGCAAAAAAAATGCTTGCATACATATATATTTACTCCTGTATTCGCATGCCAACTCTCAAAGTTAAGTTTTCATTTTTACTGGATTCCTACAACAGGTGAAGTAGGCATTCCGAGATGGGATCATCCAACTCCAAAGTAACAGCTCTAACCACTAAACTACATACTCTATTCATTATTAAATGCTTGATTATACTTCCTAACAGAATAATGTTGAGAAAACAATAAAGTATTTTTACCTTTGTATCCAGGATCACAGACACAGTGGAAGGAATTTGGTGCAATGTATTGACATCTTCCATTGAGGCAACCTTTCATACAGTTTCCAAACATTTCTAAGTAGCTATCATCTGAAATCAAAAAAAGAATTTCTCAAACCTGAAAAAGAAATCTGTCCAAGAGATAAAACTGAAAACAGTTACAAACTTTACCTTTTGTATTTAACAAAAGTCCTAAGTCATCATTTGTAACAGCATTCAGTTTGTTTGAAGTAAAGACTGTTTTCATGAAGTGTAATGTGCTTGAGGAAGGGAGGTTATGGAGCTTGTTTTTGTACAAGTGATTAATATTTTATGTATAAAATAATTTAAAAAATAAAGTTAATGGGAGGCAGAAATAATATTTCATTTGGTACAGAGAAACATTTCAGAAATTATTACTATAAATAGATAAGAAAACTTCTTTGAAATTGCTGGAATAAATAACCCATGGGCATGTTTGTATCTTTTTGAAATAATTACAGAAAACTAAATCAGGAAACTTACCGATTACAATAAATAAATAATGAACAAGTAGGTGTTAAGGAACAGGATGGCCATGGCAGTGGGTTTGGGCATGGTGCTTTAGCTTAATGAGCACAGATTATTTTCCTGTTTATTGTAACTCAGATCCCAAACGTGCTCCACTTACAAATGAAAAGGTGCAGCAAACTATGAGGAAAAACATTTGCTTATTTTTTTATTTTTTAACCTTACCTGTAAACTGTGATGGGGAAAAGCACTCATAGGCTGGCCGATGGGGAGACACAGACCCATAACTGATGCAAACTGTTCCATTTGCACACGGGTTGCTACAACAGCTATCAAAACTTTCACAAAAATTTCCATAATAATGCTCACGGCATTTACATCTGTATACATTATCCCAGTTCTGGGTCTGACAAATTCCGTTGCCAGAACAAAGCTCCATAAACGGGTCTCTTCGGCAGAGGTGGTCCTTTACGGTGACATTGAGCCTCAGGCCCATCTTGCACAGCTGAGAACTGCCTTCATGAAAGGCTGTGAAATAATGGCCACCTGGGGACAGCCATTTCAGATCTACCATTCTGCTTCCTTTCAGGTCTTTGGTGAAAAGAAGTTGGTCCTTAGGATCGTTTAGGGTAGAACAGCTTTCAAAATCCTCCTGAGATGCATTCAACAGGTTGATCCCATATGATTCCAGGGCTTCATCTGAAGATACAAGCAGTTTGTCCCCAAACTGAAGCAGTAAGGGACATATCTGCAGGAAGTTCTTCGCTGCCCCTTGGGTGACCTGACATTTCTCAGGGCTGCAATATGTACTCTCTTTGAGAGTCCATCTCACTTGGACATTCTGCGGTTCCAGGTGCCACTCTCTAGGGGCCTGTCTGTTGCAGGACACCTGTCTGCAGGTTCCAAACTTTATTAAACGGGCAAATATGAGGAATAGCGCACTGCCGACTAGGAAATACTTGTATCTTGATTTCACAGCCATTTCATTCATTTTTTCGATTATTTTTAAAGCTTGTAATATTATTTTATCACTTTAATTTACTGGATTTAGAAGTGAAATGATTTATTTAGAAAGGTGTTCTCTGTAGAATTCTTGAGAAATTTCATGGAGAAATCTGAACCTAAAACGACAAAAAAAGAAAATATAACAACCCCAAAAATATTCAAATTTTTTAATGGAAATTCTTAAACATTATTATTTAGAAATGTTATTCATGTTACTATTTTAAACATTTTGAACATACTGACAAAACAATAAAATGTTTTTTTAAGAAATGAAAAATATAAATATTTAATAAAGAATTACATTTGTATTATTGAGGAATCAGATTAATTTTTTAAATGTTGGCTGTTTGAGTTTCATTTATGTGCACTGATGAGCTGTTCATAAGCTAATAAGATGCGGCTTTGATGTCAAACAACAATATAATGAAATATGCATCAATGTGCGTATGTGGTCAAGCTCTATCAGATCTGTTTTGACATTTGTAATGAAAAATCAAGGAACTGTTTAAAGATGATAATAAAAATAGCTACCTTCTTTGATATTTAATAATCTTATTTGTTAAATCAGAATGAGCAACACCTTCAAAAATAAATTTATTTAAGCTTTAATAACTTGAAGCTAATCTGTGAAAGCCTTTAGCCTGCCTTTAGCTCAATACCTATTTTTCCTGCAAGAACATTCTATTATAAAGAGTTATCCTTCAGAACCATGAACTATATACTATAAGTATTTTATAAAAAATATTTTCAAATGAATAAACTGAAATTTATTCAGGACAGTTTCATTGCATGTGGAGTGCCGTTAAAGGGTCCCCTTAGTTCCATGCCTTGCAGGCTTAAGCACACCTCTCCAAGGCCTGGTCCCACAGTGTCAGGCATTCTGATGTAGAAAAGTAGACGGCATTGTCTCTCTCCCTTGTGTCCTGTTCTAGCTTGTGTACTCAAGATAAAAGAACAACATACTGAGATAAATCTTTTGCTATCACCTGGTCAAAATGACATATAAATAATACCAGCATGATAAGTAATAAATAATATGCCAAAAAGAGAATATAAGGCCCAGCCAGGTGGGGCACAGAGTTGAGACAGACACTGATATCATCACTGTGCAGACTGTTCTGGCAGGTATTCTGTGTTACCTGACTCACTTGTGGACCTCACCCTGTATGCATGTCACAAAAGAAGAGAGTAAGTTAATGTAGTCAACAATAAAACTCATAAACATTTGAAAATACTTCCACCAACTGTACACCAACACCATCTGTAGTTTGTTGATAAATGTAGAGTATATACTGTATTTAAAGGTGTGTGCTGAGATTTGCACTTTTTGTCATTTTGGGTTTCTTCAAAGTTGGTTTTCCTAATTTCCCATTTCAGCACCTATAGTGAGAAGTAGCTGTTAAGGTCACACAGCATCTTAGCAATGTAGAGCCAAAACCCATTCTGCATAACTGTAATTGTATCCCTCCATTAAAGTATCATTTGCTCTCTACGTTATTAATTGTTTTTGGCCCGATCTCATAATTTGTTAATCATATGCATTTTTTAAGCTTCTCTAGACATATTTGTCATAAGCAAACCTAAGTATAGAGTATGTGATTGCTTGTACTTTACTGCTTTGGAATACATAATGGAGAAATGTGGCTGTGTTTGAAAAACAAAAAGTTTTAAAGTCTACAGTCATTTCATTAAAATTCAGATCTGACTGAAGGGCTACCTGCCCTTATTGTCAGCTGTCAGAGATGCATTAAAATATCAGGTTAAACTTCAAAAATTTCTTGCTTGTGTTTTAAGCTTTCTGAATGGTTTAAGATGAAATTACAGAAACATACATCAGTCAGTGAAGCCGTTCCCCTCTTATCCTTCACTGCAAGGGCTTTGCTGCTCTGCCCCTGCTGCATTCTGTACCCTAGCAACCTTACTGGAAAAGAACACTCACTCCAACTCCCTCCACAGAGCAGTGGGGAATTCTTTATAACCATGTCTATCATTATGGGATGGTGGGAAAAGGTCTTGTTTCATTTCTTGTTACTGGTGTTTTCTAAACTGTGGCGTAGCTCTTCACAAGCACAATTACATAAATCAACTACTACTGCAAAAATAGGGGACATATCAAAATCATAACTATTAACCCTTAATACATTAATCAAACTTCTAAAAACTAACTATACTAGCACAGATGTCATTCATGTAAAAATAATGCATTTCTGCAAATGTTTGCCTGAATCTTAAACATTCAGTTTAATATTAAAAAAAAGGCTGCTGACTGCCATTTTACTGCATACTGACATACATTTTTAAAGCCTTTTTTCAATCTCTGCCTTTTTTCCCAGGAAAGAAGTTAAAAAATAGCCTATGAATTTCATTCAATTACACTAATTTTACATTACTCAGTGTGACTGTAATAATATGGATTTGGCTGCTTCTTTTACACTGCGATGACGTCTTCCTGAATTTGACTGTTAGAGGGTGATCTCTGGTGAGTGAAAGCAATGATATTAAAAACGGACATATGAGTGAAAAGAACAGAGTGGTAGAATATATTTCACATGCAAGAACTCTTGCCTCACTTTAATATCTGCTTTTTTCCATAATACCACCTCAGATCCTTCTGTGTAACTGCACAAGTAGAACTGTAATTTCTTTTTTCCAGATCATTATTACTCCATGATCTTGCTGAGATTTTTAAAAACATTACAATTCGATCTCATCCAACCCCAAATAAAAAATCCCAACTTGTAGTCATCTGTGAAAATTCTGTAATAGCCTTTACTATAATAGTGTTTCACAGGACAATATCTAAGTCATGTGACTAACTGATGTTATATGGAAATTTAGAAATGCTAAGAACACTGGCCTAGCTAAGGATAAAAATTTACATGTAAATTGGTCTAACAGCTCACAGCAAAAATGTGTATCATGCACTCTGTAAAAACAGCAGTAACGAAAGTGTTATAGTGATTATCTAAAAAGGAAACAAAAATAACTTTCCATATCTAACATGCTTCACTTTCTTTCAAAGTTTCTGTAATACTGATAAAATATAAGGGGCAGTATGGTGGAACAGTTGGTCTGTGTTTTGAACCCTTAACACTTTGTTCAACCCTTCAATCTCAAGACCTTCCTTGTCTTCACACACTGGTATGTTTCCTCCCATAGTTAAAAGGTACATGTTTCAGATGGATTGTTTACTGTACAAAGTTTACAATAGGTTGAGCTGTGTACGTGTCTATATTTTTTGTTCCTTCTTTAAATGCAGTCATGTAACAAACATATTACTTCTGACTTTTTCTTGTTTTCTCTAGATATTTTTTTTCATATCCAGATAGCTTTTTGGGATAAGAGAAAAAAGCTGGTAGTTTCTTTGAGGATTGGCAGGCTATTATTAAATTATAAATCGAGAAACACGACAATGAATTCAAAATATATTGTAACTTGTGTAGTGGGTATTACTGAGGATTTGGAGAGACTGCCTCCTACACAACCTCAAGTGCAATGACAGTAAAATTACCTATAGTAGTACAAGGGCACTAAAATAGGTTATAAGTGAGCTAAAATAGGGGTGGGAGGGGTATGCTGAGCTATCCAGAATGTCCCACAAAAAGGACAGGCATAGTGTCTATGCATTATATGCAGGAGGAGCAAAGGGACAAGACTACAAGAATGAAACCAGAAAACCCAGGTCTTAGACTTATTCATGAAAATTTAAGATTGTATTAATTCTAGATTGAAATTAAGTTACTGGGACACTTTTGGCTGAGTGGTGAGGTTTTTAAAAATAACCAAATGGCTTGATCTGAAAACCATTACATAAAAAAAAAATTGATCTAATTTTTAATTATCATTTCAAAGTACCCTGTTAATGGCATAGCAAGTGGAATATATATTTAAAACAATAGAGCGCACTGAATGTAGCATGTTTAATAATTCAGGGCCGTTCCGGTAAATGGTATGCTGTGTTACAGCTATGCTACATTTTTAAAGACATCATTTCACCAACTACCTAGAGATATGGTCAGCGAATTATGATGACCATTCAGAGGTTTTGTGTCTTGAAGCTAAAAATGTAGTAGTCATTATTTCCTGTCCATTTTACCATTTTCCCTTTTACAGTCTTAGATCAATCCATTATCATTAACTGCTTTGTCCTGGTTAACATTATGGCTCTTCAGAACCTACCCCAGAATCACTGGGCCTTAGGCAATGAAACAACCCCTGGATGGGACAACATTCCATTGCATGGTGTCCACACACTGTCAAATATTCATATACTTATGGACTGTGTGAGGAAACCAGAACACCCTAAGGAAACCCGCGTATTAAGGGGAGAACATGCAAACTCGACACAGATTGGTCCAGTGCTAAACCCACACCTGAACATCTAAGGCACTATAAAGAGGCAGCCCTACTCTCTGCACCACTGTGTAATCTTACATGAATATATACAAATAAATAAACAAATAAATAAATAGCTTTATTAAAATTAAAACCAATGACGAAAAGGTATGTTAAACAATTTTCTTAGTGGTGAAGCATTAATTTAAAAGATTTTAATGAATTAAAGGGAGGGTTGAAGCAAATGAGGCTTATTAATGAGCACCTCCTTGTGACAGAGAAAACAAAGCAATAAATCTTTAATATAATATGAATGAAAATGGATTTACCTTTATGATGAAATGTAAGGGACAAAGGAGGGACGCTGCTGTGATACAAAATGTAGTTTGTTGAAGTGAATTATAACCTCAATAAAACACCCTGTTACAACAGCAGACAGTGATGTATCCTTCAAAGTGTCGATGTTCAATGTTTATAAAGCTGCCTTAACATGATTTTAATTTAGGAATAGAAGTTCCAGATTCTATGTCTTGATGGGTGTTTTACTGGCTTGCTTGCTTTGTGTTTATTTTTTAAATTTTTATTTATTTATTTTTTTGCTGTGTGACTGTGTTCCACAGGTTATTATTTATACATGTTCGGAATTTACTGGGACTTGGGGGGGGGGGGGGG